>CM041017.1:19536431-19863823 GCA_022984855.1 Dimocarpus longan
TAAGCTTCGTACTCTTTCCTTACTAATTTCATTGCAGACACGGCTGAAATCACATTAGAGAGATAATTAGATCTCTTTCCCACCATAGATACTTCATTACCATCCACAGTCTTAAGTGTGATTCTTTTCAGACGACAATCAATCATGACTTGGTGCCTGGATAACCAATCCATACCCAAAATCATATCAAACTCCTATAATGGTAACACCATCAGATCACCCAGAAACTTATGTCCCTGAAGCCGAATGGAACAATCTTTATATACCCTATTCACGATCACACTGTGACCTAAGGGATTACTAATCACTATTTCATTCTCGATGACATTAGTCTGCAAATTCTTATCTCTAGGCATGGAAGTGCAAATATATGAATGAGTAGACCCTGGGTCTATTAATACGTGAGTAGAAATATCAAAGATTGAAATCATATCAACTATCACATCTGGAGCATCCTGATCATCCTGAGCCTTGATCGCGTATGCATGAGTTGGGACACGAGTATCTCGTCTCTCTGCAGAGTCTGGTACTCCCCTCGGCCTACTGCTCTACGCCTCCGACTGACTAAGACCCGATCTCCTCCCCTTATGAACTGAAGAAGTTGTTACTTCTGTCTGAGGAGCAAAAACGGCTCTGTTCTTTCGACAATTTTTCTTTGAATATGGTCATGCGATCCGCATATATATAACATGCTCCTGACACTTTTCGGCATTCATCGTCATGCTTTTTACCATATTGCTCACATGGATGCGAAGTTGGTCCTCTCGCAAATGCTTCTTGGGTGCAGCTCTAGCCACATACTTAAAGAACTCGACCATCTATTCCATGAAATTTGGTTGACCCTATGCCGCCAGTCTTGCCCTTTGAGGACCTACAGACCCCTCTAACATACCTCCAGCCACACGAGCTGGATTACCTTGCTCTAACTCACCACCGCCCTTGGTGGCTCTAACATTGGAGGGTTCTATCCTACCTCCTTACATAAGACAAAAAAATAAATCCGCAGGTCAGAGTCACATCCTTTCCACTTTGGTAGTATGCAATGCATGTGTATGTATAATGCAATTATTTATCGGAAGCTTAGGTCTAGAATCGCCTAAACCACAGCTCTGATACCAATAAATGTAATGCCCTTCGCCCGACTTCCGTTACGGTCAGAAATCCGGAACGGAGAACATTACTTTCCTAATAAATCTGTTTCTGTTTCTTTTTAAAAACTATTATCATTCTTAAGCTCGTTACCAATAGAGGAATTTTTTTTTTTGAAACATAAATCCGGCAGAGTTTCCTCTGTTTTTTCTGAAATCCCAAAATCCGTTTCCTATAATTAAAAATCTAACATTTCTAGAACATCAATTTCGAAACTCCCATTCGGACCTCCCATCCGCTTCCAAAACATTTCATTATCAAATATATCATAAACATTTATATGCATACACAATCCAAAAGTAAACTTTTAATAAATATACATAAGCTTTTATACAGAACTTTGTTATAATTAAGTGAAATATGATAATTTATACAAATATACATGTATCCCAAAAATGCATGACCATATGCATTATATCTATATATCTACCAAAAGCGTAGAGGGGATGGTGACTATCTGAGCCTTTGCGTGCAAGCTATTTCCCCTGTCTTTTGATGGAGTCAAAAGATTCAACCTGCGCGCGGTAAATCAATGCGCTAAGCATAATTGCTTAATAGGTATACACATAATCTAATTTCTCTATTTCAAATATAATTTCATTCGTAACTAAAAGCATTCTAACTTTAACATTCATAAATATATATATATGTGTTGCATAAAAATATTTAAACATATAGTTCACAATTTTTCGAGTTCAACATATTTCAAAGCATTGAACATTTCATTTCACATAACATTTTTCATTTCATTGCTTATAACATTTTTCAATGCCCTTATAAACATATATTTGATACACATGTTTTGGTATATGGGTTTCCAGCATCGGACACGCAGTGATTATCCGTCAGAATTACGGTCGACCCCGGCATCGACCGCTCGGTGATTATCCACCGGGTCGTATATCATATCACATAATCGTTCGGGACCGGACACGTGGTGCCTCTCATAATCCATAACGAAACAATTTTGTGTATGCAAATAAATGGTGCAGCTGCTAATTTCCCTATTGACATGTCAATTACCAATTTTCATTTATCGATATCTAAGTTTACAAGGGCTATTTACAACATAATGTTTGTATCACATTTTACACTTTGGTTTTAGTACCAAGATTTTCATAACAAATCAATTTCGCTTTTCCTTTCAAGTATAGGCAAATAGGTTTGTAAATGCATTTTATTAAAACGATATAGCAAATCTCATTTAATAAAATCACTTCACAATGAAAACACTTTCAAGTAAAATTAAAGATAATGTGTATATTGACCTCAAAAGGATTCGATTTTTGAATCGAATACTTCCTCACGCCTTATCCTTAACCTTCGATCGAGAATCCGATTCGCCGGGTTCTCCTTGACCTTTCATTAAAAACAAACATAATGAAAGTTTATTTAATATATTTCTAGCGTTACTTAGTGCACTATAACTATATGTTCTCCTATAATGCATCCTAAATACTTCCAATGGATATCACTTCGAAACAGCTCATAATATCCTTTTTATGACTGTCTTTACCGTATTGAAAATAACCTCAAAACAACCCATTAAAATAGCTTATGACAGCCCAACAATCAATACGAAAACAACATTAAAAGAACTCAAAACAGCACGTATAACATTTCTAAAAACAGCATATAACAGCCCTTAAAAATAGCTTGCTACTCCTCATTTTGGCAGCCCATAACTAGCATATTTATAGCTCATATAATACACCTTAACAACTCATTTATATAGCATGAAAACAGCCTTTAAACAATTCAAGAACAGTCTTTAAACATGCTAAAAACTACACATAATTTCCATGAAAACTGCATATCCAAAACAGCCATAAATTTAGTCACATCGTCTTTCATTTACACGAATTAACTCTAACAAACCATCATGAAATGTCTCAATCATTTTCGTCATAGATATTCATTTGAATCACATTCAAATATTGCTTAACATCATGGCATTTTAATCACAATTCATTCAACACTAAATCGCAAACTAACGCATTTTGAAATCACGGAAAACTCGATCGAAACACTTGAAAACAATCTAATGATATTCAAATAACTTTTCAATACTCTAAAGCATATCGATGTGAATCATTTTTCATACCGAAAATTTCGAAACGAAAAGCAAAACATAACAGCCCCTATACGGATTTCGCAACGCACATTCAACATCAAAAACCATTCTCAAACACGTCAAAACTTAATTAAACGAACCTTACTAATGAGATTCTAAATCCTATATCCCAAACATGTCAACATTAATTTATTCCATATCTCAATCCTAAATATTTTTCATCCGAGATGGAAACCATAAATCTAGAACTTACCTCTCCATAAGCGTTTCGAAAGCTTCGAAAACTAGCATGAAGGGATGTCCAGATTAATTTCCTTATCCATGAGCTTCCTTCAACCCAAATGGACACCATTAACATTTAAACATCACTCAAATCATGATAATAGTATCAACGGGGTAGCAACTTACCTTCGCTTGAGCTATTTTTTGTTGCAAAATAGCTCTCGGGTTATTGCGATGGCGAAGATGCTCTCACGTTTGCTCTCGGCAGCAACTTCTTCTTTCACCAGTAAGCTGTCTTCTCTTCAGGTTTGAAATGGTGTTCGGTCTGACTTGTCAGCAGCTCGACAGTAGCTCGCACAATGGCAGCACCTGGTTCACGATGACAGCACACGGCAGCAACGACAACAGCAACTGGTTCACGGCAGCACCTCAACAGCGGCGACAGCAGCTGCACCTCTCACCAGCAACTCCTTAAGGCAACAGCTTCTCAAGACAGCAACATCTCACGATCTTCCTCACGCTAGTAGCTCCTCTCGCCAACAACAACAGCTTCACGGCCTTGATTGTCCATGAGCTGCACATGCACACCGAACAGCTCACTCTCTCTTGCTTGCATGCATTGCTTCTTGGTTCAGATCTGAAATGAAGAAGAAGCAGAAGATTCAAATCTGATTTTGACGTCCCTCACTCACCGCTGCACTTCTCTTTGCATGCACAAGCCGATCTAGTTGATCGAAGCTTGATGATGTCTCGGTCTCTCTATCACGAATAGATCTGCCTCTTCCTTCACACTCTCGATCTTTCTATCTTTCACTCTCGGATTTGCTTGATAAACACAATGGTGACCGAGATTAAATGCTTCTCTTGACTTCACTTTCTTACTTCAATAACTCTCGGGTTCCAAGTCTCTCTCTTAGCTTGATTTCTCTTATTTGCTTTAGCCTTTACCGAGATGAAATGTATTCCGCCATTCATTCTTTCCGTTTCTTTATATATATATGATTTCCAATTTCTTGACATTTGTCGCGAATTCTACTTGCATGAATAACACTTGTCCTTTATGCAACACCCATCACATGTTTTTCATGCCACTTGTCCCATCATGCACCAACTTCCACACATCAATTTTAATGCATTTAATTCGTGTTTTACGGATTTCGCTTTCACTCAGATTCGCTTCGGGTCCGCCTGAAAATTTTTATTAAAATCCAATTTCACAAACGGAAACTTCATTGGATTCCGAATAAATATTTGAATCTAGACGCTCTAATTTATTTTATGAGATTGGATTAAATAATTATCTCCGGACTCGTCTAAAAAATTTATAAAAAATTTAGTTACTCATCCGGATCCGAACGGATAATTAATTACATCATCCCTTAATTAATAATCAACATTTAATAAATTATTTGGTCACCGAAGTAGCATGTTACACTGCTACTCGGAAAGCCAGTGATGGAACTCTTGGTCCAAACTGGAAAGGCTCTTATGTTGTAAAGGATAGTCTGAAAAACGGAGCTTATCACCTGGCTAACATAAATGGGGCTGAGGTCCTACGAGTATGGAATGTCGAAAATCTTTGTCTATATTATGTTAAATTTATTCGGTATCTAAATTGTATGACTGCAACTATTTTATCAATAAAGATTCTCTTGACAAAGCAATTCTGATCGCTTCATCCTTGTTTGACAACTCATTGTTTTATTTTTAGTTATGCTTTGAAAGGTACAATTGCTACCTGTGAGTGAGTAGACTCTGAAAGGTGGAATTGCTGCCTGTAAGCCAATGTTCTGGAAGATATGATTACTACCTGTGAGTAGCCGGGCTCTGGAAGCTGTAATCATTATCTATGACCTAAAAATGTCCTGGAAGGTCCTAGCATAGCCTATGAACGACCAAGCTCTAGAAGGAATGCTTATGGCCTGTGGACTTATAAAAATCTCCTTGAAGGTCCCAACATAGCTTCTGAGCGACTAAGCTCTGGAAGAAATGCTTATGGCTTGTGGGCTTATAAAGACAGTCTGGAGGGAACAAACACTACCAGCGAGCAGGCAAGCTCTGGAAAGGGTGCTTACAACATGTGAACTTTTACAAACCCTAAAAAGGCTAAACGATCTCATTATCAAATGGACTATGGGCGTTACAACTTAATTGATATTTATTTTAGATATGTTATTATAATTAGATCTGATTAACGATCATAATTGCTCATCATTCAATGTTAGCAAAGAACGAGAAAGTAAGAGTAGATAAAAGAAGCAAATTGTATCTATTAATTGAGAAATTCACGAACTGAATAATTTGTATCTATTACAATCCAAATGGAAAGAATTAAAAACTTCCTAAATATTGCTAGGAGCGGCGCTTTGATCGCCCGTGGCCTCCGTTAAAACTTTGCCTTCATCATCAATAACGATTGGCTGAGAGAAGCTTGAAGAAGGTCCTGGATGAGCTGGTGGAGCACAATCAGAAAAGGGAGCTAGTATTATTGCATCTAAGGGTACTAGATCTTAAGAAGATCCACTGTACGATGCTGTAGGAGTAGGGTCCCCGGGCTGATTTAAGGGCACCTTTGAAGCAGAACGGTCTGAGCCTAATTGTTGAGCTGGAAGACTAGCTTCTAACTGAGCCTTTTGCACAGCCTCATAAGCAGCCCTTGCTACATACATTTTTACTTCTTCTACAGCCTCCTAGCCAAAGAACGAGATGTCCACATCTGGCCGCTTCAGCCATAAGTTGTACAAGAACAGACTTCCCATTCTTTCTTCCGCTTGTCTGACTAAAGCTTTAATGCGGCTTTATTCCCGGGCTAATTCTTCTTTGGCTAAAACTACCTCCTGCCGCATCAATTTAATAATCTTCTTAGCTTCGTCAGCTCCATGCTTGTGCGAGGCTAGCTCCTCTTTCAATTTCTTGTTTTCTCCTTTCAGTTTTTTCTCCAAGTCTTGAGCATTATTGAGCTTCCTCTT
This sequence comes from Dimocarpus longan, assembly GCA_022984855.1. NCBI lineage: Eukaryota > Viridiplantae > Streptophyta > Magnoliopsida > Sapindales > Sapindaceae > Dimocarpus > Dimocarpus longan. Next base: position 19,542,846 of record CM041017.1, read on the forward strand.
AAACTCATCTCCCTCTTTCTCCAACGAGGCGATAGTGCTATTTTGGTACCTCACAGATTTCTGCAGCTCCAATCTTTATCTCAAGGATTTCTCATGATTCTGTTCTAGGTCATGGAAGGCCTCCCGAGACTTTTCGGCCTCCAACTTTAAGAAGTCCACTTTGCCTTGGATTTTCTTCTTCTCGTCCTCCAGTAAGTTTATGGCCACCTCCATGGTAGTTTTCTCCTCAGACCAATTGGAAATTTCTTTGAGAAGCTTCATGTAGGCCATAGATGCCTGAAACAAGGTGTCAATAAAGCGATAAAGGACAAAAAAGCAATAAAAGTGACAATAACAAGTACGAAAACTTACAAGTAGGTCGTGGAAACCCAGATAGTTAATCAGTTTCTCGCCCTTCATATCTTTATTGTAAATGGTAGGTTTCTTCATACCAAGGAACTGAGGTGCGTGATCCAGGAGATCATTGTAATATATCCCCGCATTGAAGTCCTGGATTTGTTCTTCGACAACGGGCTCTTTCCCAAAAGTCTTTTGGCCTTTTTAGGGGGGGTTCTACAACCCCCTTGCCTTTATCAATGCTCTAGGGACGCAGAGTAGGCGAGCTACTAGCAGTAGGAGCTGATCGTGTAGGGGGCTCCTCAGGAACATCTTTGCTCGAGTGGTTTTTCTCTATTGATTTATGTTTCATACCGCGAGTAGAGGGTGCAGCAGAATCCTTTTGAATAGCCGACCCTGTGATAGCTTTTGTGGTCGTTTGGGAATCAAAAGCCCCTACAACCTGATCAGTTTTCTTTGGAGGAGGAGCTTCTCCAGGAAGGGATTGCTCGAAGTGAACCATACCATTTTTGAAGATTGGCTTTCTTGTAAGCTTGGTACTTCCTTCCTAAAGGCCTTAAAAGCAGAAGAAATTTCCTTATCTTTGAGAGCCCCTAGGTCAAAGCGCTTGTCGAGCAATTTTTGATGAGCTGGAGGGCAAGACCATGTAATTGAAGAATGTGTTCAGATGACAATTGGTCGTCTAAAAGGGTTTTCACCTCTGAAAATTTTTGCAGCAAAGCTAACTCCTCGTTTGTCAGCGCGATCTCGCTCTTGGCAACGTCTGCACGAAAGCAAATATTAATAACGAGCAGTATGTGTGCATAGCAGTAATATAAAGACATACTTACCAAGGGAAGAGCAAAATGAAAAGTTTTTAAGGTTGGTCAAAGAGAGACAGGACGCGTAAAACCAGTGCGTCTTGTAGTCATCTATGTTGGATTTACCAACCCCTTTTGGAAGGTTCACTTTATAGGGAGAGTTTTGGGCCGATGTATAGTAAAACTCATCTTTTTTCTCTGATTTGGGGCTCATGGTGCTTTTAAAAAGAAAAAGATATTGAATCATTGCAAAGGTTGGTAGAGGAAGATTATTTTTGAGAAAAATTGAAGCGAGGGCAATAAGGTGAGCATAGGAGTTGGGAGTGAGCTGAAATAGGGCGAGCTTAAGGTCGACCAAGTAAGGGTGAACTGAAAATCTAAAGCTAGCTTCTATGTGTTGGCGGCTAATAGAAATGAATCCCTTAGGGGGATAGGCTGCATGATCGTGGGTTTTCAATTCCATTGCCTGACACCCAAAAGGCAAGGAAAAATCCTCAACGATGGATTCAACCTTACTGAGGCTAACAGAAGACTCGTATCTAAAAAAGGAGGTGCGAGCAAGAGGATTATGGTGCCCTGAAGGTTCTGATATGACCTTACCGCTCTGAGAGGTAGCGTTATCAATGTTTCTAACTTGGTCAAGTTCCTCATCAAAATCCACGTCAGCAGCCCCCACTTTATGGTCATGACGATTATGACTAGACATCTACAAAAGTAATGAGGGGGTCAGGTCGCGAGCAGCAGACCGAAATATAGTGTTTAAGGCTATTTCTACTTTCGTAAAGATTCAAGTAGCGCATATAGGGGCCTACCGAGTGTAGGGAAGCCCTATTTGCAAACCTAATGGGCTACAAAAATTATCAAACATCAATAAACTTCCCAACTCGACCAGAGTTAGGGTAATAGATGGCTAGGTAGAGAATGGTATACATGTATGTGGTTTATGCAATCAAACAAGTTCTTGTTTAGGTTCTTCAGGTTTTATTATGATGAGAATATAAACGAAGTTACAGAACACCCATGCAAGCATAAGAACAGATTCATATATGTAATCCAATGATACAAGCAAAAATCGTAACTAAAAAAGTTGTGGAATTATGGAAGTTTACCTTGATTATGGTGAATTTCGACTAACAAATAAGAGGTTGATGCAAAACAAGCGATGGCGGCTGAGAAAAAGTTGAAGACAAAGAGACGTTTGTTTTTGAAAGTGACTGATAAAAGCAGAAAATGAAGCGACTAAAGGTTTATATATAGTTGTCATCTTGAAGCCTTAACTGTTAGATCAAAAATAGTTGTATAACCGTCATTAATCTAGTGATGCGGCACAAAACCCGTGATTTTGTCGTTATGTGTAGCCAGTAAAAGACGTGCATTAAATGCGCATGACATGGAACGTGCAGTAAATTGACGCCTAGGGGAGTGCCGCGTGTCGTGGGATAAGACAGTATTTGAAAAAAGTGACATAACGGATCCCGCCAAAATTGCCTCAAGAATGAGCTCGTTGCTTCCAGTACAAGGAATGTACTGAAAGCAATAAGGCTAGTGTTATAGGCATTTTTGCGATCATAGAAGATAGGCTGATAAAGGCCTAAGGATGGGCCCAATATGTTATTCTATGAGAAGAAGCCAAAGAGACTGGTCAATTAGTCAAAGGTCAAAGAAATGAACATGTAGTCGTTTCTTAACCTGTGAACCCGAGCACATCTGATCGTATGGTTGATCATTTTAATTATTGTATGACTGATCGTATCGTTTGAACATATGTTTGATCGCGCAGCACCCTGGTCGCGAGTTGTGATCATTAAGCTAGTCTGATCGTGGTCAAGAATTGTTCGATAGTTTTCTTCCAAGGACATTAGAGCGATCATAAGGTCTTTTAATCTGCTCGCTGGGTGCAATATCTGATCGCTTGAGTAGTTTGTTAGCTCGAGGTGCTCGTTAAATTTGACCAGTTGACCTTTCAGAAAGCCGAATTAGTTTAATTCAGGAAATGAGTCAACTTGCCTATTTCCATGCAAATTAAATCACGATATTCTCAGTAATTGTTGCAGATACGATAGAGATAATCTTAAAAGATATTATCTCAATTAATGCGTATTATTTTTTGCCTTATCTGTAAGATTCTTAAACTTATTCAAATTGTAACATCTCCTCTATAAATAGGAAACTCATTGTAAAGAACAATTAAGGAATATATATTGTAATAAGGGGGACAGTCATGGACGTAGGCCATTACTTTGCCGAACCACGTAAAAATCGTTATGTTTTATTTGTTTTGGTCTTGGCCATACTTGTTTCATTTGTTGGTTGTTGTTTCGCGGGTATTGGGCTTAAAGAACCGGATTGAACAAACTCATGTATCAACAATAGAGAACCCCTTAGACGAAAGCATCCTAACTGCGATCTCAGTTGGGCTTTGTAAGGATGGAAAGCTAGATGAGAGCATCTATAAATCTCCGGTAAAGAACCTGGGTGAGTTCTACGAACGAACTGCATAGGAGATAAGATGGGAGGAGACCTTTAGCCCTAAGAAGTCTAATAAAAAAGATGAAGCGGGCAGTTCCCGCCAATCAAAGAAAAGAAGTAATTGTGGGAATGAAAGCAAAGGTCATAACAACGACTCAAACAATCAGGTTAGGAAAAAAGCCAGGAACGAGCTCAAAAATGAGCGACTTCAGCGTCAGGGCCGTCATTATAGCTACTGCTAACAGGATCTGAACTAGACTTTCTCTAAGCTCTTGTTTGGAGGATCCCGCCGGGCACTTCAACGGACTTTTTAAACTCGATTGATCAGATTGAAGAAAGCCGAGAAGCGAACCCCTTAAATTACTTAGCCCGTTTACTTGATTTACTTAAATGGAAAATTCATTTTTCTTTGAAAATAGTTAGGTTGGTATAAATTTTTTGCATTTTTTAACATAAATTTTATAAAAATTTTGACAGTATAACGGCCGTATTTTTAACATTCCCAAAATTTGACCTGCATAAAAATACACTTCGAACTATTTTTGATCACCTTCCAACTTCTTTTATTCCACAAACATGCAATTCAATCATCATTCACATCTAAATCAATAATATAAAAATTGATGATGTAAGGATTTCACTTAATATCATAAAAACTTAATAAATATGCATAGATATATCAAGTGCATATTGTGCATCACGTGTAAGTGTTCAATTTTACTATACATATCAGAATATGTACTACAAGTTTCCCATTATGCAATATTTTCATAGTATTATTTACAATGTCAATCGTATTTAATGTTTGTGCAATTCATAAACTTGATGCCCACCTAAAGTAATCGATGTGGTTTCCGGAATGTAAAGTCACCTATCTAAGCACTTACTACGATAAATAAGCTGCACAAAGGTAAAAAGGCTAGTTTAACGAGTTTAACGAATAATAATAACATAAAGCTATAAATTTCATCAAAATTTAAAACCGCACTCATTTATCAAACTTTTTCGATTTAAAAGAAAATCTTTCTTTCTAAAACTCCATGTATGCCCCAAATAAACTCGAACCATCACGTGGCGGTTTTCAACTTACGCCCAACATAAAGCTACTGAGATCTCTCAACCACTACGATGCGGAATTTACTATTTCGTAAACGTAGTGCGAAACAATCTTAAATCTGAGCAACTACAATGCAGAATTTTTTGCATTGCAATTGTAGTGCTATAACTCTAGGCAACTACGAGCGGAATGACGGGACCCAAACCAGATTTCTATGTCAAACATATGAAAAGTCATGAAACTCATGAGTTAACATACTAATAATGCATGAAAACTCTATGATGATCATGCAATACTCAAACTAAAAGTTGTATAACTCATCTAATCTAAAAAACAAATCTCATGCATAAACGATTTTGAAGCACTTTTCAAAATTTATCTCAAACTTTACAAAACCGGGCTCAATCGGAGGAGGCTACATGGGAGCCTGAAGAGCAAATGCGCACTCAGTATCTGTCCTTGTTTGAGTCAGGTATGTAGTTTAAAATTTCGAGGACGAAATTTTTTTAAGGGAGAAATTATAAGCCCTTATTCTCATTCATTGAACTCCCTAGTAATAGAAGAATGAAACTACTAAAGTTGTCAATAGTTCAAGTATAGATTGTTAAAGTTATTTGATGCATTACAGAACATAAATATAAAGAGGGGCAAAAGAGTTATTTTTGCCAAATAAAAGTCCTATATCTATAGAAGTTATTAGAATAACTTAGTTGTGGGAATTAGGAGAATTCTTAAAAATTAATGGGATGTCACAAGATTAGTGCAAAACTGGAGGACATTTTAGTTAATTTTCACCTAGTGGCATGTCATGTAAATGTGTGACAAACTTTGAGGGCAAATTTATAAATGAAGTCTATATATATAAGTGTTGGAAACCAATACTTAGTCATGTTTTTGAAAGCAAAATAGAGAGGAAGAGAAGTTAGAGGGGTGGCAAAGAGGATAAGGAAAGGGAGAGGAAGATCCAAGGCCATTTCAAGTAATCTAAAGCTTCAAAAATCAAGTTGCAAGGTGATCTAAGCTAGAGAAACAAATCCTAAGCAAATTTGAGGTAAGTTTCCATGAATTTGTTTAAGTTTAATGTTAGTTGGGTTGTAAGATGGGTTGATGGATCAAGTTAGTTTTGATATGTATTTAGATGTGGGATTTCCTTAAAATCAAGTTTAGAACTTTATTAGTATAGGAAGGAAGCTTGATTTACAAGGAATCATACATGAATGATGATGTAGGGTTTATGTAGAGAAAACCCTAACTCTTGATATAGGCTTGTAGGAAGTAATTGAGTTGTAGATAATGTGTTTGATGAAAAGCCTAAGTGAATATGAATGTAAAAACCTTGAAATCTTAGAGAAGCAAAATGATGTGTGGTGGTGTATGCTAGGATGGTTCGGCCAAGGAAGGGGTATGTGACCCCATTATGTTTTAATCCTTTTGAGCCTTAGTTCATGCATATTATGAGTTAGAAAAGCTATTAGAAGTGCTAGAATTGAAAAAGGAAAGACATAGAGATAAGTTGAGAATTTCGAGCTAGATGAAGCGGCCACAGAGACCTGACTTATTTGAGCTTAATTGGGGTTGTTCTAGACTTTAAAACTCACCTAGGAATCATAGAAAACCATAAGAATTGGAAGGGAACGATTTCGATAAAAATTGAAGAAGTTATGACTAAATTAGTGCATGTATGAAGTCGTAATGTAAAATATGAATGTAGATGCATTCTTTAATGCATGAAATAATGTAATTGATCATAATTAAATAAAAGAACCTTAGATATGAAGAAATTGAATTCGTCGCATGTAGGATGCAAAAATATGCATAAAAAGGTGTCTGAAAAAGAGCGTTTTTCTTAGATTTGACATAGTAAACGATAGAATTTTTAGATTAAATTTTATGGGTGACCAGAATGTGAGATAAGAGGGCAGTAGGAAAAAGAACACAAGAAAATGGAGCCCTGAGTAGGGCTATGCATTCAATTCAGGTTTAAGGGGTCCAAAAACAATGATCTTGACTTCCGGTGACCATTCTAAGCATTCCGGAGTATCCTTAGGTGATAATAATTAAGGATTGTACAATGAAATCGAAATTTAAAAGCCTTAATCAAGTTAGAAATGAGATAAGAAAGTTGTAGTATAAAGAGTGTTTAACAGAGTTCATTGTGTTTCACACTTCATTTATAGTTTAATAAAAGTTGTTTTAGCAAAGTTTGAATAAGAATATGATATGTAGGTTCAAAGTAGGCTAGCGAAGCGAGAGAGGCTCAGTAGAGCTCGTGGTCGAGCGTAGAATTGAGGTGAGTACACTAACTCATATTGTGTTCAATTGTGTTGTTTATTGATATTTTATTTATTATAAAAAAGATTTATGGAAAATGTCAATCTACATTCAAAGTGATTTTTGAAAGTAAAAACATATTTGTGGAAGTTGAGCTTCAAAGCTCTAGTTAAAGATTTCAAAAGATAAGTTCTTTAGTGCTTAATGCACTTAGAAGGAAATTTCAAAAGAAAGTTGTTTTGGTGCTAATAGCACTTAGTAAAGAAAAAGAGATTTTCAAAGCCTTTCGTATACCCCTTAAAGTTATGTATGAGTAAGTGCTACGGTGAGCGATGTAAAAAATTTTGCACGTAGTCGTCAAGCCTATATAATAGCTCGCACCACGGTTGGCGATACAGAAAATTCTGCTACGTGGTTACTGAGAGTATTAGTAGTGTCACGATCAATGTTAGTCGAAAATCGCCACGTGACATAGCAATTGGGGTTACGAAGGGTGCTATTAGAAGTAAAAGGAGTTTTGTAAAGATTTCTATAATGTCAATGAGTTATAATGGTTTAGTTATGAATTGTTAAATTTTTCTAAATGATCTAAGTTATATTGTTATTTTGTTATATTTTGTAAAACCTCCATAAGTACTCACGTGGACAATCAAAATGCACATAAATCAAAAATTTTCTCCAACAGATTAGGTGGGTGAAATCGACAAGTGCCTCACATTAACATATGTGTATATTTTGTTAAATGGAAAAAAATCAAGTAGTGGAATCATTTTGTGTAAACTTGAATTACCATATTTTGTATGATATAAATAACCTTATATATAGCCTCTATTATGATATAAAATGTTTGAGAATCAAATTATGGATTTTATGAAAATGAGTTGCGGTTGAGATGTATGAATTAAAAAAGAAGAAGTTGTGTTGTGAATGACTTATTGGGAGTGTATCTTCTATGCAGGAATTTTGGAAATCTTATAAAAGTAACTGTTATACTGTTGGATTTTTATTAAAATAGTCTTGGAATTTGAAATTTAAAATGATCACTTTTATGACTATGAATGAATGAAGTTTGAAATTTAATAACTCAACCCAACTAATTTTAAGACAATGATATTAAAGTGATTTCCAAGCAAAAGCAAAACGGGCAAGTTTTAGGGTTCACTCCACAATTCCATTTAGTCGAGTAGTCGAGCTTAAGAGGAAGTCGCTGGAGTGCTAGGCAAGACCTACCAGATACTAGCCTAGAGGGAATCAGGTTTGGGTCTCATCACTAAATGTGCTGCATCGTAATGTAGCGCTAGATACTCTAGAAAACTGAGCAACCACGGACGGAATTTTCTGCATCGTTGCGTAGTGCTAAATACTCTGTAAACTAAGCGACTACGGACGAAATTTTTTACATCATCATGTAAAGCTAAATCTCATATACTCTAAGGGTATATACATGGGTTTCAAAATTGTTTCGTTAAGTGCAAAAACACAAAACCTCTTACTTTTCAAACTCTTAAAATTTCCTCGATTCAAACATTTTGAAATCGACTTTGTTTTGCTTCCTTCACTTTGTGAATTCCATAAGGAAATCACATATTCAAGACTCAGATTTAGTATTTGAAAATTGTATTTAATTTCATTTAATTATAGATTGCAAAGCTTAAAAAATAGAAATCTAAATAGGTGCAAATGATAAGACACTTACCTCAGTCCTCGTATGCTCAAGTCAAGCGTCTCAATGAGCCTCTTGTATCTCACTCGCTCGCTCGTCACCTACATATCAATTTCTCATTATATTCTACTCAATTACATAACTTAAAACTTAATGATAGAGTTTCCAATATAAATTGATCTATTGAAAACCTTTACGTTATAACTTTCTCGACTTGATTTTAACTCAATTGAGACTCTCTAATTTTGATTTTTTATGCACAAGCCTTTTTTATTATCACCTAGGCACTTTCCGGAGTGCTTAAAATGGTCACCGGAAGCCCGGAACGCAAAATCGCCATTTTTGACCCCCCCTAAAACTGAGACTAATTTAAGCCCCTTCCGAACGATTTTCTTTGCTCCGTTTTTACTCAAATCATCTTCCTAACTCATATTTAAGTTGCTCGTAAAATGGATCGAAAAATTCTAAGCATTGAGGGTCTAAACTTATGAAAAACGTCAATTTTTCAACACTCTTTATGCACATTTGTGGCATCCTACATGCAACGACTTCATTTCCTTCATATCTAAGGTTATTTTACCTAATTATGATCAATTACATTCATTTCATGCATTGAAAAATGCATTTGCGTTCTTACCTCATACTAAGGCTTCATATGTTCACTATTTTAGCCATAACTTCCTCAATTTTTATTGAAATCATTCCCTTCCAATTCCTATGGTTTGCTATGTTTTCGAGGCATGTTTTGAGGTCTAGAACAACCCCAAATAAGCTCGGATAGGTCAGGTCTCTACAACCCCTTCATCAAGCTCGAGATTCTCAACTTAGCTTTATGCTTCTCCTATTGCAATTCTAATCATCCTACATGCTTTACTACACTCTAATATGCATTTATATAAGCTTATTTCTATCAAAGTTCAAGACATCCCCCCTTAGTGACCAAACTCACCATGCACAAATATCACACACTACTTTTTAAATTTTACATGTTAATCTCACTCAATCATTTCATCAAACACTTAATGTACAAATCATTTAACTTTTATCAAGCATAATTCACAAGCTAGGGTTTGGGTTCCATAAACTCTAACCTACCATTCACCCTCTATGTCATGCAATCTAAGTTTTCTCTTTACATAATTAGGACTCTACACTTAATTTAAGTGTAAAAACCTCTATCACAACCATACCATAACCAACCCAACCATCAAATAAACTAACAATTCCACTATCATCAAATTGAAAGAAGAGGTTGGTAACTTACTTTATACTTGCTTGGGTTTTGTTCTACTAGCTTGAATTTGCTTGGGAATGATGTTTGGAGATTCAAAAATGGATTGGAAAGGCTTTTAATCTTCTTTCCCTATGTCTCTCCTCTTGCCGTCCACACTCACTCTTGCTCTCTCCTAATTCACGGTTTTTTCTTCTTCTTTTGTTAAAATTTTTGCTAAGTGTCATATATATATAGTCATCTTTTGTAAGAATGACCACTATGTCCTCTTTGACTTCATTTGACTATTAATTTAATTTTTTATTTACAAGTTAATTGGCTATCATTCATACATCTATATTTATACCTCTAACTCTATCTAAATGACCATATTATCCCTCATGTACTTTTAGCATTTATTGATTACAATTTACCATTTCACCGTTTTTTGACTTTTCTTACTATTACGACATTTATTAACACTTTAATGTTGTTCCTAAGGCGACGTTAATAAAATTTAATATTTCCGTTTGATAACTTAACTTCTCACGTGAGGAAAGTTAAAATTGAGCATAAGGCTTTACAATTTCTCCCCTTCTTATAAAAATTTCATCCTCAAAATTTTAAACTACGTACCTGTCTCAAATAACTAAGGGTAATGGAAGCGCACTTGCTCTTCAGACTCCCACGTAGCTTCTTCTAATCCATGGTTTCGCCACAATACTTTCACTAGCGGAATTACCTTGTGGCGTAATACTTGATCTCTATGACCTAAGATTTCCACTGGTTGTTCTTCGTAGGTCAAGTTATCTTTTAATTACACTAGTTACTCTCTTAAAACATGCGACGGATCAGCTACATACTTGAGAAGCATGGAGACATGAAACACATCATGAATGTTTGAGAGGTTTAGTGGCAGCTTCACTGGCAGGCTACTTCACCCACTCTTGTTATTATCTCGTACGGCCTTGCATATCGGGGATTCAATTTTCCTCGCTTCCCAAATCTTAGAACACACTTCTAGGGTGAGATTCGCAAGAATACTCTATCTCCCACCTCGAACTCTAAATCTCTTCTTCGATTGTCCGCATAGTTTTTCTGCCGGTCTTTAGTTATCTTTAACCGTTCTCTAATCACATTTATCTTCTCGATTGTAGCTTGGACAATTTTTGGGCCAATCAACATTCTTTCACCTACTTTATCCCAATAATTGAGGTTCTACACAATCTGCCATATAACGTCTCATATGATGCCATACCAATGCTGGACTGATGGTCGTTGTCGTAGGTGAATTCTATCAATGGTAGGTGGCTATCCAACTTCCTTTAAACTTTATCATGTAGGCTTTTAACATATCTTCAAGAGTCTGAATGGTTCTCTCTAATTGGTCATCTGTCTGCAGGTGAAAGGTCGTACTGAAATTCAATCTGATGCCCATGGCTTCTTGTAACTTCGACCAAAACCTCAAAGTGAACCGAAGATCTCTATCTGATACAATGGACACCGGTGCACTATGCAACCTCACAATCTCATTTACATATAGCTAAGCTAATCTTTCCAAGGAATAAATATTTTTGATGACTAGAAAATGGACGGACTTCATCAATCTATCAACTATTACGCAAATGTTGTCATGTCCACTTTGAGTCCGCGAAAATCCAACCACGAAGTCCATCATAATCCTCTCTCTTTTCCATTCAGGAATAGTCAGAGGCTGTAACAAACCTGCTGGTTTCTGGTGCTCTACTTTGATCTGCTAGCAGGTTAAACACTTTAATACGAACTCTGCTATCTCTTTCTTCATTCTTCTCCACTAGTAATAGTCTCTTAGAGTCCGATACATTTTAGTACTCCTTGGATATATGGCATAAGCGAACGAATGGGCTTCATCCATGATTTCTTTCTTCAATTCTGCTACATTTGGCACACATAATCGCTAGCCTAGAACTAGTGTACCATCACTTCTCATCCCGAAGCTACTTGGTTGACCTGCCTCTAATTTACCTTTTAACTTTATTAAGTAGGGGTTTTGGGCTTGCAATTCTCTCACCCGATCAACTAACACTAGATGCATATAGAAAGTGGCTAATAAGACACCTGAATCCATCATTTCCAAGTTGACACCCATTGACCTCAACTCTATCAGCATGGGTAAATATTCTACTTTAAGTTGGGCTAGGGAGCCTGTAGGCTTTCTGCTCAGTGCATCTACCACCACGTTAGATTTACCCGGGTGATACTCAATCGTCTAGTCATAATCTTTTATGAGTTCTACTCATCATCTCTGCCTCATGTTCAACTCCTTTTAACTGAACAAGTACTATAAGCTATTGTGATCAGTGAAGATCTTACAGGGAACTCCGTAGAGATAGTGTCGCCATATTCGTAAAGCAAACACCACCGCAGCCAGTTCTAAGTCATGTGTTGGGTAATTGACTTCATGTTTCTTCAACTGTCTCCAAACGTAAGCTACCACTCTATCGTGCTGCATCAACACATAACCTAAACCCTGTCTGGGTGCATCACAATACATTATAAACCCATCGGTTCCAAATGGCAGTGTAAGTACTGGTATAGAGGTTAGTCTCTTCTTTATCTCATTGAAATTATGTTGGCAAGCATCTGACCAAACACACTTCTCTTCTTTCCTTGTCAATCTGGTCAACGGAGTAGCAATCTTCGAAAATACTTTAGCCCCTTGAAGTTGGTCAAGCAGGTCATCTATCCGCGGTAACGGGTACTGATTCCTTATCATAACCCTATTAAGCTGCCTTAAATCAGTACACAGTCGAATGCTCCCATCCTTCTTTTTCACAAACAACACTGGAGCTCCCCATAGTGATGTGCTGGACTTCATAAACCCCTTACTCAATAGTTCTTCCATTTGAACCTTCAATTCTTTTAACTCTACCGGTGCCATCCAATAAGGCGCTATGGAGATAGGCTTCGTACCCGATGCTAGCTCAATCTCGAACCCTATCTCTCTGTCTGATGGCAACCCTAGAAGATCTTTGGAAAATACATCAGGAAATTCACAAACCACTAGTAGATCAGTTAGCTGGAGCTTGCATTCACTCGGCTCTATGATATAGGCCAAGTACTTATTAGACTGGCTGGGAGTATCTTCTTGATTCCACAAAATATTACATCTGGTTCCCCAGGTTGACAAAGCTTAAATTCTTTTTTTTTTTTGTAGCAATCAACGGTAGCATGATGTGTCGACAACCAATCCATGCCTAATATGACATCAAAATCATGGATGTCGAGTATTATCAAATCAATCTCGAACTCACGACCTATAATGATCACTTTACTTCCCATATAAACTCTATCTGTAATAAACGAATCTCTAGTGGGAAGTGACACTACCATGCTACACTCGGTCGGTTTCAACTCTATCCCGACTCTATCTACGAACTCCCTCGAAATAAAAGAATAGATGGCTCCTAGGTCCACCAATGCATGTGCATCGGTATCAAATAAAGAAATGGTACCTATGACCACCTCCGGTGTTGCATCTACAGCCTGCTGGGTCAATGTGTACACTATCGCAGCCTAGCTATATGATCTATAAAGCGGTGTTCGCGGTGGTAGGCTCCTGTTAGGTCTACCACTGGACGGCTCTATACTTGTGGCTCCTCTAGTCTGAAGGCCTCCTCTCTCTGGTCCACGACTCCCACTGGTTTGTCCCTATAATGTGGATCCGGCCTCGGTTGGGCTCGATATGACTACACTAGGATAGTCCCTCATAAAGTGACCCTTCTGTCCACACCTGAAGCATCTAGTCCTACCCTGAAGGCACTCATCAGGGTGTGATCGGCCACATCTGTTGCAAATAGGTTGGCTCCTCCAACTCTATCGACTCTTGGACCCTCTTGAAGACTGAACTAAACTCTGGCTAGTCTAGGGTTTTTGACTCTATCGCCGACTCTTCGACTAGGCTAACAAAAGATTGCTCTTGGCCAACTTACTAGACCCTCCTTGCTGGCTACCTGTCCAGCTGTGCTTCTGCTCAAATTTCTTTGGTTGAGGGGCGGGCTCCCTACTCTGCTCAACTCTGATAGCGGCCTCTACTAAATATCCATACTGAGTATGTACAACTGATTTCAAGTATGCCCTGATCCTCAGATGCAATCTTGCTATGAGTCTATTGATCATCTGCTCTTCATTCTCTGAAATGAAAGGGATCAGGCGGACAAGCTCGGAGAACCTCCTCTCGTACTCAGTCACGGTTGAAGTCCCCTGCTCGAGGTAGAAGAACTCATCTATCTTTACATCCTTATAGCTATTGGAAAAGAATTTGTCGGTGAATTCCTTCTTGAAATCTACCCAGGACACTCCAGTTGTATGCGCTCTCTGGTGGGCTTTCCACCAATCCTTGGGTCGGTCCTTAAGGAGGAATGCTGAAAATGTCACCATCTGCTCCTCTCTACGGCCCATGACTCGGTATATCTCCTCATTGGTCTCTAGCCATGATAGTACTCTCTTGGGCTCCCCTGTCGCATCATACGGCTTGGCACCTAACTTGCGAGTTCTCTCAATAAATATGCCTATCTCCCGCGGCTGCTGGAGTGCCACTGCTAACATCTATGCTATCTGCTCTATATGTCCCGGAGCAGGTCCTAGATCAAGCTCTGATGGCTCGGGATGTGAGGAAATGGTCGGCACATTGACAGACTTGTCAATATGCTCCTCCTATGGGGTAAGTGCCTCTATGGCTGCTCGTCTCATCCTAGAATGGGTACGTCACTGTATAGCTCTATCTGCACTATGTAGACACGAAGATCAAGAAATCCAATATCAGAATAATAACTCTACATGAATTAGCATTATAATTTTATGTAATACTTAACTTAACTCTTATCGCATCTTGCTTAACTTATGCAATCTAAGAAATCATAAATTATGAAATTACAGGAAACTCAATGCTTACAATAATCTTATGCATTGTGAATTTAACTTAATGCACAAAATGGCATCAAACTTTCTTTAAAACTCAATGTAGGAAATAGCACAAATCTTTTATTTGAAACTTAATCTCTAATCTTTTGAAAACCGGGCTCTGATACCAACTTGATAGGACCCAAACCAGACCTTCTCTAGTTTCTTGTCTAGAGGATCCCACCAGGTACTTCAACGGACTTCCTGAATCTGACTTGTCAAATTGAAGAAAACTGAGAAGGGAACCCCTCAAATTACATAGCTCGTTTACTTGTTTTACTTAAATGGAAAATTCGCTTTTATTTGAAAAGAGTTGGGTTGGTGCAAATTTTTCATATTTTCTTAATATAAATTTAAAAGAGTTGGGTTGGTGCAAATTTTTCACATTTTCTTAACATAAATTTTATAAAAATTTTGACAACATAACGGTTGTATTTTTAACATTTTCAAAATTTGACCTGCATAAAAATACACTTCGCACTATTTTTTATCACCTCCCAACTTCTTTAATTCCACAAACATGCAATTCAATCATCATTTACATCTAAATCAATAATATACAAATTGATGATGTAAGGATTTCACTTAATATCATAAAAACTTAATATATATGCATAGATATTGTAAACCCCTAGTTCCGATTCTTAATTTCTTAGCGAGTGAAACTAGATTGTGAAGTTAAGTAATAAATCTAGTTAGTATTAATCTAAATAGATTCATTGATGAGCGAACGCTCATTCTAGAATTACAACAATATACATTAGTAAGGATAAAATAGTTTATCCATAATCAAGTAATAAATGATAAGTGATGATACGTTTAAATTCAAAAATAAAAACTAGAGGAAGTGTCATGTAGAATTAGTAGTTAAGAAGTAAGTAACCAAACATTTAACTAAGAGTGATAGACAAAACAAATCAAAGGGACAAGTTTGATATTCCATAAAATGTTAATGAGATGTATAAACAAAACACTTAGAAGCAAAATTGAAGAAGAAAAAAAAAAAAGAGAGAGAAGCAAAACTGCCAGAAAAGTTAATGAAAGGCAGCCGTGAGAAGTAGAATGAATAAAGAGGAAGTGGTGTGAAATTTGAAAGAAATGGGGCATGAATGCAATTTAAGAAAGTGTTAGTAGTATAAATACAAGACTTAGAATGAACTTGAGAGAGCAAAAAGGCAAGAGCAACCGTGCAAATCAAACAAACAGCAGCTGCCTAGCGTGAGAAGCAGCCCAGAAACTGAAGAGCAGAAGCCAAACAAGAAACGTGGAAGAAGAAAGCTCCATCCAGCCCTTCCCAATCCTCAAACCCCTCTCTAGGACCTCTTTCAAGTCCCTCTCACTTCCCTAAACAAGAATCAAGTGAGATCTCATCTCTTTTCTTCCTTATACTTGCTAAAATTGATGTAGTTGGGCTGTTGAGTGTTGTGTAGAATTTTTGTGTTGTGTTGGGTATTTTACCCTCAAAATTATGGTAGAACTCTAAGTGATTGTTGTAGAGAGTTAAATGATAAGTTGAGATGTGTAAATGGTAGCTTAGGGTTGTAAATATAGGCTGCCATCTACTTGATCAAAGTAGAAAAAAAAATTTGTTTTACATGCACTTCAAGTAGTTGATAAAATTGGTGAGTGAGTTGTGAGTGGTTAAATGAGAAAATAGTGATTGTGTGTGTGTCATGGCTATGAAGACCAGTTGAAAAGTTCTGAGATTAGAGGGTTTTGAACTCAAATTTAGACATATCTGAGGTTGGAAAATCATAGAAAAGCAAATAGAAGTGGTAGAAGTTCAAAAGAGCTAGTTTAGATAATTTTTGTAATCTCGAGTTCAAACCTTGGGCTGGAGATAACCTGGGCAAAACTGACCTATATGGAGATTTTCTACACCTCAAATGATGCCTAGGAGTCATAGAAAACCATAGGTTTTGGAACGAATCGATTCCGATAAAAATTGCGCAAGTTATGCTCAAAATAGTGTCGTTAGAGAGTCGATAAGTGAAATAACTATGTAAATGCAATTTTTATTGCATGGAATGAATTTAGTTGATCATAATAAGATAAAAGGAACTTAGATACAAAAAAAAAACCATCATCGCTCGTTCGATGCGAAAAAGTGCATCGAAAAGTGCCCAAAACAAGGCGTTTTTCCTAGATTTGACATAGCAAACGATAGAATTTTTCGACGAAACTTTACGAGTGACTTAGTTATGTGATAAAGAGATACTAGAAAAAGAAACGGATGCAAAATGATCGCTAGTTTTAACACTATTTTTCTTGGTCAAACAGGTTATTAAAAAGTTAACTTTTTGTTTTAAGCCCCCAGAAACCAAACGAACCATATGGGGATGATTCTAAGAGTCTAAAAGCAAGACTTTTACAAAGAAATTAGAATTAGAGAGTTTTGGTTGAATTAAAATCGAGTTAGGAAAGTTATAGAGTAAAGACTTGTTAATAGAGAAAAGTATAGTAGAAATGTTATTTTAAGTTTTGAGTTATGTGATTAAGCAAGTAATTATAAGAAATCGATATGTAGGTGACGGGCAAGCGACTGAGGCACGAGAGGCCCGTTGAGATAGTTGAGCTTGCATGGAGCAAGGTAAGTGTTCTATCATTTGCGCTATTTCCATTCTTTCTTTAAACATATTTGTTATTATTGTAGTTAAAGCTTTGTAAAATGATTTCCAAGATTATGAGTTAAAGCTTTGTAAAATGACCTTTACATTGGGTCTAGAAAGGAGAATTTAAAAAAGAAAAGTTTTCGAAAAGAAATGAGTTACATAAGATTTAGCACTATGTGACGAGGTAGAAATTCCGCACATAGTCGGTTAGACTTATAATTTTGTGCACTATAGGGCGATGAAGAAACTCCACACGTAGTTGCCAAGGTTTGATTTATGGGCACTATGGTTGCGATGAAGAGATTCCGCACGTAGTTGCTAGAATTATAGAATTGAGTACTACAATTGCGATGAAGAAATTCCGCATTTCACACCACTCAGGTGACGAAATAAATTCCGCACGTAGTGGTCGAGATACTATAGTAGCTTCACGTCCACGTCAGTTGAAAAAGCATCACGTGATGGTTTGAGTGCATTAGGTATACACATGGTCTTTTTATAAGAAATGATTTTGAAAATTTAAAACCTCCAATATTTATATAAGTAAAGCATTACTATGGAATGTTATTTTGTATTATTAATACGTGACAAACTAACCTTTTTCCTTTATTGTGTAGCCTATTTACATTCCATTGAGTGCTACAGCGGACGAGAAAATGACACTTTGTTTTGTATGTATATAGGTGAGCGACTCATGCAATGTGATGATGTAAAATTTTGTGTATGAAATAAATATGTAATTGTGAAGAAGTATTCGTATTTTGAATTGCATGATTGTAAATATTTATACATTTGACATATGATGTATATACATGTGCATTTTAACATGAAGTTCATGCTTATTTTTGATGGAAAAAGTTATGATATTGCATGATTGTGTTTACAGAAGTTAGGAGGAAATAAAACTATAGTCGAAGTGTTTGTTTACTCACAGGTAAGTTTTTGATTTGTTAAAAATACAGCCGTCATGCTGCCGAAATTTTATAAAATTATTTTGAAATGAAATCGCAAAAAATTGTATCACTCCTAATTGTTTTTAAGAAAACCAAGTTCTTAAGTTTAGAACGAGTAAACCGGCTAAGAAACTTAAGGGTTCGCTTCTCGGGTTTTCTTCAATCTGATGAGTCGGGTTCAGGAAGTCCGTTGAAGTGCCCGACAGGATCCTCCAGACGAGAGCCTAGATAAGGTCTAGTTTGGGTCCTGTCAAGTTGGTATAGGAGCTCGGTTCTCATGAAGTTGAGATAAAGTTTTAAAAGAAAGTTTGAGTTATTTTTGCATAAAGTGTACGTTAGTAATGCTTGAGTTATGCATGAGGCATGAAGCCATTATATGCATTTATCTTTTAAGAGTATATGAGTTATGCTTTCATTGATTGCATAAGCTATATGATTTGAGTTGAACATTTCATAAGTATAGAATAAATTCATGCTTTATAAATGTTCTAACTTGAGTTTTATAATTATTTAAAAGCTATAGAGGTATGCAGCACCAAAATCGACCATGAACGAGGAGGGCAGCGGCAGAGGCGCCCACTCTAGAAGAATAGCAGATTAAAGAATCAGTAAATGTACCTGCTAGTTCTGCACATCCAAAGCCTTCCCAGCCTGAGAGACTAGAGCAAGCACAGGCACAGGTGAATGTAGAGCAGATGGCTCATGCCTTAGCAGCGGCATTTCAACAGCCATGAGAGACAGGGGTATCTATAGAGCGTGCCAAGAAGCTAGGTGCAAAACCCTATGATGGAACAACAAAGCCAGAGCGTGCACTATCGTGGCTTGAAACCAATGAAGAAATATTTCAGATTATGGGGTGCATAGACGAACAAATGGTTTCATACTCAGCCTTTTTACTTAAAGATCGCGCCAAAGATTGGTGGAGGGCACATCAGAGGGTGCATTCGAAGGAAGTGTCTTGGGCAGATTTTAAGAAAGAGTTTATAGAGAAATTCTTCCCCAAGAGCTATAGAGACGTGAAAATAGAAGAGTTTTTCAGATTAGAACAAGGAAACTCCTCTGTGCCAGAGTATGAAAAGAAATTTTCAGAATTGATCCGCCTGGTCCCTTTTATTGCAGAAGATCAATAGGTTCATGGCAGGCCTTAACCCTACAGTTAGGACCATTGTATCATCCTTAGTACATACTCGGTATAGACAGCTAGTGGAGACAGCCACCAGAGTTTAGCAAAGTGCAGGAAACATTCCCAAACTGAAATTACCATTTAGTCAGAAGCGCAGTTAGAGCGGTAGCCATCAAGGGGGACCGAGTAAAGTGGGCAAAAGTGATCAGAGGCCCGCATGGTCTAAGAGCCGTAGATAGGGTCAGGGGCACAGCCTAGTCAGAGTTAGAGTTCAATTCAGTCTTCTGGGGGATCTAGGAGGAGTCAAAGTTGGAAGAGCAGACCCGTTTGCAACAGGTGTGGTCGATCACACCCTGGCGAGTGCCTTCAGAGCAGGACAGGATGCTACCGATGTGGATAGGAAGGCCACTTTATGAAAGATTGTCCCAGCTTAGTCGCCTACAGTCCATCAGAGACTCGATCAACGGTACAGGGACATCACAGTGGGATCCGTGGACCAGATAGGAGAGGCCCCCAAACCGAAGGGACTACTAGTGTAGGACAACCCAGTGGCGGATTCGGTAGAGGCGTGCCACTCAGAGGACAGCTTGGCAAACCTCGTAGTTAGGCCGCCAGGGTATATACAGTGACCCAACAGGCTGCAAATGTGGTCACAGGTATCATTTCTCTATTTGATACTGATGCTCATGTACTGATGGACCTAGGGGCCACCCATTCTTTTATTGCACTAGAGTTTATAAATAGAGTCGGGATAGAGTTGAGACCGACCGAGTGTAGCCTGGTAGTGTCACTTCCCATAGGTGATTCGCTTATTACTGATAGAGTTTACATAGGAAGTAAAGGGACTATAGCAAGTCATGAGTTCGAGGTTGATCTGATAGTGCTCGATATTCATGATTTTGACATTATTTTGGGCATAGATTGGCTATCCAAGCATCTTGCCATCGTAGATTGCTACAAGAAAGAGGTTCAATTTAACAAGCCTGGGGAACCAGATGTAATCTTTTGTGGAAAGAGGAAAATACTCTCTACAAGTTTTGTAAGTGTGATTCAAGCCAACAAAATGCTCCGTAAAGCATACCAGGGGTACTTGGTTTATGCCATAGAAGCTGGTAATAATGAGTTGCAATTGACGGGAGTTCCTGTGGTTAATGAGTTCCCTGATGTATTTCCTAAAGACCTACCAGGGTTGCCACCAGATAGGGATGTTGAGTTTGAGATTGAGCTAGCACCTGGTATAGAGCCCATTTCTATAGCGCCATATCGGATGGCGCCAGCAGAGCTAAAGGAGTTAAAGGTGCAGATGGAAGAACTGTTAAGCAAAAGCTTCGTTAAGACGAGTACATCACCGTGGGGAGCTCCGATGTTGTTTGTTAAGAAGAAAGATGAAAGCCTCCATTTATGCATTGATTATAGGTAGCTTAACAAAGTAACCATCCAGAATCAGTATCCATTGCCAAGAATCAATGATTTATTCGACCATCTACAGGGAGCCAAGGTCTTCTTGAAGATAGATCTGCGATCGGGGTATCATCAGCTGAAGGTACATAGGGAAGATGTTCCTAAGACGGCCTTCAGGACTAGATATGGGTATTATAAGTTTTTGGTGATGCCATTCGACTTAACCAATGCCCCAGCAACTTTTATGGACTTAATGAATAAAGTTTTCAGACCCTACCTGGACAAGTTCATAATAGTCTTCATCAATGACATTTTGGTGTACTTAGGTAGTAGAGACGAGCATGTAGAGCACTTGAGGATTGTATTACAAACTTTAAGAGATCATCAGCTTTATGTGAAGTTCAGCAAGTGCCAATTTTGGCTTGATCAAGTGGCATTCTTGGACATGTGGTATCCACAGAGGGTATTTTAGTAAATCCCTAGAAGATAGCAGCCATCGTAGATTGGAAGCCACCCACGAACATGACCGAAGTTATAAGTTTCTTGGGTTTAGCTGGATATTACAAAAAGTTTGTAGAAAGGTTTTCGAAAATTACTACTCCATTGACCAGGTTAACCAGAAAAGAGAAGAAATTTGTTTAGTCAGAAGCCTGCCAAAACAGTTTTGATGAGCTGAAGAAGAGATTAACCTAAGCACCAGTGCTTACACTGCCCTCAGAAAGTGAGGGATTTATAGTGTATTGTGATGCCTCCAGGCAAGGTTTAGGTTGTCTGTTGATGTAGCACAATAGGGTGATAGCTTATGCTTCAAGACAGTTAAAAAAGCATGAAGTAAACTATCCAACACATGACTTAGAGCTAGCGGCAGTGGTGTTTGTTTACGGATATGGCAACACTACTTTTATGGAGTACCCTGCAGGATCTTTACAGATCACAAAAGCTTACAGTATCTGAAAGGACCTAACTCGGATTTTCTCTATCCGAATCTGAGCGGAACCCTCCCGGCACTCCACAAAATCCTTGAAGTCTTCGTATAGGTGACTCAAAAGGACTCTGTGAAGCAAAGCCGTAAACAATTTTCATTTCTCATTCATTTCAAAAATTTAGGGTAGAAAAATTTTCGGCAACACAACGATTGTATCACCGTTATTTCCAGCTTTTTCAAAACACCTGTGAATTAGTTTATAAATGTTTTCAGAGGCATATATTCATTTCCACTTCCCAAAGTAAATAAAAGCGTTTAAATTAAAACTATTTTGGATTTGAAATTTATTTAATATGTATAGAATCATAAGTATCAGTGCAAAGTCAAAAGTATTTGCAACATGTATATTCAGTATATCTTATAACACTTATATTAATTTTTACAGTAGCAGTCGTCGGATGTGCTCGCCTAACTTTACATCAGAGATCGCTCACCTTGAGTATTTGCTCCTACACCTGTAAAAATTTTCATGACAACAAACAAGAAGTAGTGAGCTAACTAGCTCAGTAAGTGATATGCAATTCTATATAAACTTATAAGATATTGCAAGATTAAAAGAATTTATCTATGTCTAAACATTTATAAGAATTCATGTTACTTAGCATGAATTTATATTTTGCATATAGTACTTAACGTAACTTATCTCTTATCTCATAATAGTTAAACATAACCGTATATCCTCCCTAATTTCATAAATATTTCATAAAACCTATTCAAATCCAGCAGCTCATATCGTTTCAGTATAACATAAACTTGTGAAATCAAAATGGTGGTATGCACATTTATCAAAAACCATAGCGTGATAACAAAGTAATTCTACCACCAATCATTTATTCACCTATGGCATCCTAGGCATATGGTAGAGCGGAATCCTACATCGCTGGACCATATGATCGGTAACCAAGTAGCGGAATCCTACATCGCTACGTGTGGAATCCGGCATCGCACGGGTAGTATACTAGCATAATAATATACCATATGGAGAGGTGGAATCCTACATCACAACTCCCAGGCGGAATCCTACATCACTTTTTCGGGCACTCTATCATTACCGACAATATCATGAAATCATCCTAGGAAGCACCATTGGCTTGATAAAACATTTATAGATAAGCTACACTTTATGAAAAACCAGTATTTCATTTATAAACATAACAGTTTGGAAATTTCAACAAAAAGTTCATCAGCTCATATCATTTCAGTTTAACATAAATTTGTAAAATAAAATGGTGGTATGCATGTTAATTAGAATTCATTTTGTCTTCATAAAATAAATCAACCACCATTCATTTATTTGCCTAATGGCACCCTATGCATATGGTAAAGCGGAATCCTACATCGCTGGACCATATGATCGGTAATTATGTAGCGGAATCCTTCGTCGCTACGTGCGGAATCCTTCATCGCACAGGAAGTATGCTAGCATAATAATATACCCTAGGGAGAGGCGGAATCCTACATTGCAACTCCCAGGCGAAATCCTACATCGCTTTTCGGGTATCCTACCATTACCGACAATAACATAAAATATCCTAGGAATGCCATATGTGTCGCAAAATATTTATAAATTAGCTGCATATTATATAAAATTCATGTATCATGTTTAACATAAAGTTTCATAGGGAGGATATCGTAAGACATTCAAATTCCTTTCATAACGTATCTCGTTAATTACATTTCATGAAAGCATACTTGAATTAAACCTTTCATAATATGTATTTATCATAAATGATACTCAAAATAGCCAGCATATCAAAACAATGCGTAACACTCATTTGAAACAATATTAAATTCCAAAACAGTCCCTATCATCCACACAAACAATTTCGATGCAAAAATACCACATAAAATCTCTTCGAAATAGCTTATAATCATCAAAACAGCTTATGCCATCATTCGAGATAGCTTTGGCATCAAAACAGTACACCATTTTAAATCAAGACAACATGTTAGGACACAATAATCGCTCATAGGACAGCACCTTAACAGCCCCCAAAAACAGTATACATAACAACCCCGAAAACAGTGCATAACGCATGCTTCGACAGCTTAACTAAGTACATCTTAACAGCCTTTAAATAGTCCATAAACAGCCCCTAAAAGCTACACAATAGCAGTCCATAACAACATCAAAACAGTCCCTAAAACTGCATAATAACAGTCCCAAAAATAGCCCATAAACAGCTCAATAACGCTGCACCTTGACAGCACCATAACAACACTAAAACAGCCCTATAACGCTGCGCATAACGCTGCCCGAAAATAGCCCTTAAACAGCTCATATTCGTCGAACTAGCGTACGCATTTAATCGGGGCAGCTTTGATGTCGAAGTAGCTTCTACTTTTAAACCCAAAACAGCATGCTACAACATCACAATAGCCCATAAATTACCTCTAAAACAGCAATAAAACAGCGTGCAAACAGCACCAAAACAGCATGCAAACAACACTAAAACAGCATGCAAAACTACACCAAAACAGTGAGCAATCAACACCGAAACAGCATGCAAACCAGCACTAAAACAGCATGCAAAACTGCACCAAAACAGTGAGCAATCAACACCGAAACAGCATGCAAACCAGTACTAAAACAGCATGCAAAACTGCACCAAAACAGTGTGCAATCAACACCGAAACAGCATGCAAACCAGCACTAAAACAGTATATATATCGGTCCAGAAAACAGCACACAACGCATCGATTTGGACAGCCCCTTAATGCACGCTTTAACAGCCCATTAAGCGATGTTTTGACAGCCCATTAAACTGCACTTTAACAGCCCATTTAATACATCTTATAACAGTCCGTAAACAAAACGCAACGAATACGATCAATGATAAAAACACAATCGCAACATCAACGAGTGAACCTCCGCACTAACGAGGTTCTCCATCCTAAACCCAAGCATAATATCATCACTTTTCTCAATTCTAATCACATGGTCACTTTACTAATTACTCGAAACATCACAACAAAAGAAATGGGGCAGCACTTACCTTGGTGTGAGCTGTTCTCCGCTTCGAAACAGTTCTCAAACGTTCGCAACGGCCAAACGGAGCCAAAATTACTCACGGCAGCAGCTCCGCCCACGATAGCAGCACCTGGCCGCAAGCACCAGCGCTCGGCAGCAACAGCACCTAGCAGCAGCAGTTCCAGCGCTTGGCAGCAGCTTTTCGCGGCGGCAGCAATGCCTACATGCCAACAGCAGAACAGTTCCAGCTCGGCAGCAGCTACATCATCGTTGACAGCACTTAATTCACGGTGACAACACGGCAGCAAGGTAGCAAGGGTGACAGCAACAATCACGTTTCAGCTCAACAGCTCGCACAAGACAGCACCGGAGTATGAAGACAACAGCTCACCACGGTCTACCTCACGCCAGCAGTTGTCTTCCTTGCTCACAGGGACGACAGAAACCTCACGACAGAGGACAAGACAGCAATTGGAGCTTCACGATAGCACTTTCCTTCGCCGGCAGCAGCTCCTTCATGGCCACACCTGGTTCAACAGCAGCGACACCCCTTTCGGCAGCAGCTGGTGCTTCACGTTGACAATGGCAGGACAGCAACTCTTCTCTTGCTTGCATGCAAGGTCTGAAGTGCTCTGATCTGCCCTTGCATGACCTCCTATGCTTCAGATCTGCTGTCTCCTTCCACTTTGCTTCACCTTGGTCTGTCAACAGCTCGATCCTCTCTCCTTTCACCAGCTCACGGTCTGATTTCAGCAGCTGATCCTCACTCCATAAGCAGCAGCTCTCTTGTCCTAAACCTCTGCCTCTCGACAGTACACATGCAGCTCTCACTCTTTCTAGCTCACGACTTTGCTTCTCTTGACCGTGCATCACTCTTTGATTCTCTCTTTTCTTTGTTGCTTTGCTCTTGGATTGAATGAAATGCTTGGTTGTGAGCTTGACCGAGAGCTTCACTCTCAAACTTCACTGTCTCGGTTTTGCAAAAGAATCGAATACTATCTCTCTTGTTTCTCTCTCATTTTCGGCTTTCAAATTTGGTTGGATGGTTGTCTCGGGTTTGAAGGATGTTTTTTTTCCTTTTGAGTTGCTTTGACCGTATATCTATCTATCTCTCTCTTACACATAACTCTCTCAAGATTTCCGGTTTTGCACTTAATAGGAGATCGAATAATTAGGAGAGCTTACTTTACATATAATCTCATTTCTTGTTTTTCCATTAACGATATCTTATAATATATATATATAGTTTATTTGCTCTCGGTTGAGCATAAGAGAGGGGATGACTAAATGCATTAACTTTCACTTACAATATTTAGCTTTTCACTTTTATAAAAAATTTGATTAATGTATAACTTGACATGTGGCACCCATGCAAATGTGATTCTTGTCACATGCCATGCTATACTCATGCAAGCCACCACTTATTTTAATTAAATTCTATACATTCTCGCTTTAACTTCCAAGCTCAATTTCATTTCTGTCCGTCAGTCCGGGGATTCGCTTTTAATCGCTTCGGATGCCTAGAAATTTTATTAAAATCAAATTTCACAAATGGAAACTTCATTAGACTCCGAATAACTATTCGGATCCGGTCGCTCTAATTTATTTTAAAAATTTTGAATTTATTACTTATCCTTGAACCCATCCGAGAATTTTCTAAAAATTCTATTACGCTTCTGGATCTGAACGAATCATTAATTTCCTTATTCCTTAATCAAAATCAATATTTAATTAATTACCTAGAGACCAGAATGGCATGTTACAAATTCTCCCCCCCTTCGCAAATTTCGTCCTCGAAATTCACTATATTTATTTACTGAACAGGAGGGAATACTGATTATACATTTGATCCTTTAGTTCCCACGTTGATCTTTGAGCACATGGGATAGATCAGGAATATACTTCCAAAGTATAGATACATGAGACAAACTATGAATCCTATTCAACGGAGTTGGCAACTTTACTTTGCACGCCACTGGTCCAACTCTATTCATGATCTCATAAGGTTTAATATGGCATGGACTCAATTTACCATGCTTCTCGAATCTAAGAACACCTTTCCAAGGTGGGGCTCTGAGGAATACTCGATCACCAATCTCAAATCGAAGTTCTCTACGGAGCTTGTCTGTATAACTCTTTTGCCTGACTCTTACCATCTTACGCCTGGCTCAAATGATATGAATCTTGCCTAAAGTGATCTGGACTAGCTCTGGACCACTAATTTCCTTTCACCTACCTCATTCCAACGTACTAGAGTCCCGCACTTCCTTCCATGAAGTACCTCATATGAAGTCATACCAATACTCAACTGATAACTATTATTGTACGCGAGCTCCATAAATGGTAGGTGCATATTCCAACTGCCCTTCAATTCCATGACACAAGCCTTGAGTATATCTTCCAATGTCTGAATCGTCCTTCTAGACTGGCCATCTGTCTGAGGATGGTATGCTGGGCTGGAATCCAACCTCATACCTAAGGCTTCTTGCAAGCTAGGCCAAAACTTCGAGGTGAATCTGGAATCACGATTTGAAACAATAGAAACCGGCGTGCCATGAAATCTCACAATTTCATCAATATACACATGGGCTAATCTGCTTAAAGAATAATCATTTCTTATCGGAAGAAAGTGTGCGGACTTTCTCAACCTGTCTACAATAACTCATATGGCATCATGACCTCTCTGCCTATAAGGAGTCCCATAACAAAATCCATATTAATCATCTCCCATTTCCAAGTCGGAATAGGGAGAAGCTATAATAACCCTACAGGTCTATGATCACCTCCTGACAAGTTAAGCATTTGGGAACAAAATCCGCAATCTCTTTCTTCATTCCTCTTCACCAATAATACTCTTTCAATGTTACCATCTGAGGATCCTGTAACTGCCTTTCTCTAATCTGACAACCAATACAGGACAAACATGAAAACTTACCAATAATGCCCCTGAGTCTACCATATCTAGTCACACTCCGAGAGACCTAAATTCCACCAGAAGCGAAAAATACTCGGTCCTACTCTGGGCTAGCAAGTTGGTAGGTCTCCTGCTTAAAGTATTGACCACCACATTGGTCTTTCCTGGATGATACTTTATCGCCAAGCTTTAAATTCAAAGGTTTCTATAATGACTATTCGTAAAATTCTTTGGAGCTCATAAGTTATTCAAAATCGCGTCCTATGATATCAATACTATAACACATTCTCATTTATTATCATTACATTAATTCAAATTTTCAAGTTTACTAACTCGTAATTCAATTGTAAGTCTAGCAAACCTGAAATTCTCATGTATAAAACATTACATACTGTAAAACCAGTATATAGTTTCAAACACATTCTACAATATCATAGGATTTAACTTGAATCAACTTACATGCAATCAATAAGCTTAAAATATTCGTATCACTTACAAGCTTCAAATCATAAATATTTCAGACATTGATTGTCAACTAATTGCTCATCTACTGGTGTAGGAGTCTCTACGACGACTCTCCCAGTAGTTAGGCGGCCTCGACGATGCATATTCTATGAAATTTAAACTTGTATTTTCATGTAATATATTCGATTCTAAATGAATATCGAAAGAAAATATACAAATTTCAGAAAACATCAAATCATTTTTGGAAAGTGGGTTTTCTTTTCGTTTCTAAGACAACCTCTCACATTTTTCAAACAACATTTCAAAACCTCAGCTCTGATACCAACATGAAAGGACCTAACTCGGATTTTCTCTATCCGAATCCGAGCGGAACCCTCCCGGCACTCCACAAAATCCTTGAAGTCTTCGTATAGGTGACTCAAAAGGACTCTGTGAAGCAAAGTCGTAAACAATTTTCATTTCTCATTCATTTCAAAAATTTAGGGTAGAAAAATTTTCGGCAACAAAACGATTGTATCACCGTTATTTCCAGCCTTTTCAAAACACCTGTGAATTAGTTTATAAACGTTTTCAGAGGCATATATTCATTTCCGTTAGTTCGTCACATATTAATAATATAAAACAACATTCCATATTAATGCTTTACTTATATAAATATTAGAGGTTTTAAACTTTTAAAACCCCTTTTTATCATAAAAAGACCATGTGTATACCTAATGCACTCAAACTATCATGTGATGCTTTTTCAACTGATGTCGACGTGAAGCTACTATAGTATCTCGACCACTATGTGTGGAATTTATTTCCTCGCCCGAGTGGTGTGAAATCATCTTAGTTGTAAACATCTACAATGCCGAATTTCTTCATCGCAATTGTAGTACTTAATTTTATAATTCTAGCAACTACGTGCGAAATTTCTTCATCGCAACCATAGTGCCCATAAATCAAACTTTGGCGACTACGTGTGGAATTTCTTCATCGTCCCATAGTGCCCAAAATTATAAGTCTAATCGACTACATGCGAAATTTCTATCTCGTCACGTAGCACTAAATCTTATGTAAACTATAGGTATACACATGATTTCAAAAATCTTAACTCATTTCTTTTCGAAAACTCTTTATTTTTAAATTCTCCTTTCTAGACCCAATGTAAAGATCATTTGCGAAGCTTTAACTCATAATCTAGGAAATTATTTTACAAGTTTTAACTACAACATTACAAATATGTTTAAAGGAAGAATGGAAATAGCGTAAGTGATAGAACACTGACCTCAAAATCGCGCAAGTCCGAATCAAGTGTCTCGACAAGTCTCTCGGACTTCGCTCGCCCGCTCGTTGCCTACATGAAAATTTCTTATTATCACTAGTGACAACTCATAACTCAACTTTAATTTTACAATAACATTTCTAATACAACTTTCTCATAAACTATCCTTTTTGTACGATAACTTCCCAACTCGATTTTTACTCAATCTAGGATCTCTAACTTCGATTTTTTTTTTTCACAAAAGTTTAAGTTTTGGACCCTTAGGGATACCCCCACACGGTCCGTAAAATTTTCAGAGGCCCGAAACGGAAAGTAAAATTTTTAGGCCTCTTTGATATACCAAAACAGAATGTAACACAGCTCCCTGCTCGGAGCTCTTTTTTCCTTTGTTCTTTTTCCTACGGTTCACCTATCTCACATTCTGGTCACACGTCAAATTTCATTGAAAAATTCTATCGTTTGCTATGTTAAATCTACAAAAAGCGCTTTTTTTCGGGCACTTTTCATGCACTTTTTGTGCACTTTTCAGTGTCAAACGAGCGATGTTGGTTTTTCTTTCATATCTAAGCTTCTTTTACCTGTTATTGATAAAATAAACTCATTTCATGCAATAAAAATTGTATTTGCATAACTATTTCACCTATCGACTCTCTAACGGCACTATTTTGCACATAACTTGCGCAATTTTTATCGGATTCGATCCGTTCCAAAACCTATGATTTTCTATGACTCCTAGGCATCTTTTGAGGTGTAGAACATCCCCATATATGTTAGTTTTTTTCAAGTTATCTCCAGCCTATGGTTTGAGCTCGGGATTGTAAACATTGTCTAAACTAGCTCTTTTGAACTTCTACCACTTCTATATGCTTTTCTATGATTTTCCAACCTCAAATATGTCTAAATTTGAGTTCAAAACCCTCTAATTTCAGAGCTTTTCTATTGGTCTTCACAGCCATGACACACACACAACCACTATTTTGTCATTTAAACACTCACAACTCACTCACCAATTTTATCAACTACTTGAAGTGCATGTAAAACAAATTTCTATTTCTACTTTGATCAAGTAGATGGCAGCCTATATTTACAACCCTAAGCTGCCATTTACACATCTCAACATATCATTTAACTCTCTACAACAATCGCTTAGAGTTCTACCATAATTTTGAGGGAAAAATACCCAACACAACATAAAAATTCTGCATAACACTCACAACCCAACTACTTCAATTTCAGCAAGTATAAGGAAGAAAAGAGATGAGATCTCACTTGATTCTTGTTTAAGGAAGTGAGAGGGACTTGGAAGAGGTCCTAGAGAGGGGGCTTTGAGGTTTGGAAGGGCTGAATGGAGCTGTCTTCTTCCACTTTTCTGGTTTGGCTTCTGCTCTTCCGTTTCTGCTCTGCTTCTCACACCAGGATGCCAGGCAGCTACTGTCAATTTGATTTTCACGGCTACTCTTGTGTTTGTTCCATCAAATTCACTCTAAGTGTTGTATTTATAGATTTAACATTTCCAAAATTGTCTCCCATGTCCCCTTTTTATCATTGTCACGCCAATCCCCCCTTTCTTTCCTACATCACACGACAACTTACTCTTTGTTTCTTCCTTGTCTAATTTTGCTTCAATTGTTTTATTTATATATCTCATTAACATTTTATGGAATATCAAACTTATCTTTTTGATTTGTTTTTTCTATCACTCTTAGTTAAATGTTTGGTTACTCACTTGTTAACTATTAATTCTACATGACACTTCCTCTAGTGTTTATTTTTGAATTTAAACGTATCATCACTTATCATCTATTACTTGATTATGGATAAACTATTTTATCCTTACTAATGTTTATTGTTGTAATTCTAGAATGAGCGTTCGCTCATCAATAAATCTATTTAAATTAACACTAACTAGATTTATTACTTAACTTCACAATTTAGTTTCACTCGCTAGGAAATTAAGAATCAGAACTAGGGGTTTACACATCAGCTTTATGCAAAGTTTAGCAAGTGTCAGTTTTGGCTAGACAGAGTAGCATTTCTAGGACATGTGATATCAGTAGAGGGAATATCAATAGATCCCCAGAAGATAGAAGCTGTAGTGAATTGGAAGCCACTCACGAACGTGATAGAAGTCAGAAGCTTCTTAGGTTTAGCTGGCTACTATAGAAAATTCGTGAACGGGTTTTCAAAGATAGTTGTTCCCTTGACGAAGTTGACCAGGAAAGAGGAAAAGTTCGTGGGTCAGATGCGTGCCAGTATAATTTTGATGAATTAAAGAAGAGATTGACCTTAACGCCTATTTTTACTCTCCCATCAAGAGAGGATGGATTTGTGGTTTACTGTGATGCCTCTAAGCAAGGGTTAGGTTATATGTTGATGCAAATGACAGAGTGATAGCATATGCTTCGAGATAGTTGAAGAAGCATGAGTTAAACTATCCAACACATGACTTAGAGTTAGCAACGGTGGTGTTCACTTTGAGAATATGGAGGCATTATCTGTATAGAGTACCCTGTAGAATCTTCACTGACCATAAGAGCTTGCAGTACTTGTTCAGTCTAAAAGAGTTGAATATGAGGCAAAGAAGATGGGTTGAACTCATCAAGGATTATGATTGTACAATCGAGTATCACCCTGGAAAGGCAAACATAGTAGCGGATGCATTGAGTAGGAAGCCCACCAGTTCATTGGCCCAGCTGAAAGCAGAGTATTTGCCTATGTTAGTAGAGTTGAGATCCATGGAAGTTAGGTTGGAGACGACCGAGTCAAACACTTTGTTAGCAACATTTCATGTCCATCTAGTGTTGGTGGACCAAATTAGAGAGTTTCAAACCCAGGATCCATACTTGATGAAGTTGAGGAGTGAGATAGAGGTTGGGCAACAAAGTAGTTTTGCATTGAGAGGCGATGGAACTCTTGTTTTGGAGCAAAGATTATGTGTGCCAAAGGTGGGAGATTTAAAGAAAGAGATCATGGAAAAGGCTCATTCATCAGTATACGCCATACATCCAGGGAGCACTAAGATGTATCGAACTCTGAAAGATCACTACTAATGGAAAGGAATGAAAAGAGATATAACAGAGTTCTTGTCTAAGTGCCTAACCTGCTAGCAGATGAAAGCAGAGCATAAAAAACTAGCAGGTTTGCTGCAGCCCATATCAATCTAGGAATGAAAGTGGGAGAGGATCACGATGGATTTTATGGTAGGGCTTCCACGGACTCAGAGCGAGCATGATGCCATTTGAGTGATAGTTGACAGACTGACAAAGTTAGCTCATTTTCTTACCATCAAAAACACCTATTCCCTGGAAAGATTAGCACAGTTGTATGTGGATGAGATTGTAAGACTGCATGGTGCACTAGCATCCATAGTATCAGACAAAGACCTTTGATTTACCTCTAGATTCTGGCCGAAGCTATAGGAGGCATTAGGTACCAGATTACATTTCAGTACAACCTTTCACCCTTAAACAGATGGCCAATTTGAGAGAACCATCCAGACTCTTGAAGATATGTTAAGAGCTTGTGTGATGGAGTTCAAAGGGAGTTAGGATACTTATCTACTTCTGATAGAGTTTTCCTACAACAACAACTATCAATCTAACATTAGTATGGCACCATATGAAGCGTTGTATGGCAAAAAGTATAGAACCCTAGTTTGTTAGGATGATGTGGGTGAGAGAAGGTTGATTGGCCTAGAGATTGTTCAAGTCACAACCGAAAAGATTAATGTGATTAAAGAAAAGCTAAAGATAGCGGTGACAGGCAAAAAGGTTATGCAGACAATCGAAGAAGGGATTTAGAATTTTAAGTGGGTGATAAAGTCTTCTTGCGGATTTCACCGTGGGAAGGTGTTTTAAGGTTTGGAAAACATGGAAAGTTAAGTCTACGATATATTGAGCCATACGAGATAGAGGAAAGGGTGGGTGAGGTGGCATATCGATTGAAGTTGCCACTAGAGTTAGCAAACATCCATGATGTTTACCATGTTTCCATGCTTTGCAAGTATGTAATCGATGCTTCGCATATATTGAAAGACCAACCGGTGCAACTGAAAGAGAACTTAACTTATGAAGAGTAGCCAGTGGATATCCTAGACCATAGAGATCAAGTGTTGTGTTGCAAGGCTATCCTATTAGAAAAAGTGTTATGGAGAAATCATAGGTCGGAAGTGATACGAACCACGCCAACCCGTGACGAAACCTGTAATCAAGAGAAGAAACCAAAACTGTTTTCTAAGATAAGTTCGTAGGAATGGAACCGCGACCCGTTACCTATGACGAGGTAAGAACCTTGGTATGGTGAAGACGCCACAATCAACAATGGAGGGTTGATTGATAAGTCGAAAGTTTCAAACGCCACGGATAATTCAGATAAGTTTGAGAGTTGTTCAAAGAATCAAAGAGAAATTCATTCTCATAAATATCATGAAAATTGACTGCCCTCTTTCATTGATATTATGCCTATTTATAGGCTGAAAATACAAATTCGAATTCGAAAATTACAAGCATTAAAATCAAAGAGAATCATGCCTATGATGAAAAAGGTAATTTCGGATTACAATAACAGCAAAGGAAATAATTGCTAAGACAGAAAAGAAAAGCCCATAATTTATTATTCCTAATTTTACTAGAGATCTAAATAAAAGAGTTGACCCTCCTCCCATTATTCTGGTGAATTGATGCCTAAGATACACGCCCATTAATTGCGAAGATTAAGTTTGACTTGGGCTGGAATCCTCTAGAACTTGGATCAAGTTGATGCAATTTAGTTTCTCACGTGGGCTGTAAATCAATGGGCTTCCATGATTGTATTTGAGTGCAAACTTCTTGAATCAGCCCGTTAAGTGCTTCCTTGAACTTCTTAGCTCAAGCCCTCGTAACCGGTCTAATAGGAATTTGAATTGGATCCTTTGGAGACACACCTTGCACTGCATCAGGAAGAAGCTATATGAGAGCATGAAGAGCAAGTGTGCGCCCGGTATCCGTGCTTATTTGAGTCAGGTATGTAGTTTAAAATTTCAAGGATGAAATTTTCATAAGAAAGGGAGAAATTTTAAGCCTCTATTTTTAATTTTGGACTTCCTAGTATTAGTAGATAAATTATAGGGTGGTAATGCTAAATTCCATAGTGTTATTCTTATAGGTGACATTGTGATGTTAATAGAAATTTTAGAAATTAATTAAGCTTAATAGTATGATAAAATTTAATAAGGGGCAAAATGGTCAATTGTTTATATGAGAGTTATATATATAAGTGTTGGCTCCTAACACTTAGAAAATTTTGAAGCAAATTGAGAGAGGAAGAGACTAAGGGGACGACAATAAAGGGAAGAGGAAGTCAAGCTATTTCCAACCATTTTCAAGCCTCCATATCTTAGATTTTGGAGTAGATTAAGCTAGAAAAACAAAGTTTAAGCAAGATCAAGATTAGTTTTCATGATTTTACTCAAGTATGAGCTTAGTTGGGTTCATGGGAAGTATTGATGGTTGGGTTAGCTTTGATATGTAATTTGATGGGGGTTTTGATCTAATTCAAGTTTAGAACTCTATTAAGCTAAAAAAAAAAAACTTGATTTGAGAGGAATTATGCAATAGATGAAAGTTAGGGTTTGTGTCGGTGAAACCCTAGAATTTGATTGAATCATGTGTAAAGTGTTTTGAATTGTAGTTAAGATATTTAATGAAATACCTAAGAAAACGATTAAATAGAAATCTTGGAAAGTTGAAAGAAACAATGTGTTACGTGTGTGTGTGTAGTCAGGGCCATGAAGAGGAATGAGTGATTCTATTGAGTTTTGATGTA
Organism: Dimocarpus longan; assembly: GCA_022984855.1. Taxonomy (NCBI): domain Eukaryota; kingdom Viridiplantae; phylum Streptophyta; class Magnoliopsida; order Sapindales; family Sapindaceae; genus Dimocarpus; species Dimocarpus longan. Next base: position 19,578,086 of record CM041017.1, read on the forward strand.
AATGAGCTTGAATTCATGCATGTTAAAAGTTAGAAATTCACATGGAAATGTTAGAATTGAAAAAGAAAGTGAGATGACACAAGTGTTTTGTTTAAGCTAGATGAAGGGCATTGGTAACTATCATACAATGCCACTTCCTCTTCGCATTTTCATGTGATGTATGATTATAATTGAGCGTCTATGAGTCTAAGAACCCTAGTGAAAAAAGAATTGAGTTTAGAATGTGAAAATAGTAAGTTTTGGCATGAAAAAGTAGTGAAAAGTAAGGGTTTTTTACTAGAAACCTTCACCCGGCAGCCGTTTCTTTTCGAATTCGCTGTGTGGCTAACCTAAATGAGAGATAGGGAGATGATTGGAATGAAAATGGAAGGAAGAAAAGCTAGGGATTTCTCCCTAGAGTAGGTTCGGCCAAAGGGGATCTAAAATGGTGATTTTTCATTTTGAGCTTTAGAAAATTATTTTGAGTGTATAGGGGTGTTCTTAGGTGATAATAAATGAGATTCATGGAAAGAAATCTGAATTTTAAAGCTTCGGTTAAGTTAGAACTTAGATGAGAAAGTTGTAGTTTAAAGGGCTTTCAATAGAGTTTATTGTGTTGAAAGCAATGTGTGTAGCTTTGTGTAGTTCACTTTAGCATTTTAAATGAAAATGTGATGTGTAGGTAAGGAGCAAGCAAGTGGAGTAAGGGAAGCCTGTTAAAGCCTTTTTAGTAAGTTGGAATCCAGGTGAGTGCTAAACACTTCTCACAAATGGTTATGTTGTGAAATGTGGGCTTATTAGTTATTAAAATGCATATGAATGAATTATAATTATGCAAGTTCTTCCTTTCATATAGAAGATCAATATATTTGTTCCAATGAAAATTGAAAATAAAGAAGTTTTTATAAGAAGTTAAGTTTTAAAAGCTTTGGTCAAAAGTTTTGAAATATAAGCTATTTTGCGCTTATAGCACTTAGTGGAAAAGATTTTCAAAGGCAATGCGTACACCCTCAGATTTATAGATTATCTTGCACTACAGTTTGCAATGCAGAAAATTCCGCACGTAGTCGCCAAGATTTATTGATTGTCTCGCACTACAGTTTGCGATGCAGAAAATTTCACGCGTAGTTGTTGAGAGGTCTTAGCAGCGTCACGATTGGTGTCAGTTGAAAATTGCCATGTGATATATCACATTGAGCGGCAATAGTTTAGTCGCTGTGTGGTTAAATTATTTAGGGATACAAATGGAACTTTTAGAAAGAAAAGAATTTCTTGAGATTTTATAAGCATTGAAATAAATTCATAATGGTTTTGTTTAACGATTGTTAAATTGCTTAAATCGTTTGAAGTTTATGTTTGTTAGCTCTCACTTGAATTTTATATATTGCCTTTACAATTGAAAAGCATAAGTTGAAATCGAATGCACTCATTGAGCTTCTATGAGCTCATTATTTTTTTGTTGTATTGTATAAGCCATCTTCAAGTATTAGTGTGGCTGATCGAGGTAAAAGAGTTCCTTCGTTAAAATAGGTGGGCACTCTATTGATGTATTGCATAAACCATATTGCATTTTTGTTGTAATTAGAAACCAAACACTTGCATGCATCAATTTTGCACCTTTTGTGATAACCATTTGAAAACTTGTATTGTTATATTTTGTGATGTAAATAGTCGTAAAGTTCTTTATGATATGAAAAACAATTGATTATCATTTATGGTTTTATGAGAATGATTGATGAAATGCATATGTGTGGCAAACAAGAAGTTGGGTTATTATTGAAAATATTTTGGAGTGTATTCCTCTTTACAGGAAATTTAGAAACCTTATAAATGCATCTATTATACTACCGGATTTTTGTCAAAACGGTTTTATAACTTGAAAAGGAACCGGTTACTTTCATGTTTTTATTCATATCCCAATGTGAGGAACGTGAGTTTCAAATAAAATTAACCCAACTAGTTTTAAAAACAATTAGATTAAATGAACTTCGAAGCAAAGTTAAAGGTCTAGTTTTAATCACTCCTCGAATTTCTTTTGGCCACTTAGTAGGGTTTAAGAGAGGTCCGTTGGAGTGCCAGGCGAGGCCTACTAGATACTAATCTAAAGGAAATCTGGATTGGATCGCATCAAGTTCATTGATCGATTCTATTTGAAGAGTTACAAGAATGGCCAGATTGAAGAATTCTTCAAACTAAAGTAGGGATCTACATCCGTGGTCTAGTACAAAAAGAAGTTTTTCGAGTTGGTCCGGATTGTCTCATTCATTGCAGATGACGAGGCTTAGAAGTGTAAAAGATTCATTACCGGTCTAAATTATAGCCTTTGGATCCATTTATCATTAGCCTCTCAGACACACCATTGGGAATTTGTTGAGGTTGTGATGAAAATAGAGAGAAAAGTGACAGCCATTGCCTAAGCTGAGAAATCAAAGCTCAAGCGCAGTGGATCCACTGCTTACCCAAAAAGGCCTAACAATGTTCCCTGGAAGAATAGTAGGTCTAGATGGAATGGTGGTAGGACGATGAGCAAGGAAGCATCATCCAGCTAGGGATCAGTTAAATCCTTTATAGTGCCTGGGGACTGCTACATCACGAGGGATATTGGTACAATGCCTGAGTTCAGCACTTATGGGAGGAGACATATGGGTTAGCGTTGAATGGGTGGAGATGTCTATTATCCCTATGAGCAAAAGGGCTATTATACGAAAGAGTGCCTACAGTTAGCTACCATTGCCAATTTAGAGGCTTAGCCCTTAGCAATAGTAGCTCTTACACAGTCCAGTGTCGACTAGAGACAGGGAGGTAGAGGCTCCTAGATGAAAGGACAGAGTAGCACAACCTTAGTCAGAGATTCGGGAAGCAGAGGAGCACTTTTCGCTAGTCAACCAGGTTGACCCCGTGCACAGGCCTTAGTGTTCGTACGTGGACGTTGCTCCGAAAGTCGTTACCAGTATGATTTCTGTCTTTGATCATGAAGCATATGCATTGATAGACCCCGGAGCCACACATTCTTTTGTGTTCATACCATTTACAGTGAAGGCCAGCACAGAAGTATAACCTTTAGAGGGTGATGTCATAGTTTCTATCCCTACTGGAGACTCATTATTGGCTGAGAATGTAATGTTGGATAGTAATAGAAGACAAAGAGTTTCTAGTGAACCTGATCGTATTGAACATTCGAGATTTTGATATGATCTTAGGGATGGATTGGCTATCCAAACATCGGACCACAGTGGATTTTTACACCAAAAAGGTCAGATTAGCTAGATCAAGGGAACCAAATGTGGTATTCCGAGGGATACGGAAAGTAATTGCCACTAGTATGATCACTGCCATGGCAGCTAGTAAGATGCTTTGTACGGGATATCAGGGGTACCTAGCAAATATGATTGAACAGAAAAAGGATGAAGTTCGCCTTGAATATATCCCAGTGGTCAGAGAGTTCCCAGATGTATTCTTGGAGGATCTTCCAAGTTTACTACCAGATAGAAAGATAGAGTTCGAAACAGATTTAATTCCAGGAACTGAGCCGATTGCAATCACTCCCTACAAGATGGCTCTAACAGAATTGAAATAATTGAAAGTACAAATGGAAGAGCTATTGAAAAAGGGTTTCGTAAGCCTAGCCACTCACCTTGGGGGGCTCCAGTTTTATTTGTCAAGAAGAAAGATGGGAGCTTAAGATTATGCATAAACTACAGGTAATTAAACAGAGTGACAATATGAAATCAGTATTCACTCCCGAGGATTGATGATTTATTTGATCAATTATAGGAATCCGGAGTCTATTCAAAGCTTGACCTGAGGTCGGGATATCATCGGTTGAAAGTTCATAATGTAGATGTTCTGAAGATTGTTTTTAGGACTCGGTATGGGCATTATGAGTTCTCAGTCATGCCCTTTGGACTAACGAATGCCCTAGCTACATTTATGGACCTAATGAATAGGCTCTTCCGAGCCTATCTAGATAAGTTCGTAATCGTATTCATCGATGATATCCTAATGTATTCAGGCAATCATGAGGAACACGGTCAACACCTTGGGATAGTGTTACAGACCCTATGAGAGCACCAATTATATGCTAAGTTCAGCAAATGCTAGTTCTGGTTGGATTCCTAGGTCATGTAAATTTAAGTTGAAAGACTCAGCGTGGATCCCTAGAAAATAGAAGCAATTACAAACTGGAGACTACTCACGAATGTTACTGAGGTTAGGAGCTTCATCGAGTTGGCAGGCTACTACAGGAAATTCGTTAAAATATTTTCCTGAATAGCGACCCCACTAACCAGATTGACAAGAAAAGAAAAAAAGTTCAAATGGTCAAATGCCTATCAACAAAGTTTTGATGAGCTAAAGAAAAGATTAACAATAGCTCCAGTATTGACATTGCTAATAAGGAATGACGGATTCACAGTTTATAGTGATGCCTCGAGACAGGGTTTGAGTTGTGTGCTAATGTAGAATGATAAAGTCATAGTTTATGCTTTCAGATAATTAAAGAAGCATGAACAAAACTACCTTACCCATGATTTAAAGCTCGCAACAGTTGTATTTGCACGAGGATATGGAGGCATTACTTATATAGTGTTCTTTGTTGGATCTTCATGGACTTTAAGAGTCTGCAGTATGAGTACCACCCCGGAAAGGCCAATGTCGTGGCCGATGCTTTGAGTTGGAGACCTATGAGTTCTGTAGCACAAATAAAGACTGTATATCTTCTGCTCCTGATGAAATTGAGGTCTCTTGGAGTAAGATTAGATGTGGCAAACTTAGGAGCATTGTTAGCTACTTTTCATATTCACCCCATTTTAGTGGATCAAATGATTTATTCATGATTAATGATTTATTTTTATTATTAGTATTCTGTTCTATTGTTGAAGTTTGTGGTTAATTAATTTAGGCCTAATTAATTAACTTATCTGTGCTTGGAAAAGGTAGTTATAGTTTAAATATATGAAGTTTATAGGATAGGAATATACTTATATGGTTTATGTAATCACTGTGTGAAAGGACCCAACCCGGATATCCCTTGAAGAGATCCAAGCGGAGCCCTCCCGGCACCCCACAGAATCCTTACAGTCTTTAAGCAGGTGACTTAAAAGGACTCTGTGAAGTTAAGCCGTAAAACAGTTTCATTTCTTAATCATTAAAAATTTAGGGTGAAAAATTTTCGGTAGCACAACGGCTGTTTTTCCGACATTTTCAACTTATTCAAAACACCTGTAAAACAATTAATAATATTTCAAAATGCATACATTCATTTCCACTTCCAAATGGGACCTCAGGTCCATCGCAAAATCCACATTTCAATGCAATTCGAGTTTTTAAAACTAAAACCATTTCAACTTAAAAGAAAATATTCCACATGCATGATAACGTAATTAACGTTATAAAACTTAAATATTTACATCACATTAAAATCCGTTATACAATAAAAATTTACTTTGATTTCACAATTTCGGTCGCCTGATAAGCTTGCCTACTCTTGAGCTGGAGATCTGCCGCCAGGAGGACTCGAACCTGCGCCTGGGGAGTTTTTAAAACAAAATAAACAAGAAAATAATGAGCTAAAAATGCTCAGTGAGTGTTATGCAGTTCTAAATAAGTTTCCTTTAGTACCATTTTCAAAATCTTTTGAAAGAATCCAAGTTCCGAAACAATTTACATAAACGTGAATTTCATGATATTACATAATCATTTTTATAAACAATTTCTTGAAAACAATATGCAAGATTATAAGCATCATAAAATTTATTCATAACATAATCATAAGTTCATAAATAAACTCATAAAATCATAAATGAATCCTCAGTCATAAAACATATATCCAATGGGACCCGGGGAAATCATGATCACCGCCCGGTCTTGGGTCACCGGTGGTGGGGACGTGCAATCTCAGTCATAACCACTATGCCGCGGTATGTTACCTCGCTGCACATAGGGCATCAGTCATGATAGTACCTTATATACGCATAGAGGGCGACATGACAGACTCATGACAGACTCGATCCCCCCCATAGTTAGTGGACTTTCCCCGACAGACATGCCATACGCGCAATAAGGCACTTCGGTCGCATAACAATCATAATTCAGTCATATAATGGGGATGGGTAGCCATTGGTTTTGAAATACATTATCATGTTAAAATAATATTTGTAAAACATGTTCCTTCGCTTATAAAACGAAACATAAAAGCTCATTTCAATAATGAGTTATATGATCAATATTGCTTTAAATACAGATATAAAAACATTTCGAAACGTATAACATTCCCGTAAAGCGTATATTATTCATATAAATTCACTTAAATATTAAAACGTTTAAATCTTGCATGAAAGTATAAAAATCATATAGAAATCATATTGCATTTATCATTTCATAAAACAAATTACACTCACCGATTCCTAACTCACGGAAACGATCGAACTTTCTACTTTGCGCTACTTTTTTAGCTTGACTTTCCTTCGCCTTATCGCTGCCTAAATAAGATAACATTCTAACATAAGCATATCGAAACTACGCTAATCGAATCTAAAGCAACATTATCGAAACCACAATCTTATAGGTTCAACAAAAAGAATAAGCGAAGCTAAACGATCAACATGAAACTTACGCGATTCCCTAACTATCGCGACTTATCGATTTTTAACGTTCGCGCAATTCCTTCAATTCCAATTAAACTTAGCGTCCATATTACTCGTGACTTAACTTAAATCAAGGCAAACAAAGATTCAAACATGATAAAGCGTAAACGTGAAAAATATGGCAGCAAACTTAACGAATATACATTTTTCCGATTCAACTCCAAATTCGACAATTTAACGATTTTGCGCGAAACTAGAACTCTCCGATTAACTTAAACGTATCTTAAACTATCCTAACATCGACTTAACACTATGATGGGCTTAAACACAACTCAAGACAGCGAGTAGACATCATAAACATTTTCACAATCAACACGAAAAATCACAAACCATAACCATTCACAATTGCGGAAAAACTTAACCAAATCGCTTGAAAACAACTCTCAATATCCTAACGATTGACCGATACTTTAAAACATACCAAAACTAACCATTTCCTACAACAACGAACTCAAATTAAAATCACAACATAACAGCCCCTAATGTCTCCTCTAACAACATACCTTTCACACAAATCCAACATCGAAAATCGCATTAATATTTCAATCGAACGAACCTCCACACTAACGAGATTCTAAATCCTAAACCCAACCATAACATTATCAAATATCATCCTAAACTCATCCTAACTATTTTCCATCAAAAAGAATTCAATAAGACTCAACGTACCTCTCTAAAATCAATTCGAAACATCGAAAACTACACACGAAGGTACTGCCCTTATACCTTACCTTTAACCGAGCTTTCTTCAATCCAAAATTGACATGCAAGCTTTTAAAAACCACTTAAAACATCTCATCAAAGAAAAGGGACAGCACTTACCCACTGAAAGAGCTGAATCAATTCGGAAACAGCTTTCAAACAGTCACGATGGCAACTTAACACCAAAATAACACTCACGGCAGCAGATAACTCTTCTTCCTCACATGCGAGCATAAACTGTCAGCTTCTTAACAGCATCTAATATTAACTACTAACTGAAATCATCTCAAAAGCACTCAAAACTCACCTCAATCTGATGATTCACGCACCAGACAGCCCTCAAAACTCACGGACACATTCACGTACCAGTCGACAATTCATGAGTTGCTGCACTCAACTCTCACAATCATTTCCTCCTTGCTGCATGTGCTGATTCTTCACTTTAAGACAGCTTCAAATCATTTGCAAAGCTACTGCATTCGAAACTGCCTCGCTCTTCAATGGCTCACAGCAGCAGCTCAGGTCACGGCAGCGCTCATTTCACGGTAGCAACTCTCACAGCACTACTTCACACTCGGCAGCAACCTCCTTCACGCCAACAGCAGTAGCGGCTTCGGCTTCACACCAGCATCAGAACAGATCCAACTCGGGCAGCAACAGAGCCAGGCAGCAGCTCACCCACCCCACGCCAGCAGCTACTCTCACCGGCGACAAAGGCAGTAGTTTCCTCAGCTCACGGTGACAACAGAACCTCACGCTGACAGTGGCTCTTCAGACAGCGACAGCAAATTCACCATTTAACAGCAGCTGTTCACCTCACCTTACTTGCATGCATGGACTGATTCTCTTCTTAGCTTGATTGAAGAACACAAACAGCTGCCAACCTTGAAGAATTTCTCTCAGATCTGGTCGAAACACTCACATGCAACCAGACAACTCTCAATTTTGAATGCTGACCGAACCATCTCAATCACTCTCCGATTCCTCTCTTTTAATCTAACATTGGGCTTTCAGATTTGAAAAGCTAGAAGAAGAAACAAGGAGTTAGAAGAAGAAACAAAACAGGAAGCTTTCGGTTTTGCTTTCTGGATAGGAGGCCGAATGCCCTTCAAACTCTCACTCTCTCGCTTCTCTTGATGACAACAAGGTGACTGAAATCTCTTTTCAATTTTTACTCTCTCGGTTTAAAGATAAAGAGGCTGACCGAATTCAATTTTCTTGAATATTGGTGACCAGGAGATTACTTTATTTATTTTAATATTATTTCATGCTCAATATACAATTCATGCTTTTTGGCCACTTGTCACCATTCCTATATGCATGCACCACATTTGTTTTGCTTTCTAACCGCATGCTTGACACGTGTCATAGCCATGCACCAATAAGCCACACGTTGATTCATGCGTTCTCCCATTCCGATTCCAGGCTCGAATCCGATTTCGTCCGTCCATCCGGGAATCCGCTCACGACTTGATTTCGATTCCGCACACTCAAAATCTTTTTAAAATTTTCAATCTGACTTCACACTCTCAAAATTATTTTTTTATTACTCTAAAATACTTATTCCAAATGTTTCCGAGCTCGAAAATTAATTTTTTTTTTTCGATTGAAACGCAATCCATTGGAAACTAATTCACTCTCCGACGAACAAGGATTTGGGTTTTACACTGTGGATAATTGGATTTTAAAGAATTTAGACTAATTAATCGACATAGGAACATAGCAGTTTAATTATTTTCAATATTTTCATTTGACCATTCGGAAGAGATTAGTGAAGAATTAAGAATTATCTGGTTAAATACACAATAAAATTATATATTTTATTTATTTATTTAATGAGAATCAATTGTTGAGATAGTTGGTGAAATTGTATCTTCTAGATATTTAGCTTTGCGGTGGTCTTCTATCTTTATGAGTTAATTTTCAATTATTTGTTTAGTTAAGTTGCATTTTCAATTTATTGTTTTTATTTTCTTTAAGTGAATTAAAATATTCTTTTTAGTTTGAAAGTCTGGATAAAATTGTTTTCAAACAAAATTTGGTAATTGGTATGTAAAAGTAGCAATTGTTCCTGTGGGAACGATATTGATTTGCCACTATATTACATTGTGACCGTGTATACTTGTATGCGATCTATTGTAATTAGTGCATTAGGAAAAAATTACCCATCATTGACTAGGAATAGAAATATGAGTCCTTTCTTGATATCTAAGAGGGGAAAACATGTTTTTGATAGTATGAATGATAAAAGTGAGGATTTTAGAAGAAAAGGAGGTGGGTTTATGGGCATTAATCATAGTCATACATCGGTTTTAGCATCAAGAGTGAGAGCTAGAGACAAAAATGATGCTGGTGGTTCTTTGATTACAGTATCTACGTGGCCTAATAGGGAAATAAAATTATGTAAGGAGTATTTGGTCAACTTAAATACAACTCACCGGCAACTTGATCTTAATTAAGAGGCACAAATTTAGTACAAATCTTCCAATGAGTGTGTAACCTTTCTTGCCAATTATGATAAAGGTTCAGATGTCTTTCCTTTATTTAAGAATACTGGATGGGGTGAGAGCTCTTGATGGGATCCTTCCCGAATCTCTCCTCTAAACTCAAGAAAGATCCTGTAACACCTCGCCAGAACTCCAACGAACCCTAGCTTTAGCCCGAGGAATCCTGTCGGAGCACAGAAACTCTGTTTAACATATTTTCTTACTCTTTAAATAGGTGGCAAGGGTAAAATTTTTCGTTTTTCTTACAAAAATCCGGCAACATGCCGGCTGTTTATTGGCTATGCCACCCTGCAAATTCAAAAGCAATTTAAAGACACTTTTATATCACACAATCTCCAATACCAGGGGCCTCTGGCCTTCATCCAAAATCAACCCCAACGTAGATAATCACATTTATAAAATTGATGGAAAGCTTGAATTTTCTTTTCAAAACATTTTCATAAAATGGGCATCTAACAACTGATATTTAAGTTTACTAATTTACATGATTTACACCATGATTTATATAGAACACATGCATGGCAAAAATATGAGCTATACAATGGGATATAGTCATCCGTCAATCGATTCGCGCGTTGGTCTGAGCCTGATTTGCTAGACAACTCACTCCTGCACTTGAGCGAACATTTTAAGAAACACATGGAAAATAAATGGTGAGTATAACTTAATGAGATGAACATTAAACAACTTCATAAACTAAAGTATTTTTTTGAAATACTTTTTAATCATTTTAAACAAAAACTGTTTTTGAAATTCGTTTTCAATTTCTTTCTAAAATTTTCTCATTTCTCGCCTTGATAGTAACCCAACGAAACTACTCCTGTCATGGCAGCTTAAATCTCTAACTAGCCACTAGGAATTAAGGAACTTATCCTGTGTAGTCACTGATGCACGAACTCTGGGCACGCGTTACCCCTACGCAATCGGTCTGAATTACACTACCCTATATGTGTAAAGGGTGACTTAACTGACTCTCTCCCTTTTGGTTAGTAACTCTCTCATATCTATCATGCATGTATATAACATTCGAATAGGTATTCAACTGAGGCTAGGGTAAACCATCGGCGTACTAAAATACTTTTCTCGATATTTTCTCAAATAATCTCATTTTTAAGGCAAAAAGCCTAAAACCTTTAAATTCTCATAAGTTCTTAACTTGAATACATATTCAACTTAACAATTCACATAATAGGATCTAAATATATTGCAATACACAAATCAATTACATAATAAAATAAGTGCATATAATCATAAAATAAACTTTAAACAAACTATGCTCAGGAAAAGTGGATTTCTACTCACAAAACGTTCTCCAATCAAATGTGAACCTCCTTCAAAATCTTCCGATACTTTCTGCTTTCACCCTAAAACATCCAATACTCATTTAAAATCAATTAATTTACTAAAACAAAGTTATAAATAGCTTCTAACATAATTAACTCTATAAAAGTCTTTTTTACGCCTAAACCTTTGCAACTAAGTTTTTCTTTATCCGAGGCTTTTGAATTCTGATTTCTTTGCATGAATTCTGCTTATTCTTTCCTAGGAATACCTCAGTATACTCAATTTCATCGTCAAAAGCTTGGAACGAAATTCGTCCAATCTCGCTTACTAGTAAAAATCACTTTTTGCTTCGAACATTCGCTAACTTCAACAATCAATTATCTAGTGTTCTAACACCCAATCATGATTAAATAAACGATTTCGAATGTTAAACGAACGCGTTTTGAATAGTTTCAAAAATGCCCTTCAACTTGTCTGTTTAGCTCTGAAATCAATCCTAAACTTTTTATTTTCGAAATCTAACTTCATAGGATCATTTCCTAACCTCTGAAACATTCATCTAATGCCTAAGATCGAAAATGAAATCGGATCCTAAAAAATCGCCTTTGGCCGTGTATACTCAATTTCATCGTCAAAAGCTTGGAAAGAAATTCGTCCAATCTCGCTTACTAGTGAAAATCACTTTTTGCTTCGAACATTCGATAACTTCAACAATCAATCATCTAGTGTTCTAACACCCAATCATGATTAAATAAACGGTTTCGAATGTTAAACGAACGCGTTTTGAACAGTTTCAAAAATGCCCTTCAACTTGTCTGTTTAGCTCTGAAATCAATCCTAAACTTTTTATTTTTGAAATCTAACTTCATAGGATCATTTCCTAACCTCTGAAACATTCATCTAATGCCTCAAAATCGAAAACGAAATCAGATCCTAAAAAATCGCCTTTTGCCGTGTATTTCCCTCTCTCTTCTCATCTATTTTTCTTCCATTAAATCACTCACAAACCACACCAAAATCATCCTCACATCTCCTTTTCATCATCCCTAAACTCGGATTCGAAAAAGAAGCGAAAGATAAAATGGGTTTCATAGAAATCATCAAATTTTGAACTGAAATAACTCACCCATTAGGCCGATATCTTTACTTCAAATTGTTTGGCTAGCTAGAGGAGATGATAAGAATCAACTTTGGTGAAGAAACCGCGGCGAGATACAGATCGGATCACCTTCTCTTCCTCCCTCTCTCTCGGTCATGCACGTAGCTTCTTTTCTTCCTCACGGTTTCGGCTTCTCTCTCTCTCGCATGACTTTCTCTTTCTCTCTTTCTTTTCACGTCTAAAATGAAGAAAATGAGACAAAAATCAACTAATATATATATTAATGCTCAATTGCTAAAAAGTCCCTCAATAAAATCTCACTTTATCACCTCAAACTTTCAATAATTATACTAGTGCCTAAAAATATATAAACATCAATTCTATTGGTCCACTTGACACATTTTAGTCTATTTATTTCTTCAACAAATCAATAGATGACACATGGCACAACCATAACCACTGCTTTGAAAAGTCACTTATCTCATTTCTTATTGGTTGAAATAAAATATGTTTTACTTTATTCTGTGAGCTCACCTTACTTGATTAATACATAAATCACTCCTAATTACTTTGTATTCGTACCGAGGTCAACCAAATGATATCTGACTTGCGATACAAAAATATAATAAACTTCAAATAACACTACTGGAGGCATACTGTTCGACCGTAATTCAATTTGAAGATTTCTAATACCATAAATAATAAATCTGATTGAGGGCTTACAATTTATCCTTCACAATAAAAGGCGCCTTTTTATTGTGTGGTCTCTTCTCTCTGAGCTGCCTCACTCAAAAGGTACTGTCTCAGGGCTAGAGGTTTTGCTTCACCTCCCCCACCCGTACTTGAACCCATGACCTAGCCCTTTAGTCAAATGGATTCTTCTTGCAAGGTGAATACCAATTGAGCTTGGGTTCCTCAAGAAGCACACGGGAGCTACTTTTGAAAAAAGTCCAAAGCCTTGGGTTACACTGTAATACACCCTCCCAATTTGGTATTATAAATGTACTATTCAAGTAAACTCTTATTAATGGAATAAAGAAATGATTCAAAGTACCCTGAAGTGTAATCGAATTTCGGTAGAATTTTCGAATGCGAAATTTAATTCCGGTGAAATTTTTGAGTAAACCAGAAATGATTTCGAATATGAAAAGCGATATAGTGAATTATTAAAGTGAATGATGCAATTAGTGTTAAGCCAAATTCCAAGAAAGGACATGAGGAATTAAATAATTTAGAATTACATATAAGGGCATTTTATAAAAGTTTTAAGCATGAATGAGGGTAGAAACAAAGGGGACAAAATTGTAAATTAAAAGCAATGGCATGCTTGTAATTAAGTGAAAATCTTGAAGGGTAATTAGTTAAGGCTATATATATATAATGAGGAATGGACTAAAAGAATGAAGAAAAAATAGTGAGAGAGAGAGAGAGTAAAGGGCTATCGACAGAAGCAAAACAAAACCAATGGCAGCAGTTATTCATCAACCTATTCAAGCTATTTTTCAAGTGATTTCAAGCACCAAAAAGGTGGAAACAAGTCTAGAAAGGCTATCCTCCTTGGGTAAGTGAATTTCAAGTAAAATTGATTGAGTTTTCATTCAGTTTTGATGTGAAAAATATGTTTCAAAGCTGTCCAGTAAATGTGCAGTTTTTTATAATGTTTTCATGCATGGATTCAAGGTTTTGAATTTTCAAACTTGTGGGGAAAGCTAAGTAAGGGTTTAAAATAGCTTTAGTAAAAAATTAGTTAAGTTGATTTGGTGAGTCTAAATGAAATTGATGTGGGTTTTGTTGATGAGTTGCCGCCATGTTAAGTTAGTGTTGTTTTGAGTGAGTTTTAAGTGAAAAACTTGAGTAGAACTTGATATATGTGTGATGGGCTGCACGGCTAAGGAAAATGATGTGAAATTCTAGTATGTTTGATTGTTTGAGTGAGGATTATGTATGAAAATTGAGTTAGAAAATCAAGTGGAAATGTTGAAAATGAAAACTAGAAATTTAGTAGATTGGTTTGCTTGTTTTAGGCCATGATAATCTAAGGTAAATAGATGGTTGTTTTTAATGGTTTTGACATAATGTATAGGTTATTTTAGATGATGTTTATGACATAAAATTGAAAGAAATTGATTAGAAAGAAAAAGAAGTGAGTCACGGCCAAATATGCATTAGTGTTCAAATGTGATGTTTTGGTGAAATTGGTTTGTTTATATATCATAAAATGTGTTTGTTGAATATGATTAGGGTGAGAAAATTGAGTTAGATTTATGGTGTAAAAGATAGAGTGCATTTGGCCAAAAAGAGTGGGAAATGAATTAAAGAGTTAGTCTAATGCATAGATAAGAAAATTTAGTTTAAATGGTAATGTTTTGAATATGTTAAAGTATTGAAATTAATGTTGAAATGAGATATGAAAGCTATGGTTTACAAGCTATCTTGTTTTGGTTTTAGTGTGTATGTTGTGATAAAAAGTTGTTTTTAGATGAATTGGATGAGTTTATGGGTTATGTGAAAGAATGGAACTAGTACTCTTCCATCAGCTGAAATCCATCTCATGGAAACAGAGGTACCACTATCTAAAGGATTGCTTTAAGCCATAGATTGATCTCGTGAACTTATATACTTTCAGCTCTTGGCCTTTTTGAAACAAAATTCATCAACTATTCCATGTAAATTTTTTCTTCCAATTCTTTATTAAGAAATGTTGTCTTTACATCCATCTATTGAAATTCCAAGTCCATGTGTGTGATGATAGCTAATATAAGGCAAATGGAAACAAATCTTACCATAAGGAAGAAGGTTTCTTCATAATCTATACCTTTTTATTGAGTATATCCTTTTGCTACTAAGCTTGTCTTATATCTCTCTATTAAGCCATCTATCTTACACTTGATAAGGAGAACCCATTTATTTCTAATGGCTTTCCAATCAAGTGATAAGTTTACTAAGTCCTAGATATGATTACTTTTCATTGACTCCATCTTCTTTTGTATTGCTTAAATCCAAAAATTTCTAATAAGTAAGTTAAGAGCCTCATTCACATTCTTTGACTCATCATTGTTATATGAAGCAAACATAAAAAACTTTCTCTTCAATCTCAAATCGACAACGAGAAACAATTTTACGATTGCTTCTGCGAGTTGATAGTTTTGAAGGCATTAACTTGTTAGTCCCTTTGCTCCACTAGGAACAAATGAAGGAGCTGTTCCAATAGCTCTGTCACTCCCATTAAGGATACAGTATTCAGACAACTTTCTATCTTCCTCTAGTCTAGTGTTTAGATATGGAACATGATCTGAATCATTCAACTCTTAATGTTGAAGTTACTTTTTCAACCTTACCTCCGCTAGGAAATTCATTCTTTAAGAAGTTCACAACTCGTGACTTTAATTTAGTAATGCTTCCATCTGAGTTTTTTTTTTTTTTTTTTTTTTTTTTTTTTTTTTTTTTTTTTTAAATACATATCCTTTTAAGTGTTGGAGTATCTAATAAAGATGCACTTATTTTCTCTAGCATCCAATTTTTCATATTTATTAGAAAGATCATATACATATCCTACGCACTCCCAGATGTCGCATATAAGTAAGGGTCAGGTTTCCTACCTATCAATAATTCATAATTTATAGTGATCCTATTCAGAATATAAGCAACCGTTAATAGTACATCTCCTTAGTAAAATGCTAGGAGGTTCGTTTATACCATCATAGATCATACCATCTCCAATAATTTACTATTCCTCCTTTCTGCTACACCATATTGTTGTGAAGTCTTAGGATTAGTCAACTATCTGTCAATAACTTTCTCATGACACAATGACTCAAACTGGTCATAAAGGTATTCTTATCCTTGGTTGACATTTGTAAGACCTTAATAGTTCTATCTAACTTATTCTCTACCAAGTTTAGATACAATCTAAAGTAATATAATGCCTTAGATTTATAGGAGATAAGATAGACATAACCAAAACAAATGTAATCATCTTTGAATGTTATAAAAATATAAGACATTATTTCTAGCTCTCATATTCATTTGTTCACAAATATCATAATGAGTTGACTACAATGAATTCTCAACCGTAATTCATTTTCCGAATGATTTTCTAATTGTTTTTCTTGCTAGACAGTTTTCATAAACATGTAGACCTATCTTATTGAGGGAACCCAAAAATCTCTTTTTGGCCAATCTAATCATTTGATCCTGCCTAATATACTATAGTTTAGCATGCCAAATATTAACATCAATATTAGCAATATTTGTAGAAGTAATTAATGAAAAATAACCATTACTTTAATAATATTGTCAAATTTGGTATTTAATACGATGAAACTATCCATTAGATATCCAGTACCTAATCACACTGAATTTAGATAAATCCTTAAATAGTTGCTATGAAAAGTTATACTATATCCTAAACCTAGAAGGATAATTACAGAGATAATATTCAAATAAATCTTCAGAGCATAAAGGATATCAAAGAGATACAACAGTTAGCCACCTTACATAATCACTTTATAGGTGCCAATACCTCTTATAACAACTTTCAAGTTGTTCCTCGGCTAATTCGACGGTACTCTATAAATGCTCATCTGTCTCTAGTATATGGTTTGTGGCTCTTGAGTCTCTTTCTTCCACTTAGTGCATTCACGAGCGAAGTAACCCATCTTGCCATAGTTGAAACACTTCAAGATACTCTTGTCCTTCCTTGTATCACCAAACTTACCCCTCTTGGGCTTTTTGGTCTTATCTTTGTTGAATTTAGGATACTTTTCCCTTTCTTCCAACTCTTATTCTTTCCTCCCATTTTGCGCTTAGAGTCTTTCACCCTTACACATACTGAATTCATCTAAATAAAACTTACTTGAAGTCTTGGCCACCTTTAAACGCTCATCTTCGAGCTCAATATGATGTGAGATGTCATCAAATGTCTTGATGTTATTGTTATAGGTCATGTCGATTTTTATGTTTTCTAGCTGTTAGGGAGATATTGGATCATTGCTTGTACTTGCTACTTATCAATTAAGGTATGACCAACTGATTTCAACTTATGTATCATGTATAACGTCTCTCTCAGATGCTATCTCAGGTTGTGATCTTGGCACTTCTAATAAGAGCAAAATACACAAAACCCCCTTGAGGTAAACCCTTAATCAGATAAAGTTAATGTTTGGGTTTAATAATATGTTAACCCCCAATTTAACAGTCAAAGTAGATGAATTCTACCCATTGACTGTGTGATACATAAAGAAGACTATAATACCCTTGTCAGTTTTAATTAACGTAAATTACCAATTTTACCCCTGAATAAAGACAAAAAATTTTATAAAAAAGAGGAGTATATGGATTATCTAACCAACTCCAGTACTAGACTATGTAAATTTTTTATGACAATTTTGCCCTTATTAATTGATGAAATGATTATAAAAATATATAAAAAAGATAAAGGAAAAAAAAAGTTGGGGCATTTGATATGGTTGTTGGCCATCTGACCGTTGCATGGCCAACGGTCATGTTGTTGGTGTGATGGCTTATATAAAGCCTGATGAAGTACTGAAGTGGTGGAAAAAAATTTTCTTCTTTGCTGTATCCGTTTGCTACTCTTGATTTAGTCATCAAATTGCTTTGTTTTTCTTTTTTTTGCCTACTGTTAAACCACAATTTGCTTCAGATTTTATTTCTCTTCATAATGGTTGAATCATCAATGTAAATTTGCTTCATACATCAAAATCAATTTGTTTGTCAATCATTCCACAAAGTGATGGCATCATCTTGTGCGAGTAGTAGTGCAGTCAATGAAGGTGTTATCAAGTTTAACAATATAAGATGTTTTTGTGGACGGAAGGCAATGGTCAGAATTTCAGAATCGCAAAAAAATCCTAACAAATTGTATTTCAGTTGTGAGCATCAAACATGCAACTACTACTCGTTTTGGACACCAGATAATGAAGAATATCAAATGAGGACACAAGGGGAGGATAAAGCACAAAATGAGACGCAAAATATGGCTCAAACCTATGGTTATATGCACTTTCAAGAGGAGTTACGATGCACGTGCCGGGAGATGGAAAGAAAAATAGAGAAATTGGAAGCACAACTACATAATCATAGACTCATCAACATCACTACTCTAATTTTCTGTTTTGTAACTATGCTTGCAGTTATAATGGGGAGATATTAGAAAGGTTGTAAATATGATTGTAATGCTAAAATTTAAATCATATTCATTACTGAGTAATCAAATTGTGCATCAATAACCAAAGTTAATTTCTACTATGCAAACAACCTTTGCTACATGCAAAACAACATCAGTGCATAAGTTTTTTGTTTCTGCTGTGCATGATAAAACATGCAAACAACTACACAAGTTGCCAAAAAAAATCAAAAGCAAAACTTATGCAGCAACCTTCAGTCATAACAGTGCACGAGTTGCTAAAAAAAAAACCAAAAACAGAAGTTTATGCAGTAGCCAAAAACAGCAAGCAAAGGCACTACAGTTAAGTGTGGCTAACTAACAAAAACAAAACAGCAGCAGCTTTACTTGTTCAATGAACCCCATATTGAGTCTGGTGGAGTTGAGGAGGCTGTGATGCTTGAGAAGATGAAGGTGCAGTTGGGGTTAGAGTGACCTGTGAAGGATTTTGTGAACCCTACGTTGTGAATGAAAGCACCTGTGACAGCTAAAACAATAAAAAACATGACTATAAGTTTGCTATAGGATTGCATTACTGGCAGATAAGAGGGTAGAGAAAAAAATAACTTACCCTTCTGGATTCCTGTGAACTGAGTTGTTGCGATGGTGATGCAGTAGATGATGTGGGTTGCTATGTGGATGAGAAAGATGAGCAATCATCAATGAAACCACAAAGTTAAGAAAGAAATTGAAAAAACAATCAAATAAAAAAATCAATAACACCTGAAATCGGCTATTTGAAGTAGAAGCCTGTAAGTAGATGGTAAAAAAATCAGTGCATGACCTAACTTTCAAAACCTGAATATAAATAAAATTAAGGGATAACATACCTGATTTTGTTTCCTTTTGGTAGTTGAAGGACCTGGTGGTGCAATTGAGGTGAAAACCTGTCATTACAAGGACAAACATTAAGTTTGTAATACTATCAAAACCCCCTGGTAGTACAATGTATAAGCGTGTAAATACCTGGTCATGTTTCCTTTTTGCAGATGAAGGACCACTTTTTTTACAGGTCCTAGTGTTATGCCCAACCTGTTGACAAACACTACACCTCACACCCACCGATCTTTTCAATGGTGCAGCTTCAATGGTAGCCTTTTTCCTTGCCTTTTTTGGCCTACCTTTCCTTCTTTTCAGGAGTGATGGCAGTAGTCTTGTACACTCAACATGAGGCCACGATCCCTCATCTGGAACTGCATGCATGAAATGGTTATACGTTTTCATGTAAGCTGGTTTCTTGTTGTAATCATCAAGATGTGATTCAACCTCACCTCTAATCTTTGTAATACATGACATAGCATGCTTACAAGGAACCTCAATGACTCCCCATAGACCACAACCACAATTTTTTTTATCCAAAAGCACAACAAACTGTCTACTGCCATCAACAACCTCTGAAAAGACCCAACTCGGATATCCCTTGAAGAGATCCGAGCGGAGCCCTCCTGGCACTCCACAGAATCCTTACAGTCGTTAAGCAGGTGACTTAAAAAGACTCTGTGAAGTTAAGCCGTAAAACCGTTTCATTTCTTAATCATTAAAAATTTAGGGTGAAAAATTTTTGGCAGCACAATGACTGTTTTTCCGACATTTTCAACTTTTTCAAAACACCTGTAAAACAATTAATAGTATTTCAAAATGCATACATTCATTTCCACTTCCAAATGGGACCTCAGGACCATCGCAAAATCCACATTTCAATGCAATTCGAGTCTTTAAAACTAAAACTATTTCAACTTAAAGAAAACATTCCACCTGCATGATAACGTAATTAAAGTTATAAAACTTGAATATTTACATCACATTAAAATCCGTTATACAACAAAAATTTACTTTGATTTCACAGTTTCGGTCGCCTGATAAGCTTGCCTACTCTTAAGCTGGAGAACTACCGCTTGGAGGACTCGAACCTGTGCCTGAGGAATTTATAAATAAACAAGAAAATAATGAGCTAAAAAGGCTCAGTGAGTGTTATGCAGTTCTAAATAAGTTTCCTTTAATACCCTTTTCAAAATCTTTTGAAAGAATTCAAGTTCCGAAACAATTTACGTAAATGTGAATTTCATGATATTACATAATCATTTTTATAAACAATTTCTTGAAAACAATATGCAAGATTATAAGCATCATAACCTTTATTCATAACATAATCATAAGTCCATAGATAAACTCATAAAATCATAAATGAATCCTCAGTCATAAAACATATATCCAATGGGACCCGGGGAAATCATGATCACCGCCCGATCTTGGGTCACCGGTGGTGGGGACGTGCAATCTCAGTCATAACCACTATGCCGCGGTATGTTACCTCGTTGCACATAGGGCATCAGTCATGATAGTACCTTATATACGCGTAGAGGGCAACATGACAGACTCGATCACCCCCCCCCCTCCCCCCACATAGTTAGTGGACTTTCCCCGACAGACATGCCATACGCGTAATAAGGCACTTCGGCCGCATAACAGTCATAATTCAGTCATATAATGGGGATGGGTAGCCATTGGTTTTGAAATACATTATCATGCTAAAATAGTATTTATAAAACATGTTCCTTTGTTTATAAAACGAAATATAAAAACACATTTCAATAATGAGTTATACGATCAATATTGCTTTAACTACAGATATAAAAACATTTCAAAACGTATAACATTCCTGTAACGCGTATATCATTCATATAAATTCATTTAAATATTAAAACGTTTAAATCTTGCATGAAAGCATAAAAATCATATAGAAATCATATTGCATTTATCATTTCATAAAACAATTTACACTCACCGATTCCTAACTCACGGAAACGATCGGATTCTCTATCTCGCGCTACTTCTTCAACTTCGCTTTCCTTCACCTTATCGACGCCTATATAAGTTAACATTCTAACATAAGCATGACGAAACTAAGCTAATCGAATCCAAAGCAACATCATGAAACCATAATCTAATGGATTCAACAGAAAGAATAAGCGAAGCTAAACGAACAACATAAAACTTACGCGATTTAACTAACGATCGCGACTTAACGATTTTAACGCTTCGTGCGTTTCCTTCATTTCCAATAAACTTATCGTCCATATTACTCGTGACTTTAACTTAAATCAAGGCAAACAAAGATTCAAACATGATAAAGCGTAAACGAGAAAGATATAGCAGCAAGCTTAACAATTATTCATTTTCCATTTCGACTCCGAAAGTCAACAATTTCCTAAAATCGCGTGCAATGAAACCATCCGAATTACTTTAATAAATCAAACTATCCTAATATCAATATTTTTCTTCTTAAAGAGCCTAACAACTTAAATGGCAGCTTGCTAAACATCAAATACGTTTCCACATTCGACAACGAAACTCGTAACCAAATAACATTCGCATTCACGGAAAACTTATATGATTCGCTCAGAAACAAATTCTCGATTATTGAACGACGATATAATCCTTTAAAATACACTATTATGCATCATTTTCAAGACGAAAAACTCGAGAGTAAAAAAAACATAACATAACAGCCCCTAATCTCTAAATAACAGCCCCTACAACACACTTTTCACACAATTCCAACATCGAAAATTGCATTACTATTTCAACCAAACGAACCTCCGCACTGACGAGGTTCTAAATCCTAAAACCCAATCATAATATTATCAAATATCATCCTAAACTCATTCTAACTACTTTCCATCAAAAAGAATTAAATAAAAACTCAACGTACCTCTCTAACATCAATTCGGAACATCGAAAACGACACGCGAAGATACTGCCCGTAAACTTCACCTGAAACCGAGCTTCCTTCAATCCAAAATTGTCATGCAAGATTTAAAAACCACTCAAAACATCTCATCAAAACTAAAGGGACAGCACTCACTCGCTGACAGAGCTGAATCTGCTCAGAAACAGCTTTCGAACAGCCGCAACGGCAAGACGACACCAAAAAGACACTCACGGCAGCAGATAACTCTTTTTCCTCCCTTGCGAGCATAAACTGTCAGCTTCTTAACATCATTTAATATTAATTACAAGCTGAAATCATCTCAAAAGCACTCAAAACTCACCTCAAACTGATGATTCACGCAACAAACAGCCCTCACAAATTCACGGACACAAACACACACCAGACGACAGCCCACCAGACGACAGCCCACGAGTTGCTGCGCTCAACTCTCACAATCATTTCCTCCTTGCTGCATGTGCTGATCTATTATTATTATTTTTTTTTACTCTAAGACAGCTTCAAATCATTTGCAAAGCTACTGCATTCGAAGCTGTCTCGCTCTTCAATGGCTCACCGCAGCAACTTGGTCACGGCAACGCTCATTCCACAGCAGCAACTCTCACGACAGTACTTAGTTCACAGTCTGGTTGTCCACAAGCTACACATGCACACTTTTCAGGTTCAGATCTGCATCCTTGCATTGCCAATCCTTCCCTTCCATGATTTTCACGTCTGTCAACACTTCCACAAGCTCAAGATCGGTTCTCCACCAGCTCACGATTGGCGACAGCAACAGCATCTGACATGGCAGCAGCAGATCCTCCTTCTTTGCCTGCATGCACGGGCTGAGACCTTCCAAGAAGATGTTGTTGCAACAGCTAGTTGTCACGCCACAGAACAGTCCCTCCTTCCTTCCCCAGCTCACGATCTGCCTCATTGATGCTCTTCAATGAGCTGGTTGCACACCCAAGCAGTCGCTCACAAGTCCTCACCAGCGGCTTCCTTACATGCACGGCAGATCTGGTCATCTCCTTCAACTTAGCTTCATCTCGGTCTGCACAATTCTTAATTTCAGCTTGGAACCGAACTGACAAGGGAGTTAGAAGAAGAAGAAGAAGGAGTTCACGGGTCTCTTGAGGGAGGACCGAATGGATGCTTGAGCTGTCCTCAATATTTCAGTCATTCGGGCTGACACTAAAAGGGTGGCCGAACTAGCTTTTCTTTGAATTTGGTGACCATGAGGTTACTAGACTCATTCAATTGATTATTTAAATTCTAAAAATAAAATTCATGCTTTTTGGACACTTGTCACCATTCCTATATGCATGCATGACACTTGTTTTGCTTCCTATCCGCATGCTTGACACGTGTCCCTTATGCACACTATTACCATGCCACTTCTTATTTCATGCGCTTTCCTATTTCGATTTCAGGCTCTAATTCGCTTCCGTCCGTCCGTCCGGGAATCTGCTTATAACTTGATTTCAATTCCGCACACTCGAACTTATTTCTACTTTTCGAATCCGTCTTAACGCTCTCGAAATTAAATTTAATACTCTAAAATAATTATTTCGAATATTATCGGACTCGAGAATTATATTAATCTAATCGAAAACGTGATCCATCTGAAAATAATTCGCTCTCCGATTAACGAAGATTTTGGGTTTTACAACCTCAAACTCCCATTCCCCACATCTGAGAGGATCGAAATACCTACCTAGTTGTTGATTTTTTTGACATTGCCTCATAACAGATAGAGGTATGTCACCCTACCAAGTAAGTGCACTCTCATGACGACCTCGGATACGACCCATCAACATCTTCCTAATAGTTTCCAGCATTGAAAGTAATGGCAGTTCCCTAGGCTTATTTAACCAACCATTAAAGCTCTCGACAATGTTGTTGGTTATGTGGTCAATTTTGGTGTAGGTATCAAATTGATGGATAGTCCACAAGTGTAACGGTATGTTCATTAAATAATCATGGGCTCCAAGTGATGCAGCTTTGATATTTTCCATTGCTTGAACAAAAGCAGTCCTATTGGAACTCCTAGCAGCTGGCCAATACAAGTCCTTCAAATAGTCAAGTTGGTATTTACTGAACATATTCTACATAATATGCCTACCACAGAACCTATTTCGATGGTTTGGCCAGCAATCATCCAAAGCTAGCCCTATACCTTTTTGACGATCGGACATTAAGCAAATCGTTCGATCGTCATACTGACCAATGTGTTCATATAACAATCTAAGGAACCAAGTCCATGTCTCCCTATTTTCTATCTCACACGCCCCAACTGCTAAAAGATATGCACCGAAATTAGCATCCATAGCTATGGCTGATAGAAGTATCCCACCATAAGAGCCTTTTAAGTGACATCCATCTAATTCTATGAATGGTCTACACCCTTCCAAAAATCCCATTTTTTGACAATGAAAGGTGAGAAAAAATCTTTGAAAATGGGCCGGCACATTTGGATCAGGGTTTACTTTAAGAGCAGAAACAAAGGCAGATGTACTAGGGTTGGTATGCCTAAGGACAAACCCATATCTATGAATCTTGTTGAAACTCTCTTTATGATCTTTATTGCTTATATTCAAGGCAAATTTCCTAGCCCTGTGTAGTGTGTATGCTGGCACCTTTACCCCACATTTTCTATGGACCATCTCTCCTAACACACCAACACTAATGGAAGGGTTTTGCTTAATCTCTCTCTGAAAAGTCTTCCCAATCCAATCACTAGTTACTTGGTTGTTTTTATTAAGTGAGAGATAGGTATGGTGATCAATGATGGATTTCAATTGATAGGTGACCCTATCAAATGTTGGAGACCCTCGCACTCTCCAAGGACAGTCTACTACTGCACACCGACACACTATTCTACTTCTTTCATTTTTCACTCTATTCAATCTAAAACCCTCCTGAATTGCATAATCTACAATGACCTATCGAAAATGTCTAAAATTCTTAAATAACTGCCCTTTCTCCAACCTAATTTTCCCATTTTCTCCTACTACAAAAGCTACCCCTATAGTTCCTTTATAACTGTCATCCTCATCACTGCTACTGACCAGAATGGGGCAATCTTCATTCACATCAGATAGGTAATCTTTGTCACCTACAGGCTGGCCATCAAACTTCATATGATCATCACTATTCTCACCACTCTCCTTAGATGGTGTATATGCACTTTCCTCGCTTTCAGAACCATATCCACCCTCAGATGGAACACATTATGAATCAGACATCAGAACATGTTCTTCGTTATTTGGTGACGTTGGGTTGGGGTGACTATTTGTTGCAGTTGGGTTGGCTTTACTGTTTGTGTTGGGCTGCCTGTTTAGGTAGGGCTGAGGGTATGAATCAGGGTATATAGTTTGTAATGGGAGGTAGTCTACATTAAAATACATCTTATTAACTCTCCTAACCTCAAACTCAGTCATGACATCCATCAAATCCTTCTCATTTTCAATTACCTTAACCCCATTCGACCATGGCAACCTAACCTCTTGGTCAAATCTCTCCCCTAGTACTGTTTCAACACCCAAACATTCCAACATGACACTATCCCAAAGAAATTTTAAATTCATATACTCGGCAGTATAGCACCCTATTTTAAAAGTTCTACCCATAAAAGTGGCACTCATATTAATTTTGAAATTCCTGCAATAAAAAAACATGCCAACAAACAATAACAAAAAATGAAATACTCCAAATTGTTCCAACAAGCATGCCAACAAACAGTACCAACCACCTTCAACAGTAACAAAGAAATATACATATATTTGCATTGTTCTGTTTTAAGACACATGTACATCATAAATGAAAACTTTTTCTTCAAACATACACAATAACAAACATACATATTTGAGTCACAACAATAGAATCTTAACATGCAATAATCATAAAAACTTCATCAACAATTTAAAACACAACAAAACATTTTTTTTTCCAAATCCATGTCAAAGTAAAATAAAACAACATGCCTGTCAAACATATAAACATGCACACGTTAGTCGTCATCATGACAACAGATCAGTAGCCAAAAACAATAGATTATCAGCCTTTTTATCAGAGATCACCATGCAAATAACATATTGGAAGCACGACCACCATTATTAAACAACATGCATGTCAAATGTTAACACTTTCAAACACGAGTCTTCATGACAACAACAGATTATCAACCAGTTTTTTCAGAAATCACACCATAAATAACATACTGTAAGCACGACAACCATTATCCAAGGTTTTCAAGAATAAAACTTACCTTTCCCCCATATTAAAAGACAGCCGATCGTTTTTCTCCATGGTTGTCACTAGTACGATCGACGAACTCCAACAAAGGAGAAAGTCGATCGGGTTTTGATCTGATTTTCAGTTGGAAATGGCTGGTTTTTTAGGTTACTCACAGAGAATACTAAACACTCACTCACCAGACAAAAAGGAAAATGAATGAAAATGGTACACAGGTACCATTCATTTGCGCCTCTTCAGTTTCCTATTCTTAATTTTTTATTATTTTTAAATCATAAAAAATCGTGTTTGCATTAAATGTGAGTGACATATGACTGCCATGCCCTGCACAGCCGATTTCCCAAGCAATTTGACAGAATTACCCTTCGTCAAATTAACATTGACTCACTCACTCTGACGGTTGAGGGCTAACATGTTATTAAACCCAAACATTAACTTTATCTGTTATAATGGTTTACCTCGGGGGGGTTTTGTGTATTTTGCTCCTTCTAATAAATATCAAACTTTATTGCGACTCTCCTCAATTTAACGGTTGATGTCCCACCACATGTGTCTTTCAAAGTTAAAATGTCTTGTGTTGTCCTATATTCTTCATACATGCACATATGTTTATCAACCATGCTATACAACATCATTATACGAGCATTTCTGTTCTTTATCTTACAAGCTAGATAATCTTCAACATTTTTTTATGTGTTAAGTAGAAGTACTATATTCAAGTTCAATCATGGTATTGGTAAGGGTTTTGAGGGCCTCTTGCTCCTCTAGCATATACTGAAACTTACGGTGCCAAACATTGTAGATATCATCATTCAAGTTGTCACCTTTATTTAGTTTAGCAAGTATGTTTTCAAAGCACATGTCATTTTCCTAAATGACATTTATTCTACTTAAATACTTATAATCTATATCTTTCTACGTCTATCCTAGCACATCTACTATCATTTTACTAAAATATTGCAACAACTATATACTCATCAATATGATAAAGAATCCTTGGATAGGAATCGAAAAAATAGTCAAGTTACCCATCATCATCTAATTTCTAAAGATTCACTAAACATTGTAACAACTATACACTCATATATGTAAGTGTTTTGTACACAAACAATCTTAATATTGTTCTTTAAAAGATTTTAGGATGCCTAGAATTTTGAATAGCATTGTCTGAGATCTTCATGATCTCAGACATCTCATTATCAGAGATCTCAGTGACCTCCAAAACTTTATCATCTAAGATTTTCATGATCTCAAGATCCTGCCGGTCATATGAGATTTCTGTAATCTCAAGATCTTGGTTGAGATTTTGAGATCTCAATAATGATAAGACAATGATCTCAATCACATCATCAAATAACTCATCGATGAAATGAGTTGACCCAAGCTCATACAAAAATGCATACCATAACATAAAATATAAATAGACACATGCATGATTAATATTAGGTTAAATAAAATTTAATTTATACTAAGACATTTTAATTTAGCTCTTTATAGAGTGAAATAAATCAAATAATGTAATTCAGTTCACAATTAGAGCGAATAAATAATTGGGATGAAAAAATGAGAAAAAATAAAAAGGAAAAATTTCTCGCAGGAAACCATTATCGACGGCTGTACATGGCAGTCACACGTCAATTGGTCTGGGCATGTAACAATTGCACCGGCCACATGTGACGCCGTGGTTGGACACTCCTCCTAGGTCTTACTGACATTAATGGGACACATGTCACCTTATAAGTGTAATGTCGTCTTCGTCAATGACGTGTGTCGTATGTATAAGATGCCACCTTTCACCTTCTGATTGAGCCATGCATCTTAATGTCAGCGTACCTACGACACGTGTCCTGTGCATAATCTACCACATGTGTGGTTGTGAACGCACCATGTGTCCTTATGCCGTTATGTCACGCGTCGATTATTTAACCATCCACGTTTCACCACGTGGCCATTATTGTCACCCAAGTGGAGCCTATGCGTCCCCACATGGTGCTTGCATGGGTTGGTTTGTGTAGCTAGAGGCTTCTGTTGGTGTGTGTCATACTCGCGCTATTTTAACAATTCCTTGTCGTTTCGGACCACTACTATAATTTCCAAAATTTGATTCCAGTTCCTACTTTGCCCTTAGTTTTCAATTTTGAGGTGAAGTGTATTACACACTTTGTTTCTAAGAGTGGGATTGGCAATTAAACAAAAAACAAAAATCAGAATGCAACAATGTATGGCAGATTTCAAACCCTAACTTTATTTGGCATGTTTTACAATGAAATTTTACGATTCAAAGTTCTACGTACTCATCTCAAAGTCTAGTTTCTTAAAAACTCAAATCATGCAAAATGGAGGTCCAATAAATGAGATATCAAACATGTAAGTTTTGAGACTCAATCTCTATATCTTAAATTTTCAACCAAAACTTAAGTTTCATGGCATGTGTAATTACTCAAATATGATTAATAACCAATAAACAACCTTAATAGGGCTTTGATACTAATGAAAAAAATTCATAGTAGTATATAAATTCATTAAAACGGTAAAATGGAAATGAAAACATACCTTGTTTCATACAGCAAACATCATTTGAATCTCGGATTGTTCAACTGGTGGGAGTTCAGCCACCAATTACAAGACCACACCCTCAAATCATAATGTAAGAACATATGCCATTGTTCTCTCTATTTTCTCTCATGTATTTGCTCTTTTCTGTGTTATAAGTATGCTGGAGTGTTTGTAAATCACTCGTTCACCCCTTTATATACGTATAAAACTTTCTAGCAGTTGTGTTGGCTACTGAATATATCTGCCCTTGTAGTTATTTATATCAATCCAAATGGATCTTGGATACTGAATCAGGTCATGGGTTTGAGTAATCTTGGATGGACTCGACCCAACAACCCAATAACCCAATAGTTTGTTTTGCAGGTAATTGATGGGGAGGAACGGTCATCCCAAGGGAAAAGATCCCTTTCGTAGAGGGGAGCCTAAGCGTCCGAAGGGATTGTGATAAAATCTTACGAAATTTAATCACCATTGTAATCCATTTCAATTTATTGTTAGTGTAATTTGGTGTGTCCAATTCTAACATCAACAAATTAAATTAACAAACCAATTTCCCTGAGCTGAAATTTGTGTGTATGCGAAGAATACCTAAAAATATCTTATCATTATAAAGTTATGAAATTCGTGTCAAACCATTAAAATTTTGAGTTGTAGATTAATATATCATATATATATTAAGGAAAATTATTAGAATAATTACCATTACTCAACAATATTGAATAATAAAACTCAAAACAAATTCTAAAAATCTGCAACGATGCAATCTATTTAAAATACCAGATACTAATTAAATCTCGTCTGTTTTTCCAATAAAATCGTAATCAACTGCTTCAAAATGTAGATAACATGCACACATTTTTGTTCCTACGAATCAACTAAAATCACAAATTTTGTTTTATAAGAACATGCAAAGCCACTATGTCATATAAATAAGTATTAGTGCTTCTCCTTCAATTGCTTTCCCTTAAGGAGCAGAAAATCTAGTGTTCGATTTTTATTGGAAGAAAGAATTAGATGAAAACGTCAACAGGCTGAGATCACCAATGAGACGGGTGTGCTGCCAAAGAAACGTGATGACCGGGATAATAGCAAGTGCACCAGCTAGATTAGGAGGCCATTGTGGTCCCTCATGAAAGATTATGAACATGGTTGTAAAGAAGACTGTCATCATTCCTGCTATTGCTATGTAAAGTGTACAAAGTCCCAAAAACAACTTTGCAGGCAGCCACCGGAGAAAATCTTGCTCTGCATATCGGGAGGTGAGAATAGATAAAAATGTTAGTATTGAACAGGAGGATGATACCAGGGATACTGTATCAGATACAGCAAAAATTGTGAAGGTGGACGTCTTTAGGAAATTCGGAGTTCCTGTATCTTCTTTGACGCCACCTGGTATTGTGAAAGCTGCTGCAAAAACGACTGTGGCAATAAGTGTAGCCACAAGCATGCATGAATTTGCAGTTGTCTTCATCCATTCCTCCCCTTCTTTCATTAAATCTTTGTGACTTTCAGTAAATAAAGTTTTGGCTGTTTCACCATTTAGATTTTTAACTCCAGTATTATATGGCGCTACAAGCTTACTCACTTCCTGCAATAAAATTGTTAAGAAAAATGTTGTAAACATGGAGAAAGAATAGGTAAATTTCGTTTTGCTTCTTGAGATTTAAATATTCACCTGGAACCACAACAATTCTCGTTGCATCTGGAAAGCTGCTCCTGATACCTCATTAAGGTGATGTTTGGGTGGCAACTTTGCAGCCAGATGCAATATATTGTTTTTTTCTTCGTCTTGACTCAGAACTATCATATCATTTATTAAACCTCTCTGGTAAATGAGCTTTAAGATCCTTTCATTACGATTCAGAACAGCAATATGAAGTATTGTATGTCCGTTCTCATTTTTTCTATGTATCAAATCAGGATATCCATCGATAAGTGTAGATAGAAGCTCATGGTTCCCTTGCTCTGCAGCTAAAAATATTGGCAACCAAGTTTTTCCAATCAGAAGTGAAATCTGAGGATCAGGTAATGATGTAATTTTTTCCCAAAGGAGTTGAACTAATTCAAGTGCTTTTGGGAGCATCCTTTTCTCTTGGACCATATTGGTGCCTGAAATTGTAACAAGCGTGGATATGCATACTCACTTCATATTCTTGCAAGAGAAATGTTAATTACAATTAAGCGTACAATTGCTATACTACTCGTGACACATCCACAGCTTTGCAAGCCACTTACGTGTCATTTAATTGGTAAAAGCGTATAATAATTCTTCTGTCACTTAGTTACTAGAATGCAATTAGGTGGACAACTGTCAAGAAAATTGCAGCATTCTCTTTCATATAATTGTCATTTTTCAATTTGTTAAATTGTAACTAGAACCCAAAGCAATAAATAAGTAAATAAGGCAACAGGGCTAACATTTAAATGTTTGATGAGATGGCATGCAAGACTCACGTTTAAAGAAACTCTTCAAAATTCGATTTTGATTTGGATTGACCAAGCTAGTAAAATTCAGAGAATTTCGAGCCAAAGCATGCAATGCCGTTTCTCCATTTCCAGTAGCACGGGAAGTAGCCAATTCTTCGTGCTTCTTTAGCAACTTCAGTGCAGCATCTGTGAACACAACAACATAACCCCTCTATCAATCATGGTAGGCAATTAATTGTTGATGGTGACCAATTAATGTATTTTAGATTTGCTTTAATCAAACTATTAGAATGGCAGCTTGAAGAAATAAAATCTGTATTTCATCAATAAAAACCTGTCTTACTTAAATACATGCAGAGGGAAGTAATGAAAATTTTATGCTTCAAGTTTCAACAAATTTGCTTCCCAGAAGAGTTGGCATTAGCCTATGTTTTCAGAGAACAGTATCACACAATTCAATAAAATTTCATCAAATTTTAATGATTAATCAAAGGAAATTATTAAAATTAAGGTTCATATTAAATACTTTAATGATTCTCTTTACATATTCTTCTCACTTAAATTCGTAACATTAATAATTTCTTTTAGAGAAAATACTATACAAAGAGACATGACAAATGACTCCATAAAGAACTGGAAGTACTGCTTACCATACAAATGACTGTCTATGAGGGCGACAAGCAAGTCAATGCGATCTTGGTTTTCTAGGCTATCCTCAGTGGCTTCGTAAAGGTGATCCACAATCTTGTCATGGCCACACAAAGCTGCTATCTGAAGAGGTAACATATCATTTTTACCCTTGATCCTGACTAATTCTCTATCCTTTGTCATCATAAACTTGACGATTTCCATATTTCCAGACATAACAGCGAGACAGAAAGCTGTATTCTGATCTCCATTTTTCTTCCGTAGATCATCTGGTGTCACTTCCATTATTTCTACCAGTTCTTTTATGAAATATTCATGACTTGCTCTGGGGGCAACATGGAGGACTCTGGCGGCAACATGGAGGACAGTGTCCCCTACGTTTGAGATATTAGCTCGAATATCATCAGTATTCGTCCTAAGAATACCTTCAGCTATGTCCCAATTGCCTTTCAATGCAGCTCGATATAAATTTAGATATCTTTTTCTCATTTCATCTGTCACGTACATCAAAATAATGAAAAATAAATTGTAGTTGCAGATGATAAACGTTCTTACATAAACATTTATTAATGGCAGAGCAAGATATCCCCAAGAACAGCCCAATAAAGTTTTGTTATATATTTTTTTTCTTAAATTAATCGAGTGTACACTTTACAAATATGTCTATCTATTTGGATATACATCGTAAGAAAAACAACAAAACTTTACTATTTATCACATTTCTAAAAATTGTAAAATTATCAAGTATAAAACAGTAGCAAATGAATCATACCACTGGATTGAATTGGAACAACGTAGCTCCCACTGTCAGCGGCCATGCGACTTTCTGCCATTTCTGTAAATAATTTTGTTTTCAAATGTTGACGATGTTTCTTCTATAAATCCTAATATATAAGAGAAAGTGAGAAAGTTTAACTGAAGCAATCCTAACACTCTAGGAAAATATAAGCGGAAGATGAAGATAATAAAAACTATACATCTGGATGAAAACTCTGAGGAACGTATTCTGATAGTGTTAAACAGAAGTCAAGTTGGCAATTCGAGCGTGCCCCCAACTCCAGAAAGAAAAGAAAAGAACAGAGAAGTTTTTGCAAATGAATTTTGATTCTTTCCCGTTCCATACACTCATTATTTATAACTGATCATTGTGCCAAAATTCCCAATAGTGTCTTACCACGTATACACTCTACTAAAAATATCATGAAGAAAGGGCTGCAAAGTCTACCAGGCATAATTGACTATTTAGAACAAGTCTGGCTTTATATTTAAGTCTTTGGTTATACGTACCGTCGAATTAATTGTCAATATTAACTTGGCAAGACATTGACCTTGGATTGCTTATCTTTGTTCTTGTTTTTTTCCCTCCATGGCATGTTTGCATCTTATTTTAAAACGTAATGCATAATATGTTTTCTTTTTTATTTATATTGGCTTGTATGTTTTTTATTTTATTAATTTTCATTTGAAGATAAGAAATTGAATTTTACGTTTATATGATCCCAAAAATCTTGCGTGGTAGCAATAATAGAAAACAGTATCATGAAAAATGAATTAAGTAATAGCGTTATACATTCCGCATACCTATTTTGAAAATATATTTTTAACATGTTGTTAGAGTAAAAGAAATATTGAGTGTATTTAAACTAATTAATGTGAAATTGATTAATGTCTTATTACGTATTTTAAAGGGTAGTATTAACATATGTTCTTAGAGCACAATTTAATATCACAAACCACCAATGAATAAATGAGGAGAAAATAAATATATAAAAAGAAGAAAAATAATAAATTCATTCATTGGTCAATTGTAATTTTTTTTCCACTTTTTTAAATATTAACATGTAACTAAAGGCATAAGTCAACATTATCCTTTTCCAAAATGATATATACTTTAAAGACTAATATATATTTTATTAATTTATTCAAGGATAATTTTCAATTTTTCCCTAACTTTCAGGAAACTTCAATTTTTTAAATATAAATTGATTTATAATCTCACTATCCTTAAAATTATTAAGAAATTCATTAATTTTATCCCTCTCGTCAAACTTTTAATGGTCAACGGTGACAGAAAAAATAGAAAGACCATTTTACCTATGATATTTTTAGACAGCAAAAAGTACTATTTTACCCTTTCAATTTAATTTTAAGTTCCTTGAGTGTTGAGTTTAATTACACTTTAGATGAATACCTAGTTGACAGCCCTGTGAAGATTGGGTGTTGATTTAATAATATATTATTATTGTTATTATGTTAATTTTATTTGTCTACTCATTCGTGTTTGTAGAAAATAGTTATTGGAGTGTTCTTAACAGACAAACCGTCCCAATTACACTCTACTAAAGCTAACTATAACCTTCCTAATAAGAGTTATGCAAGCCCCTATTTGTAACTTTTGAACTTCCCAATGTTATAAGCTAGGTTATGTGATGAAATTGATAAATATGGTCAATAGTGCCCTTATAAGTGATATTGAAGTGTTGATAGAACGTATAGAAATTGATTTGATCTTTATAGTAAGAAAATGTCAAAGAATGACAAAATGGTCTTTTTATAAATAAGGGCTATATATTCATAAGTGGTAAAATGGAAATTGATCAATTAAGAGTTAGTTATATACATATAAATGAGTATTAGTTATTCAATACTTAGTCAAATTCAATTAAAATATGGGATGGACATCTAAGAGGGATAGAAGGGTCATTTGTCACTTTTAAAAGGCCTATATATATGTGGACTTAGTGTTAGTAACCAACACTTAGAAAAAATTTGAAAATAAAATAGAGAGAAAGAGAGGAGAGTGGACGGCAAAGGGAGGAAGCAAGAGAGGAAGAAGATCAAACCATTTTTCCACCACTTCCAAAGCTCTAGATCAATATTCTAAGCACATACAAGCTAAGAGATCCAAGATTAAACAAGACTAAGGTGAGTTTACATGAAATTCCTTAAGATTTATTGTTAGTGAGTTGTGTGATGTATGTAATGGTTGGATTAGTTTTGGTATGTTTGTAATGTGGGTTTTGCACCTAAAACAAGTGTAGAACCCTAAATTGAGTAAAAAGAAAGCTAGGGTTACAAGTATTCATGAGAGAAATGCTAGTTAGGGTTATATGGGAGAAACTCAAAGTAATGAATTAAGCATGATTAAAGTAAGATTAGTAGTAGATTAAGTGTATGATGAATTGTTTAAGAGAATTGTTAAGTTAAAATCTTGAAAGTTACAAGAAGCAATATGTTGTGTGTCTATGTGTGATTCACGGCCAACAAGGGGATGGTGTGGTTTCATTGAATGTTGATCCATATAAGCTTAAATTCATACAGATGGGATGTTAGAAAATCATATGGAAACACTAGCTTTATAAGAGGATATGAAATGCTATAAGAATTTGTTAAAAAGCTAGATGAAGGGCAGATGTGATTATCATGCAATGTCATTTCATCTTTGTATTTTTATGTGGCAAATGATCATAATCATGCATATGTAAGTCTAAGAATCAGAGTAAAATGCAAATTGAACTTCGAATGTAAAATGGATAGATTTCAACACGAGAAAGTGTCGAAAAATAGGGATATTTCATAGGTTTCACCCCTCTATAGTGAGAATTTTTAAGAACCGTTTTACGGGCGACCTAAATGAGAGATATGGAGAGGATTCAAGTGAAAAAGCCCACGGAACGGGTTGTGAATAGTATTCGGTCAAAGTGTGGTTAAAATTTTGTTTTTTTGTTCCGAGCCTCAGAAAATTATACGGACTGCGTGGGGATGTCCCTAGGGGTATATAAGTAAAACTTTTGAAAAGAAACCAAAATTTTAGAGCTCCGGTGAAGTTAGAAACAAGTTGGGGAAGTTATAGTCAAAAGTGTGGTTAAAAGTAAAAATTGCTTTTAAAGCTCTAAGTGTAGCTTGAATATTCTTAGTTTAGCAAGTTTTAAATAAGAAATATGTTATGTAGGTGAGGAACAAGTGAGTGGAACATGAGAGGCTTGTTGACATTTGCAGCGCGCTTGGATCGAGGTAAGTGTTACATCACTTATACTATTTCAATGTTACTTTAAATTGCAATTTATCATTGTTCAAAAGATTTAATAAATGATTTTCCCAAAAATATAAGTTCAGATTCTTTTTGTAAAAGATCCTTATATCGGATTTAGAAATGAGAATAAAAAATAAAGTTGTTTTCAAAAAGCTTGAGTGTAAAGTTTTAGTTAAAAACTTTAATAGAAAAGAAATTTTGTGCTTTATGCACTTGGTGAAGCAAGAGACTCAAATATCATGTGTATATCCTTGAAGTTGTATATTATCTGGCGCTACATTGCGATGCAGAAAATTCCACACGTGGTCATCTAGATCCAGAGTTATTTGCGCTACATTGCGATGCAAAAAATTTCTACTCATAGTCGCTAAGATTTATAGCTGAGATTGCACTACAATATGCAATACAGAAAGTTCCGCATGTAGTTGTAAAGAGTTATAGTTTAATAGCATTACAATTTGCGATGCAAAAAATTCTGTATTGTAGTTGCTCAGATTTAAGATTATTTCACACTACACTTGTGACATAGCAAATTCCGCACGTAGTGACGGAGATATCTTAGCAGCATCACGGTTGGTGTCAGTTAGAAATCGCGACGTGACATATTACATTGAGCATGGTTAAAGTATTTTAGGGATACACAAGGTGCTTTTGGAAATAAAAGTCTTTAAAATTAAAATTATGAATGTTTAAATAAGTTTATGATTCAGTATGTAATAATATCCGTATTTCTTTTATTGATTGAACTAACTAGTTTTCTTCATTTTAGTGTACAAATCCTTTCAAGAAACTATTGCAGGTGATCAAGACAAATTAAAATTCATCAAAATTATAGGTGGGCATCATCATCGGATGCATAACATGGAAATCATGCACACTTGTTTTGTTGTAACAAAAATCTGAAGGATTACACATTTTGAAATAACCAACCTCACTTTTCTATCATGAGATTTTTGGAATGCAAAATAGTTGTAAATTTTCATATGGCAAATATATATATATATATATATATATATATCATATGTTGTTTATTTATAGTGGTTGTTGTGATACAATTGTGGAAATGCATGTTTGTGACAAATCGAAGTTGGGTGGTGATTTGAAGATAGTTGAAGTGTCTTTTTATTGCAAGTAAAATTTGGGAAACTTTGAAAAGATAGCCGTTATGTTGTCAAATTTTATTTAAAATTTGTCTTGAATCGAAGTTGCAAAAGTCATACCAACCCAACTATTTTTAAAGAAAATGAAATTGGTTAAGTTAAAACAAGTAAACGACCAAAGTATTCAAGGGGTTCGCTCTGTGATTCTCTCTTAACCAGGAGTAGGGTTATAAGAGGTTCGTTGGAGTACACGACGAGAACCTCTAAATAAGAGCTTAAAGAGAATCTGGTTTGGGTCTCGTCAAGTTGACTTATTGACTAAGACTCTGATGTGTCTCCTTCTCATTGGTTCATTCTATAACCTTCTTGCCAAATTAGAGTTGTCAGTAAGGATTCTCTACCATCATTTTTTTCGTTGATATTTTAATAATTTAGTGACACATTAGTATTTAAAAAAATTGACGATCAAGATTGGTAGATTTTTCTTTCTTATACATCACTCAAATTTAAATTGTTCTTATAAAAATATTAGCATTTTATCAATATTGACAGAGAATCCTTATTCTCATTCTTGCTAATCTTCTCTATCACGTAAGAGCATTATCCATAACATATTTTCAGCTATGTTAACTCAGATTATGATCTACTGGACATAGGTTGCTAAACTTTTACACAGCTATATTAGCTGGGATTACGACCTACTGGATATGGCCAAAATAATTTTACTAAACTATATCAATTGGGTTTATGACCCAATGGATATGACTTGTCATAAATAATTTGAATTAAACTATCATTTGCGAACTCACGAGCTCTTACTAGCTTTTCTCACCACTTATATATATATTGATTACTTATCAGTTTGCAGGAAATTCAAAAATTTCGAAGAAAGAAAGTGAAATAAAAGCACAAGATAGCATTGAAGTCAATGTATCAATTCAATAATAATAACTTCAAAATGAGGTCCAAATATTCATTACAAATTACCTCGCACAGTAAAGCAAATCAAACATAAAGTCATAATAAGTTACGAAGAAGACGAAAAAGAATCAACTTGGCAAGCAGTCTGACGCGACCTGAACCAGATTCTCTCAAGATTAGTATCTGGTGAGCCTCGTCGGGCACTCCAACGAACCTCTCATAACCTTAATTTCGATTAAGAGAAATCCGCGGAACGAACCCCTAAATACTTGCCCGTTTGACTTTACTTTAACTAAACTGATTTCATTTCTTGGAAAATAGTTGGGTTGATATTAATTTTTCGAATTCAATTTAAAACAATTTTAATAAAAATTCGATAGCATAATGGCTATGCTTTTAAGGTTTCCAAATTTTTTTACTTGTAAAGGAAATTACACTCCTAATATATTACATCACAACCCAATTTCTTTTATCCACAAACATGTATTTCCACACTCACTTTCACAACGATTTCAAGTGATAGCCATTGTTATATATATAGATATGTATCATGTAGAAATTTTACAACTATATACAACATTATTTACAACAAGATACAAGTTTCAAACGTTGATTTTAAAATATGCAATCATTTGATTTTAATTACAACGACAAATGTGCAATTATGATCCATACAAAACATCTGTTGTAACGCCCACCTATATTTGTGATAATGTATTTCTTTTCCTTTGATCCCCTGTGAAAGCACCTGAATAAATTTTTACACTACACCATAGAAAATTTGTCAGTTTAATCAATTAAGACAATATAAAGGTTGTTGCATAATTATTTATAAACTTGTTTAAATGCTCATAAAGTTTAATATGAAACTTTGTTACTAAAAGCACCATGTGTACCCCTAAAACTCAATCCACATGATGATTAACTACGCCGCTCGATGTGGTAAGTCACATGACGATTTTCAACTGACACCAACCGTGACACTATTGAGATATTTCAATAACTAGGTGTAGAATTTACTACATTGCAAAACGTAGTATGAAATAATCTATATTCTGAGCAACTACATGCAGAATTTACTGCATCGCATATTGTAGTGCTTAATTATATAACTATTGCAACTACGTGCAGAATTTTCTATATCGCAATCATAGTGCACATAAGCTACAAATCTTAGCGACAACGTGCGGAATTTTGTCATCGTAAATGTAGCACTAGATAATATGAAACTGAGGGTATACGCATGGCCTTTGAAAATCTTTTTCTTCTAAGTGCCATAGGCACAAAACCATTTCTCTTTCAAACCTTTTTAACTCATTCTCAACTCAATTCTCATCAAAACAGTTTTGTTTCTCAATTTACATTGAAATGGATCTAATGATCCCTTTTTGCGATAAAAACATTTATATCAAAATATTTATTTATAAAACCTTTTTTTTTTTTTTTAAAGAAAGGTAACATTACAATTTACAATACTAATTGTAATTGGAAATACAAGTGTAAGTAACACTTACCTTGCTTCCAAACTTGTCGACGGCTTCAATGGGCCTCTCTAGCTTCACTTGCTTGTGCTTCACCTACACAACATATTCTTATTCAAAATTTGCTAAATTAAGCTATTCAAAGCTATAAATAGAGTTTCAATATAATGAACTCTATTGAAAATTTTTTTCACTACAACCTTTCCATCTAAATTCTAATGTAACTGAAGCTTTCAAATTCCGATTTCTTTTCACGAACCTCATTTATTATCACCTAGGTACACCCCTATACACTCAGAATAATTTTTTGAAGCTCAAAACAAAAAATCTCGATTTTAGACCCCCTTTTGCTGAACCTATGCTAGGGAGCAATCCCTAGCTTTTCTTCATTCCATTTTCACTACGATCATCTCTCTACCTCTCACTTAGGTCGGCTACGAAGCGAATTCGAAAGAAAACGGCCGCCAGGTGAAGGTTCCTGGTCAAAAACTCTTATTTTTCAACACTTTTAAATTGTCAAAATCTACATTTTTCACATTCTAAGCTCAATTTCCTTTCCACAAGGATTTTTAAACTTACATATACCTAATTATGATCATTCATCACACTAAAATGCGAAGATGAAGTGGCATTGCATAATATCCATCAATGCCTGTTGTGCAAAATCGCAAGTGAACGAGCCGAACAAGTAATAAAATGATGAGAGAAGTATCGTCCCACGAAGATTGTTGTTAATTAATGCTCAAAATTAAAATAACTCAACTTTTATTTGGTAGATGAAATTAGAGGTGAAAACTAAAACTAAATTTAAATGCAAATGTAAATAAATAAAAAGTAATTCAATGAATGAAAATTCTAAGGTTTTGATTTCACCATAACTAATCTGTTCCTTCCCTTTGTTCTTTTTAACAAAAATTAATTATCCAGTTGTTAGTCGAGATTTCCTGAATTATTCACATAGCCCCTCCTGAGGTCTAAGGAAAATACCCTATAAAGCTTAACTGCTATGTCCCCATGCAAGTTAAAACATTAATGGATTCATTAAGATTTATGGATCTCTTTTGTAGACTACACAAATCATGCAGGTATATTCCTATCCTGTATGTAATTTATGACAATCAATACAATGAACTAGATACATAAATGAGCTTTCGCTATCATTATGATTCACAATTAAACTAAATAGTGATCAGTTATTTAGAAGCATTAAACACAGTATTAAATGCATCAACCAAGATAAAAATCTTTAATTAAATTGAACAAAATATTGGAAAATCAAAGTTAGGCTACATCATAACCCTAGAAAAACAAATCTACTCCATATTAAAATTTACAAAGACTAGAAAATTAAACATAAGAAAAGATAAGAAAACTTAGTGGATTGAAGTTTCGCCGTAAAATTTCTTCCTCTGCTTTGCTCCTCCCTCCAAGCTCTCTCTCTCTTTCTCTAAACTACTTGTTATTTTGGTGTTTGATGAGATGCTTGGAATGGTGATTCTAAGGCCTATTTATAGGCAAAGTTCACCTCCAATTACATCATCGTTTGCATCATCTTTTCCTAATTTTCCATCATTTTGCATCATCGTTCACCTACCTCATTCAAGTCAACTTTCATATTACATCATTGCTTACATCATTGTTCACCTACCCCATGTAAGTCAACTTTCTTATTACATCATTGTTTATATCATAATTATCATTGCATCATTTCTTACATCAGCATGATATAATATTTATTTTTAAAATACTGGATCTTTAAATTGTGATAACTTCTTTATGCGATCTCTGATTCGAGAAATTCTTAAGGCGATGAACTTGCTTCAAATGACATTCATTTTGTAGCGATGATCTTGTCTCGAACAATAGCACTTGGTGGGGTCTACATGCGCTTTTTCACCAATTTTATTCTGAAAATAAAAATATAAAAATATGAAATAATTTACTTAATAATAATAAAAATATCAAGAACTAAGCAAGAATTCAAGTTTAAAAAGATAAAATAACTCTATAAATATAAAGTTATTACACCCCCAAACTTAAGATTTTGCTAGTCCTCAATCAAAACTAAAACTAACAACCTAAGCTAAAAACACAAAAATTAAAAACACAATCCATTTTCGTAGGTAAACACGATGGCATTGAGCGTATGCCACAAGCCTTTAAACCCTTAGGTGTCTCTAGTAGGAGGAGTTGTGTCTCCTGAGGGTTTACCAGCAATGATACCCACAAACATTAAAAGATTTCACCCATAACTTATCAACATCTCACTAAATACAAATTAACAGAAGTCTCATACATGTATGATTTTGTATCAGGACTAAAGATAAGTCACTATTGATCTAAAAAAAATCATTAACAATCTCACGCCATTCTCAAAGCAATTTCATTTCAAAACATCATATTCACATGTCATGAACTTATTTCGCTTCGACTCTAATCCTCACAAGATATCTCTCATAACCATCATGAATCCTAAAGCAAACACACATGCAATCATATGTGATAGAGGTTTATGTAAAGGCATAGCAAGCGTCATTTACATCACATATGAATATAAACGTGTAAAAAGAACCGCACTTTTAAGTAAATAGATCTCATGATTGGAATCAAATACTAAGAACGTAGATGGAGCATGATGACATACTTCAACTCTCAAATTGGACTTCCTCTTGAAGATCAATAGACTTTATGAAAGATTGTATTTGGGTTATGGTTAATTGACATGTAAGAAATTTTAAGGTATAGGTTCAACAAGAACTTACGATCATATCAAAATACTTCATTTATTCTCTTTAATTCATCACCACTTTTTTTTTTTTTTTTTGCTATTTAGAAGCACATCATATAAATGTTAACACTTCAATTCCCTTCTCCTCTTTTACTACATAGCATGATCCCAAGCTTCATAAGGTATAGCTAAATTTAAAGGCTCAATAGGGTCATTTAATAAAGGTAAATAGAGAAAAATGTTTAAAGTGTTTGGTTTCAAAGGGTTTATGATGTGTCTCAATTCAAAGTAGGAAAGTAGGCTTTTGTGGAGTAAAAATTACCTATATTACTTCTAAGAAGTCGATCCAATTTTCAAATCAAAGCAACTCATGTTATCTACAATAATGATTTGTTCTTCAGTATTCAATGCAAAACCTATAGAGATCATCTATTAAGAACAAAGTAAAAAGTGTTAAGAGTAGAAACAAATAAATCTCTCAAAATGAAACATTTTAAAAGCTCAAATCCTCACCAAAGGTAATCTCCACTAATAGTCCATAATTCATGTAAACATGATATTTATCCACTCAATTAACTAAGATCATGACATTCAAAAGTCTCAAATCATGTAAAGATGTTCATGGCTATTCCTTAGTAAAGATATTCAACCAAAAACATGCATTAAGACTCCATTAATAAACATAAAGGAATTAATCGACTTGTTAGGGCAGAAAGAAAAAGAATAATAATAATAATAATAAAACAAATAATGAAAATTTTGGCACTTTTTTTTTTTTTTAAATGAAAACAAAGATGTGTATCAAGAGCACAAAAGTACTCCTTACTCTGCCATTTTTTGGTTTCAACTCGAACCAGTTTTTGAATCTTATGGTTTTAATAATAGTAAACTCTACCCCCAAATTTATTTGAGACATTGTCCCCAATGTCTAGTAAGATAAAAAGAAAAAAAACTCAAATGGAAATGCTATTAATAAAACCATAGGATAAGAAAGTTACAACCGAAAATTAAGATCCAGTACATGCTTCTTGTTATCGCTTGCTTTAGAATCCTAAACAACCTGCGACATGATTAGATCAACTTCGAGCACAAAGTCTTGCAGTTGGTTAATCAGTTCATCAACACTTGAAGCTGAGACTAAAATACACCGGTTTGCTTGAGTCATAAAACCCTGTTCCACAGCATGATCAAGAAAAGCCAATAAACCATCATAAAAACTGTTAATATTAAGCAAACCTAATGGCTTTTTGTGAATGTTGAGATGAGCCCAAGACGCAATGTTGAAGATTTCTTTAAACGTTTCCAAACCACCAGGTAACGCAATAAAGGCATCAGCATTGAGTAACATGTATGTCATTCGCCCGTGTATTCTCGTGACCTGAAACTCATTACCTATACTCATACCGATGATATCT
This sequence comes from Dimocarpus longan, assembly GCA_022984855.1. Classification (NCBI taxonomy): domain Eukaryota; kingdom Viridiplantae; phylum Streptophyta; class Magnoliopsida; order Sapindales; family Sapindaceae; genus Dimocarpus; species Dimocarpus longan. The sequence continues at coordinate 19,621,763 of CM041017.1, forward strand.
CTCCTTTCAGCCAAATGCTTTACTGTGATACCTAGGGTTCTACTGCCTCGAACAGTTGCAGTTACTGCGACAGAACCCCTTAGTCTTAAACTACCTCCTCCACACACCAAATCTATGTTTCGGGCAGCTAAAGCTGTACCAAGTTCAGCAGCTGCTTTTGAATATTGTGTACTCATACCAGACTTCAGGCTACAAGAAACACAAATGGTTTTGAATTTGCTGCTCAAGGACTCCGTCATTTTTTTTTTCAAAACTAATTATTTGTTATTAGTAATGAACGCTCATTTAAAGAAAATGAAAGAGTAAAATAACAGTTCTACGATGCTAAATAGTTGTGACTAGGGAAAAAAATGTTAGGTGTAGAAATGTCAAAAGAAAACACAATCTTAAAAAAAACAATTAATACAAGCCGTTAAAAATACAAAATTCAAAATGTTAGGTAAAGAAATGTCAAAAAGTAAACATAATAATAAAAAAAGTTTGAAATAAACTAAAAAAAATCCAAAATAGCAGGTAAAGAAACGTCAAAAGTAAACACAATAATCAAAAAAGTTTGAAACGAGCTAAAACTCCAAAATGATAGGTAAAGAAATGTAAAAAAGTAAACACAATTATCGAAAAGGTTTGAAACAAGCTGCTAAACAAAGAAAAAAATGATGCTATAGTAGTTGTGATTGTGGCTCACATCTTCCTCTGGTTTTACATCCAGAAACGGCTTAAACACCTTCTATGAGTTGAGGATCGGCTTCCCATCCAGTTTTCTTATAAACTGGCAAACAGGGTCTTTTAAAGTCAGATTCCTAAGACTATAACGCTGTTTTTCTTTACTGAATAACTCCCATAAATCTAAAAGAATACGTTCAACTTTCCCACAAGGATACGTCTCAAGAGTCTCATGGATGTTATCCAGAGACTCCTTACTTAGCCCATCCTTTATGCATTTAAGTTTATCTTCTCGATTTATGGACAAATATCCAGGATTTTTATAGTTTATGTCGCAGTTCCATTTCACACACTTATGGCAGACTCCTATTCTCTTAGCTCTTCTCTTCTTTGAGTAAGAACTTCCTAATCTTGGTAAACGTTTAATGAATGAATCATTCAACTCATCTACTAGACGTACCTTAGCTTCAATGATCCACCGAATATGCTCTGGAAGACCTAAACATGTTAGTGCCCTCATTTTTTCGAGTCTGCACTTGTAAATCTTTCTGAGTACATCTTGAGGCAGAGTAGGGAAATGATTTTTGAGTGCTGCAAGACTTGTCTGCATATCTGAAAAAGAAAAGAAAATTATCAAAGAAAAACAATAACACACAAAGAACACAATAACACACAAACAAAAGAAAACTAGCTAAGAAAGAAAAACTTGGGTTACCTCCCAAGAAGCGCTTAATTTATAGTCGTTAGCTTGACTGTTGAAAAACGCTTTAAGTTGGGTCTAAAAGCACGATGGTGGATTTCTGTTAAGGCTCTCCACCATCTATGTAAGCTTTAAGTATTTTTTTGTTGACTTTAAATCGACGATCTGGAGTGAACTCCCTATTTAGGATACGTTGATCATGCCACTTTTTAGTGCATTCTTTGTAACACTTAGCATTTTCTTTGATACATTATTCCACTACATCCACCCTCATGTAGTTGCCAACATCATGTGGATGTTTGAGCGCTTTTAGCACATTAAATGTCACTTTTTCATCTTGAACTCTTAGTATAAGTTGACCTTTCTGTACATCAATGAGAGTTCTTCCTGTTGGTAAGAATAGCCTACCCAAAATGATGGGTATTTCTTGATCTTCCTCCCTGTCTAGCATAATGAAATCTGTAAGAAATATGAACTTATCCACTTTTACCAATACGTCTTCTATAATTCCTCTTAGATACTTGATTGATCGATCAGCTAGCTATAAAGATACTATAGTAGGTTTTGCTTCTCTAAAGCCCAGTTTCCTGAAAACAAAGAATGGCATTAAGTTAACACTTGTACCAAGATCACATAATGCTTTATCAAAGAATGAATCACCAATGGTGCAAGGAATTGTGAAACTCCTTGGATCTTTGAGTTTAGGCGGTAGCTTTTTCTGCAAGATTGTACTACAGTCTTCGGTCAAAGCTACTGTTTCATGTTCTTCCAGCTTCCTTTTATTTGATAGGATTTCCTTCATGAACTTCACAGAGCTGGGCATCTGTTCTAGAGCATCTGAAAAAAGGAATATTAATTTGCAATTTCCTAAAAACTTCAAGAAATTTAGAAAATTGTTTATCTAGTTTCTGCTTCTGGAATCTTTGAGGGAAAGGTAATGGTGGTTTGTATGTGTCGGATTGTCTGGAAACAACTTTGACTTTGACTTCTTTGCTTCTTTTTGTTCAACCATCACTTCTTCTTCTATTTTGCTAAATCTTTCTTTCTCGTCTGTTCCTTTGACAGACTCTTTCAATATTTTACCGCTTCGTAATATAATAGCCTTAACATGCTACCTAGGATTGGTCTCTATGTTGCTAGGTAGGGTTCCTTGAGGTCTTGCAGTCAATAAATTTGAGATTTGATCCATTTGTACCTCTAGATTTCGAATGGAAGCAGTTTGATTCTAGAGCGTGATGTATGTTCTCGTCATAAATTAATAGTCCTTTCAGTGAGTTGAGCGAGTGCTTATTCAAGCGATGGTTTGTTGACCTGTTGCTGTTGAAGTGGTGGCAGATATAGTTGTCTGGGTTGATCGTTGTTTTTCCATGAAAAGTTTGGATGATTTCTCCATCTTGGATTATATATGTTGGAGTACGGGTTATTTTGTTGTCTATTGCCAACAAAAAAGCTTGACTTGTCTGGTCTTCATCGCACTGCCCGTTGGAATGGTCGCCTCCACAAAAATCACAAGATGCAGACTGAGTGTGAAAGACGTTAGCCGTTAAGTTTCCGAGTTGCTTGGCTAATGTCTCAACCTGAGTGGAAAGTCTGGTTAACACATCATTTTCTTGTATTCCGAAAACTTTTTTCGGAACTGCTCTGTCTGATGGCCATTGATAGGCATTTGCAGCCATTTCTTCTAATAAGTCCCAAGCGGCTTGATGGGGTTTCCCCAAAAGTGCTCCACCAGCTGTGGCATCTACCAATGTTCTCGTGGAACTCCCCAAACTATTGTAGAATATGTGCAGCTGCAACTAGTCAGCAACTCCATGATATGGGCACTGTCTTAGCAGATCTTTGAATCTTTCCCATGTTTCGTATAATGACTCTCTATCAAGTTGTCTGGATGTGGCAATCTCAGTTCGTAGTCTTGCAGTCTTGGCTGGTGGAAAGAATTTGACTAGAAATTTTTGTGTCAAGTTATCCCATGTGGTAATACTCCCTGATGGCAAAGAGTTGAGCCAGCTTTTAGCTTTGTCTCGAATAGAGAACGAGAAAAATCTCAATCGAATGGCGTCATCTATAACACCATTATGTTTGAAAGTATCACAAATCTCCAAAAAACTATCAATGTGGGCATTTGCATCATCGTTCGGAGCCCCACTGAATTGGTTGTTTTGCACCATCTAGATAATTGCTGGTTTGATCTCAAAATTGTTAGCAACAATAGTCGGTCACCGTATTGCTGAAGCATTACCCACTGTGGGTAGAGCATAATCGCATAATGCTTGTTGCACCAATAAATGCTAAAAATGCTCAAATCGAAAGAACTTGCCGTAAAAATAAAAAAGAAACAAGGCAGGCTGCAAGTACTGCGCTCGTAGGCATGGCTGAAGAACCAAACAACGTACAAAACATTGTACGAATAAATGCTGAAAATGCTCGATTTTTGGATCAAATGGTAAAACTTCACCCCCAGACTTTCTCATACACCAGAAAAATCACAAACAATAAAACAAAAATAAATAAATAAATAAATGACCAAATTAAAAATTGAGTTACGTAGGATTAGTATTAATTTAAACAAACAATCCCCAGCAACGACGCCAAAAACTTGTTGTGCAAAATCATAAGTGGACGAGCCGAACAAGTAATAAAGTGATGAGAGAAGTATCGTCTCACGAGGATTGTTGTTAATTAATGCCCAAAATTAAAATAACTCAACTTTTATTTGGTAGACGAAATTAGAGGTGAAAACTAAAACTAAATTTAAATGCAAATGTAAATAAATAAGAAGTAATTCAATGAATGAAAATTCTAAGGTTTTGATTTTACCATAACTAATCTGTTCCTCCTCTTTGTTTTTTTTTTAACAAAAATTAATTATCCAATTGCTAGTCGAGATTCCCTGAATTATTCATATAGCCCCTCCCGAAGTCTAAGGAAAATACCCTATAAAGTTTAACTATTATGTCTCCATGCAGGTTAAAACATTAATGGATTCATTAAGATTTATGGATCTCTTTTATAGACTACACAAATCATACAGGTATATTCCTATCCTGTATGTAATTTATGGCATTCAATACAATGAACTAGACACATAAATCAGTTTCCATTATCATTATGATTAACAATTCAACTAAATAGTGATCAATTATTTAGAAGTATTAAACATATTATTAAATGCATCAACCAAGATAAAAATCCTTAATTAAATTGAACAAAGGATTGGAACATCAAAGTTAGGCTACATCATAACCTTAGAAAAACAAATTTACTCCATATTAAAATTTACAAAGACTAGAAAATTAAACATAAGAAAAGATAAGAAAACTTAGTGGATTGAAGCTTCGCCGTAGAATTTCTTCCTCTGCTTTACTCCTCCTCTCCAAGCTCTCTCTCTCTTTCGCTAAACTACATGTTATTTTGTTGTTTGATGAGATGCTTGGAATAGTGATTCTAAGGCCTATTTATAGGCAAAGTTCACCTCCAATTACATCATCGTTTGCATCATCTTTTCCTAATTTTTCACCATTTTGCATCATCGCTTGCATCATCGTTCACCTACCTCATTCAAGTCAACTTTCATATTACATCATTGCTTACATCATTGTTCACCTACCCCATATAAGTCAACTTTCATATTACATCATTGCTTACATCATAATTCTCATTACATCATTTCTTACATCAGCATGATATAATATTTAATTTTAAAATACTTGATCTTTAAATTGTGATAACTTCTTTATGCGATCTCTGATTCGAGTAATTCTTGAGGCGATGAACTTGCTTCAAATGACATTCATTTTGTAGCGATGATCTTGTCTCGAACAATAGCACTTGGTGGGGTCCACATGTGCTTTTTCACCGCTTTTATTCTGAAAATAAAGATACAAAAATATGAAATAATTTACTTAATAATAATAAAAATATCAAGAACTAAGCAAGAATTCAAGTTTAAAAAGATAAAATAACTTTCTAAATATAAAGTTATCAATGCCCTTCACCTAACTTAATGACACATTTACCACATTTCATTTCCTTTTTCGATTTTTAGCATTTCTATAACATATTCTAGTTTCTAACATGCATGAGTTCAAGTCCATTTGGATCCAAACTCAATGGAATGACATATTCCTATTGGTGGCCATGACACACATATGTCTACACAACACATTGTTTCTTTAAATTATTAAGATATTTAATTGATAACTCTCTTAGGTAATTCATCAAACACTTTAACTACATTTAAATCTCTTAGATATATGATTTACTCAATACTTAGGGTTTCACTCATTTAAATCTCTAACTATCATTTCTTTCATGATTTCTCTTAATTAGGTTTCTTTTCTAACTACTCTATCATGATCTCTCTTAATTAGGTTTCTTTTCTAACTACTCAAGGTTTTGACCTTGATTCAAATCAAAACCATCATTAATTACACAATCAAACAACCAAAACAACTATCAATGCATCACACAATCCAACTAACACATAATTTAGTTAAAGTGAGGATAGCTCACCTTGTTTGTGGTTAGGTTTTGATATTCTTGCTTGAATCTATTAGAAATTTGGTTTTGTAACTTCAAAAATTGCTTGGAAACCCTTGATCTCACTTTTCTTCTTCTTTTCTCCCTTGCCGTCCCACTCTCCTCTCACTCTCTCAACTTTACTTAATTTTTTTCTAAGTGTTAGAATGACTAACACTCACACCATACATATATATAGCTTATTAAAAGGTATCAATGACCATAATGCCCCTTGTTAAGTTTATTTCATTATTTGTTTAAATTTAACTACTTGTTAAATGCTAATCACTCACATCTTAAGGTGTAGCTCTTATTTTCAGAATAGACCATCTTGCCACTTGTATATGTCTTTTATTTGTAAAAAGACCATTTTGCTCTTCTTTGACTTTTTCTTATTAATGTGGTCAAACACCTTCTACAATTTTTATTAACACTTCAATATCACCTATAAAGACAATATTAACAACATTTATCATTTTCATTCCATAACCTAGTTTCTAACACTAAGAAGTATAAAATCGAGAGCAGGGGCTTACAATTTCTGTAACATCTCCGATTGATTCTAGTACAAGGTATGTGTGAATATTGGTTTATGCCTTTAATAGTGAGGTAATAAAAAAATTAGCGTGACTAGAGGTGATTAAGAAATTTCTGGATTATCTGGGAATGATTAATAAAATGTTCAGAGCATCCATAAAGGATTTAGTGAGGTTCTCGAAGAGTTCGAATGGATAAATTAAGTCCCAATGAAATTCCAAGATTGCCCAGTAAGGGTTTAAATAAATTTTCGGATGGTTTCGGATGTATAAGTTTTACTCTTGATCAAGGAATAATAAAATTAATTGTTTGTTCGGATCTGGTTGCGTAATTGAATTTTTATGAAATTCTCGGATGGGATCGGAGATGGTTTTAAATTTCGAAATCGTAAAATATTTTCGAGCGATCGAATTGGAAGCGGAACCGAATGCATAAATGAGTTAGTGGAATGACTTCATGCAAGTGTGCCATGTGTCGTGTATGCAAGAAAGGAAAGAGACAAATGTAACTCATGCAAAAGGAGAATGTGACACTTGGCATTTAATTATTAATCAAATGCAATTGATTTGGAAAAAGCATGAAATGCATAAGTGTTCTCGTGTGGTCATTTGACTATTAAGAAAAAGCAAAATCAAAGTGAAGCAAACAAGAGGTGTGAAGTTTAGTTATTTGAGAGAAAGTGTGACCGAGAAGGGAGAGAGAGCTTGATTGTGCAAGCTACGGTCCATGAAGAACAAGAAGAGGCAGTCGCGAGCTGGTGAAGAAGATGGAGCTTATTCCGTTGTTGCATGTGCTTTCCAAGCCCCAAAATGATCAGATCTGATCATGCATGCAAGGGTAGAAGCTAGGAGAGGTGAATCTAGGCGTGAAGTGAGGCTGTCGCTGCTGGGTATGGGCCGTTGCTGCCGAGCTGGAAGTGTTGTGCTGCCAGGAAGTGTTGTCGCTGCTGCTGAAATGGTGGATGAAGCTACTGCCGTGATTGGAGCTGCTGTCACGCCTTGAGAGGAGCTGCTGCCAGACCGTGGAGCTGCTGCTGCCGTTGCCGTCGTGAAATGAGCACTGCCGTGACTCTGAGCTGCTGTTGTGAGCCTTTGAGAGCGAGACAGTTTCTAATGCAGTAGCTTTGCAAATGATTGAAGCTGTCCTGGAGTGAAAAGCAGCACATGCAGCAAGGAGGAACTGATCGTGAGAGTTGAGTACAGTAACTCGTGGACTGTCTGGTGCGTGAATGTGACCGTGAATTTGTGAGGGCTGTTTGGGGTGTAAATCATCATTCTGAGGTGAGTTTTGAGTGCTTTTGAGATGATTTCAGCTTGTAATTAATTTTAGATGTTGTTAAGAAAGCTGACAGTTTATGCTCGCAAGTGAGGAAGAAGAGTTTACTGCTGCCGTGAGTGTCTTTTGGTATCGTCTCGTCGTCGCGAACATTTGAAAGCTGTTTCGAAGCGGAGAGCGATTCTCACCAAGGTAAGGGCTGTCCTAGCTGGTGTTAATGTGATGTTTTATGTGATTTAAATGCGTGAATTAGTGAAAGAAGTTAAGGTTTAGCGGCTGGTACAGATTCGGTTACGCAAAGGATATTGGACAGCTTTCGTGTGAAGTTTTCGAAGAGGTTTCGATTGAGTTTCGTGAGGTATGTTGTAATGTTTATGAATGTTGTGGCAATTATATAAGGTTAAGTTATGAATGAAAAAGCTGACGGTATGATTGGGTTTAGGATTGCGAACCTCATTAGTGCGGAGGTTCGTTCGATTTTGGTTGTTATGTTGACGATTGTTTGTCGATGTTGAAAGTTCGTGATATATTCATCATTGTATGGGCTGTTATGATGTTATAGGGGCTGTCATGTAGTGCTTTTATTTCCAAGTTTGTTATCATGAAAGAGGATGCTTTTTAGTGTATTTTAAAGTGTCGAAATATCGTTCGGGTGTTGATAAATTGTTCTCAAGCGATTCGGTTAAGTTTTCCTCGATTGCAAATGGTTTTAGTTTATGATTTTAGTTGTCGATTAGGCAAGTATGTTTGATGTCAACTCGATGCCTTGAGATGTGTTTAAGCCCATTTTAGTGTTAAGTCGATGTTAGGAAAGTTGAGATACGTTTATGTTAATCGGATAGTTTTAGTTTTTCGCGAAATCGTTAAATTGTCGAATTTGGAGTTGAATCGGAAAATGTATAATTGTTAAGTTTGCTGCCATATTTTTCACGTTTATGCTTTATCATGTTTGAATCTTTGTTTGCCTTGATTTAAGTTAAGTCACGAGTAATATGGAGAATAAGTTTATTTGGAATTGAAGGAATCGCGCGAATGTTAAAAGCGATTAGTCGCGATAGTTAGTTAAAATCGCGTAAGTTTTATGTTGTTTGTTTAGCTTCGCTTTTTCTTTTTGTTGAGCCCATTCGATTGTGACTTTGATGATGTAGCTTTAGATTCGATTAGCGTAGTTCCAGCATGCTTATGTTAGAATGTTATCTTATTTAGGCAGCGATAAGGCGAAGGAAAGCGAAGTTGAAAAGGTAGCGCAAAGTAGAAAGTTTGATCGTTTCCGTGAGTTAGAAATCGGTGAGTGTAATTTGTTTTATAAATGATAAATGCAATATGATTTCTATATGATTTTTATGCTTTCATGCAAAATTTAAATGTTTTAATACTTAAATGAATTTATATGAATGATATACGCTTTACAGGAATGTTATACGCTTCGAATTGTTTATATTTGTATTTAAAGTAATATTGATCGTAAACTTGTTATTGAAATGTACTTTTATGTTTTGTTTTATAAGCGAAGGAACATGCTTTACAAATACTATTTTAGCATGATAATGTATTTCAAAACCAATGGCTACCCATCCCCATTATGACTGAATTATGATTGTTATGCGGCCGAAGTGCCTTATATCGCGTATGGCATGTCTGTCGGGGGAAAGTCCACTAACTATAGGGGGGGATCGAGTCTGTCATGTCGCCCTCTACGCGTATATAAGGTACTATCATGAATGATGCCCTATGTGTAGCGAGGTAACATACTGCGGCATAGTGGTTATGAATGAGATTGCACGTCCCCACCACCGGTGACTCAAGACCGGGCGGTGATCATGATTTTCCCGGGTCCCATTGGATATATGTTTTATGACTGAGGATTGATTTATGATTTTATGAGTTTATTTATGAATTTATGATTATGTTATGAACGAATTTTACGATGCTTATAATTTTGTATCTTGTTTTCAAGTGAATTATGTATAAAAATGATGGTATACTATTATGAAATGCACGTTTTAATTAAGATATTTCAAAACTTCGCATTTTGTCAAAAGATTTTAGAAAGGAAACGTATTTAGAACTGTATAACACTCACTGAGCCTTTTTAGCTCATTATTTTTCTTGTTTATTTTGTTTTAAAACTCCCCAAGCGCAGGATCGAGTCCTTCAGGCGGCAGATCTCCAGCTCAAGAGTAGGCGAGTTTAACAGGCGACCGAAACTGTGAAAATAAAGTAAATTTTTGTTGTAAAACGGATTTTAATGTGATGTAAATATTTAAGTTTTATAACTTTAATTACGTTATCATGCACGTGGAATGTTTTCTTTTAAGTTGAAATGGTTTTAGTTTTTAAAGACTCGAATTGCATTGAAATGTGGATTTTGCGATGGACCTGAGGTCCCTTTTAGAAGTGGAAATGAATGTATGCATTTTGAAATTATTATTAATTGTTTTACAGGTGTTTTGAATAAGTTGAAAATGTCGGAGAAACAGCCGTTGTGCTGCCGAAAATTTTTCACCCTAAATTTTTAAGTAATAAGAAATTAAATTTTTTTACGGCTTAGCTTCACGGAGTCCTTTTAAGTCACCTGCATGAAGACTGTAAGGATTCTGTGGGGTGCCGGGAGGGCTCCGCTTGGATCTCTTCAGGGGAAATCCGGGTCGGGTCCTTTCAATTTCTCTCCTCCTTATAAAAATTTCGTCTTCAAAATTTTAACTACATACTTGTTTCAAATAAGTGTGGATATTGAGTGCGCATTTGCGCTTCAGGTTCCTATGTAGCTTCTTCCGATCCATGGTTTTGCCACAACACCTTCACTAGCGGAATAATCTTATGGTGCAATACTTGATCTCTATGGCCTAAAATTTTCACTGGTTGCTTTTTGTAGGTCAAGTTTTGTTTTAGCTATACTAGCCATTCTCTTAGAATATGAGAAGGATCGGCTACATATTTGCGAAGCATAGAAACATGGAACACATCATGAATGTTCGCTAATTCTGGTGGTAGCTTTAAATGATATGCCACCTCACCTACTCGTCTCACTATCTCGAACAACCCTATATATCGTGGCTCAGTTTTCCACGTTTCTCGAATCTCAAAACACCCCTTCAAGGTGAGATCCATAGAAATACTCTATCACCCACTTGAAACTCTAGGTCTCTTCTTTGATTGTCTGTATAGCTTTTCTGCCTGTTGCTGGCTATCTTCAACCTTTCTCTAATCACATTGATCTTTTCTATTATAACTTGGACAATCTCCAGGCCAACTATTCTTCTTTCACCCACTTCGTCCCAATAGATTGGAGTTCTACACTTTTTACTGTACAACACTTCATATGGTGCCATGTCAATGCTAGATTGATAACTATTGTTGTAGACAAACTCTATCAACGGTACGTGAGTATCCCAACCCCCTTTGAACTGCATCATACAAGCTCTCAGCATGTCTTCAAGAGTCTGGATAGTTCTTTTTGATTTGTCATCTGTTTGCGGGTGAAAGGTTGTACTAAAACTCAATTTGGTACCTACTGCTTCTTGTAACTTCGGCCAGAATCTGGAAGTAAACCGAGGATCTCTATCTGACATAATAGATACTGGTGCACCATACAATCTCACAATCTCATCCATATATAACTGTGCTAATCTCTCCAGGGAATAGGTATTCTTGATGGTGAGAAAATGAGCAGACTTTGTCAATCCATCCACTATCACCCAAATGGCATCATGTCCGCTCTGAGTCCGGGTAAGTCCTACCATGAAATCCATCGTGACCATTCCCCAGTTCCACTTCGGAATAGATAGAGATTGCAACAAACCTGCCTATTTCTGATGCTCTGCTTTGATCTATTGACATGTTAAACACTTAGACACGAACTCTACTATTTCTCTTTTTATCTCTTTCCACTAGTAATGGTCTTTCAGAGTTCGATACATCTTGGTGCTCCTTGGATGTATGGCATAAGTTAATGAATGAGCCTCTTCCATGATTTCTCTCTTCAAATATCTCACATTAAGCACACATAATCTTTGTCCCAACACAAAGGTTCCATCACCCCTCAATGCAAAACTACTCTGCTGCCTTGCTTCTATCTCACCTCCTAACTTCATCAAGTACTGAGTTTGTGACTCTCTAATTCGATCCACCAACACTGGATGAATATGAAAGGCTGCCAACAGAGCACCTGAATCTGCCACCTCCAATCTGACACCCATAGATCTCAACTCTACTAGTAGGGGTAAGTACTCTGCCTTCAGCTGGGCTAGAGAATTGATAGGCTTCCTACTCAGTGCATCTGTTACCACATTCACCTAGCTAAGGTGGTACTCAATAGTGCAGTCATAATTTTAAATAGTTCAACCCATCATCTTTGCTTCATATTCAGCTCTTTCTGATTGAATAAGTACTGCAAACTTTTATGATCTGTGAAAATTCTCTACAAGGTACTCTATAAAGATAGTGTCTCCATATTCGTAAGGCAAACACCACCGCTGCTAGTTCCAGGTCATGCATTGGATAGTTTATTTTATGTTTCTTAAACTATCTCAAAGCATATGCTATTACTCAACCATTGAACCCAAACCCTGCTTGGAGGCATCACAATACACTGTGAACCCATCGCTCCCTGATGGAAGTGTAAGCACTGATGCCGAGGTCAACCTTCTTTAGCTCATCAAAGTTCGCTGACACGCCTCTGACCATTCAAACTTTTCTTCTTTCCTTGTCAGTCTTGTCAAAGGAGTAGCAATCTTCGAAAATCCTTCCACAAATTTTTTGTAATAGCCAACTAAGCCTAAGAAACTTCTAACTTCTGTCATGATTTGGGTGGCTTCCAACTGACTACGGGTTCTATCTTTTAAGGATTTATGGATATTCCTTCTGCGAAAACTACATGTCCCAGGAAAGCTACCTTGTCTAGCCAAAACTGGCATTTACTGAATTTAACATATAGTTGATGTTCCCTTAAGGTTTGTAATACCACTCTCAAATGCTCTACTCCTCTCAGCTACCTAAGTATATCGAGATATCATCTATGAATACAATTACAAAATTGTCCAAATAAGGCTTGAAAACTTGGTTCACTAGATCCATGAAAGTTGTTGGGGCATTAGTCAATCTGAATGGCATCACTAGGAATTCATAATACCCGTAGCGAGTTCTGAAGGCCATTTTAGGAATATCTTCCCTATGTACCTTCAACTGATGATACCCGAACCTCAAATCGTTCTTTGAAAATACTCTGGCTCCTTGAAGCTGATCGAATAGATCATCTATCCTTGGCAACGGGTACTGATTCCTGATAATGACCCTATTGAGCTGCCTGTAGTCGATGCACAATTGAAGGCTCCCATATTTCTTCTTCACAAACAATACTAGAGCTCCCCACGACGATATATTTGACCTAACAATTCCCTTACTCAATAACTCTTCCATCTGGACCTTTAATTCTTTTAACTCTACGAGTGCTATCATCTGGTTCCACTATATAAGCCAAATATCCCTGGCATGCTTTTCGAAGCATCTTATTAGCTTTCATCACACTAACCAAACTTATAGGAAGTATATTCCTTACTCCGCAAAAGATTACATCTGGCTCCTCAGATTTACTAAACTTAACTTCTTTTCTGTAACAATCTACCATAGCACGATGTTTAAATAGCCAGTCCATGCCCAAAATGACATCAAAGTCATGAATATTCAATACTATCAAATCTATGTCGAATTCACGACTTGCTATAATGACCTTACTTCCCATATATACCTTATCTACCATAATTGAATTGTCTGTGGGAAGTGACACAATCATATGGCAATCTACAGGACTCGTCTCTACTCTAACTCTACCCAAAAAGTCCCCAGAAACAAAAGAATGGGTGGCTCCTAGGTCCACCAACACATAAGCCTCTATGTCAAATAAGGTAAGAGTACCTATGACCACCTAGGGAACTGTATCAACCTCCTGCTATGTCACTGCATAAACTCTAGCCTGGCTACGAGATCTACCAGACTATGCTCTAAGTGGCATACCCTTGCTAGATTTACTACTAAACTAGTCATATAGCTCATCTACCCTAGAGACCTTCTTTTTTAGGTCCACGACCCCCATTCGATTGCCCCTGGACAACAGATTTGGCCTCTGTTGGACTCGATACGACTACATTGGGACAATCTTTCATGAAATGACCTTCCTGGCCGCAGCTGAAGCATCTGGTCCTACCCATAAGACACTTATCTGGGTGTGATATTCCACACTTACTGCAAACAGGCAATGATTTCTAGTGTTGCTTGCTTTTGGATCCACTGAATGACTGCACTAAACTCAGACTGGTCTGGGCCTTCTGACTCTGCTTGCGACTTTTAAACCAGGAAGATTTCTTATCCCTTTTGGCTACCTTGCCTGAGCTATCTTGTTGGCTTCCGGTCTAGCTGCGTTTTTGACTAAATTGCTGCTTCGGCTTCGGGATGGTCTCTGTACTCCTCTCAACTTTAGTGGTTGCCTCCACCAACTCCTTATACCGAGTATGCATAACTGAGGTCACATAAATCCCGACCCTTGGATGTAAACCTGCTATAAACTTATTCATCTTCTGTTCTTCATTCTCTGCAATGAAAGGAACGAGACGAACTAATTCTGAGAACTTTTTCTTATACTCTATCACCGTAAGGGTCCCCTACTCAAATCTGAAAAACTTTTCTATCTTTGCATCTTTGTATCTCTTATGGAAGAACTTATCTGTAAATTCTTTCATGAAATCGGCCTAAGTTCAACTGGATGCGCTCTTTGATGTTCCTTCCACCAATCTTTTGCACGGTCTTTAAGGAGGAAGGCTGAAAAAGTAACCATCTACTCCTCTGGGTAACCTATGACTTGAAATATCTCTTCATTCATCTCCAACCATGACAATGCATGCTCGGGTTCCCCTGTACCATCATAGGGCTTGGTGCCTAATTTACGGGCGCGCTCTGTCGATACCTCAGTCTCATGCGGCTGATGGAGTGTTGCTGCTAACATTTGTGCCATCTGCTCTATATTTCCTGGGCAGGCTCTGATCTTGCAGGTTGTGATGGCTCTGGATGTGAAGAACTGGCCGGTAGATGGACAGACTCGCCAACATGCTCTTCCTCTGGTGTAGGTGCCTTTGCGGTTGCCCTTCCCGTTCTGAGGCGATTACGGCGTTGGATAACTTTATATTTTTGCCAAATAAGCATGAAAATCATAAGATATATGAGTTAGAATACAAACAGTGCATGAAATATCTCTAAAGATCATGCAACGCTCAACTTAAATCTTTATACTCATGAAATCTGAAAATGCTTCATGCATAAAATAACTTCAAATCACTTTCTAAACTTTATCTCAAAACTTTACGAAACCGGGCTCTGATACCAACTTGACGCGACCCAAATCAGATTCTCTCTAGACTAGTATTTGGTGGGCCTCGTCGGGCACTCCAACGAACCTCTCATAACCTTACTTTTGGCTAAGAGAAATCCGTAAAGCAAACCACTAAATACTTGCCCATTTGACTTTACTTCAACTAAACTGATTTCATTTCTTAGAAAATAGTTGGGTTGGTATTAATTTTTCGAATTCAATTTAAAACAATTTTAATAAAAATTTGATAGCATAACGACTGTGTTTTTAAGGTTTCCAAATTTTTTTACCTGTAAAGGAAATTACACTCCTAATATATTACATCACAACCCAACTTCTTTTATCCACAAACATGCATTTCCACACTCACTTTCACAACGATTTCAAGTGATAACCATGGTTATATATATAGATATGTCTCATGTGGAAATTTTACAACTATATACAACACTATTTACAACAAGATACAAGTTTCAAACATTGATTTCAAACTATGCAATCATTTGATTTTAATTACAACGAAAAATGTGCAATTATGATCCATGCAAAACATCCGTTGTAACGCCCACCTATATTTGTGACAATGTATTTCTTTTCCTTTGATCCCCTGTGAAAGTACTTGAATAGATTTTTACACTACACCACATAAAATTTGTCAGTATAATCAATTAAGACAATATAAAGGTTGTATAATTATTTATAAACTTGTTTAAATGCTCATAAGGTTTAATATGAAACTTTGTTACTAAAAGCACCATGTGTACCCCTAAAACTCAATCCACACGACAACTAACTACATAGCTCGATGTGGTAAGTCACGTGGCGATTTTCAACTAACACCAACCGTGACGCTGCTAAAATATTTCAATAACTACGTGCGAAATTTACTGCATCGTATATTATAGTGCTTAATTATATAAATATTGAAATTACGTGCGAAATTTTCTACATCGCAATCGTAATGCACATAAGCTACAAATCTTGACGACTACTTGCGAAATTTTCTGCATCGCAAACATAGCGCCAGATAATATGAAACTGAGGGTATACGTATGGCATTTGAATATCGTTTTCTTGTAAGTGCCATAGGCACAAAACCACTTCTCTTTCAAACTTTTTTAACTCATTTTCAATTCAATTCTCGTAAAAACAGTTTTGTTTCTCGATTTACTTTGAAATGGATCTAACAATCCCTTTTTGCAATGAAAACATTTATATCAAAATATTTATTTATAAAACCTTTTGTTTTTTATAAGAATGATAACATTACAATTTACAATACTAATTATAATTGGAAATGTAAGTGTGAGTAACACTTACCTCACTTCTAAACTTGTCGAAGGCTTCAATGGGCCTCTCTCACTCCAATTGCTTGTGCTTCACCTACGCAACATATTCTTATTCAAAATTTGCTAAATTAAGCTATTCAAAGCTACAAATTGAGTTTCCAACATAATGAACTCTATTGAAAATCTTTTTCACTACAACTTTCCCATCTAAGTCTTAATGTAATCGAATCTTCAAATTCTGATTTCTTTTCACGAAGCTCATTTATTATCACCTAGGAACACCCCCATACACCCGAAATGATTTTCTGAAGCTTGAAATGAAAAATCTTGATTTTAGACCCCCTTTGGCTGAACCTATGCTAGGGAGCAATCCCTAGCTTTTCTTGATTCCGTTTTCACTCCAATCATCTCTCTATCTCTCACTTAGGTCAGCCATGAAATGAATTTGAAAGAAAACGGCCGCCAAGTGAAGGTTCCTAGTCAAAAAATCTTATTTTTCAACACCTTTTCATGTCAAAATCTACATTTTTCACATTTTAAACTCAGTTTTCTTTCCACTATGATTCTTAAACTTACATATACTTAATTATGATCATTCATCACACTAAAATGCAAAGATGAAATGGCATTACGTGATATCCATCAATGCCTTTCACCTAACCTAATGACACATTTACCGCATTTCATTTCCTTTTTCGATTTTTAGCATTTCTATAACATATTCTAGTTTCTAACATGCATAAGTTCAAGTCCATTTGGATCCAAACTCAATGGAATGACATATTCCTATTGGTGGCCATGACACACATATGACTACACAACACATTGTTTCTTTAAATTATTAAGATTTTTAATTGATAACTCTCTTAGATGATTCATCAAACACTTTAACTACATTTAAATCTCTTAGATATATGATTTACTCAATACTTAGGGTTTCACTCATTTAAATCTCTAACTATCATTTCTTTCATGATTTCTCTTAATTAGGTTTCTTTTCTAACTACTCAAGGTTTTGACCTTGATTCAAATCAAAACCATCATTAATTACACAATCAAACAACCAAAACAACCATCAATGCATTACACAATCCAACTAACACATAATTTAGTTAAAGTGAGGATAGCTTACCTTGTTTGTGGTTAGGTTTTGCTGTTCTTGCTTGAATCTAATAGAAATTTGGTTTTGTAACTTCAAAAATTGCGTGGAAACCCTTGATCTGACTTTTCTTCTTCTTCTCTCCCTTGCTATCCCACTCTCCTCTCACTCTCTCAACTTTACTTGATTTTTTTCTAATTGTTAGAATGACTAACATTCACACCATACATATATATATAGCTTATTAAAAGGTATCAATGACCATAATGCCCCTTGTTAAGTTTATTTCACTATTTGTTTAAATTTAACTACTTGTTAAATGCTAATCACTCACACCTTAAGGTGTAGCTCTTATTTTTAGAATAGACCATTTTGCCACTTGTATATGTCTCTTATTTGTAAAAAGACCATTTTGCCCTTCTTTGACTTTTTTTTTATTAATGTGATCAAACACCTTCTACATTTTATATTAACACTTCAATATCACCTATAAAGACAATATTAACAACATTTATCATTTTCATTCCATAACCTAGTTTCTAACACTAAGAAGTATAAAATCGAGAACAGGGGCTTACACAATCTATTCGAAGCCCTGGATCTCTCTGGGAGCTGCATCATCAGAGAATGCTTCTGGAGGCATTGTGACCTAAACTATCTTATTCTAGGAGGTCGCACTAAGGAGCTCAGCATTCATAGGAGCTATGTTTGGTATAGCAAAGGATCAGGCGACCTGCTCTTTGTATTTCTCCACCTTCGCGACCGCGTTTTTGTCAATAATGAGAGGTCTAACTTGGGATGAACTTCCCATAAAGAGTAGAGGAAATTGCTGGAGGTCTCTGATTCTACCTCTTTCCTAGCTTTAGTGACCCATACCTTAGCTTCCTCCTTAGTTTTGGTGACCTCCTCTTTAGAAAGAGTAACTTCATTCTCAGCAGCTTAAGCTCACTGCATGGCCTTTTCCAGCTCGTTCTTTGCCCTGGTCAGTTCCTTTTCACTCTTCAGGAGTTTGATGGTTAAGTCTGACCTTGTAATTGTATGAGTACTCTCCTCGGGAGCTAGAGCATCCTCAGCCTTTTTTTTTAGCCTCTTTGGCATTATTTAGCTTGGTTTGAAGGAGTTGTTTTGACCTCTTTGCCTTCTTAGCCTCCCTAGTCATGAACGAGAGCTCATCCCTCAATTTCTTATTCTAACTCTCGAGCTCCTTCTTTTCCTGCTTAAGGGTCAGAGCTTGACCATTTGCTTCACTGCTTCTATAGCGGCTTGAAACGTAGTAAGTTAGTATTTAAAGCAAGGAAGTAAGAAAACAAGAAAAGCGAAGGCATTGGAGATAAAAAGCAGCCCGTGGAGAGTTATGTAACTAGACAACAAATCATCCTTTAGGCCCTATTTCTCTAGATTTTTGACAACGGTTCCCATGATCTTGGGCAGGTTATCAAGCACGACATCGAAGTATATCCCTCCTGGCCTGACTTCGGGCTTCGTTCTAACCTGTGGTTTAACTCTTTTCTCTCTCGACCTCGGGCTGTTTATCCTTCTCTACTCATGACTGCTTGGTTGGAAGATGTGTGGGCACTGACTTCCTTTTAGCCCTACTACTTAGAGCAGCTCAATCCTCGTAAGCCGGAGTTATCGCCTGCTCATGTTGAACCTCAACCATCTCCGGCTATGAGGTGGGGACCTAAGCTTCTGAAGGTCCTGAAACTAGCTCAAAGGTGGTCACCTCGACAAAGGAAACAACTATAACAGTTATGGACTAGGCAGATTGAGCTGAAAGGCGCTGGCAGAAAGCGAGCTTCACCATCTTTGAAGTCACTTAAGGGACAAGAATTGCCTCTACTTCACCAGCAACTTCAAAAGCAGAAGCGAGCTCGAGCTTCCCTCGAATTCTGATGTCCTTATTGTTATCAAATAGCTCGCTACTCAGAGGAGGAGCTAGATGGTGGGTCTTAAGGAGCTCTTCATCAAATGCATAATTGGTTCTCCCTTTTTGCAATTCTACAAGCGTCATAAGAATTTCAGTCTCCTTCCTAATAAAGATTGCCCTATCTCTCGTTAGGTCTACGAGGTGAAATAAAAGGCACTAAAAAAAAATTTCTGGTGTAGCTTATAGAAAATCAGTCCTATTTGTCTACTTAGATTAAGGATAAAAGCGAAATTTTCCAGCAACCCGAAGGAAGGGTAAGAGATATAAAACTAGCCCGATTTGTAGTCATCCACATTGGACTTGCCCTTCAGCTTGCCCTAAGGAAAGAGGTCCCTAAAGTTTATCTTTCGAGCTACGAGATAATAAATCCCATCTCGCATTCCTCTTTTCAAATTGTCGACGCTCTTGATATTGAAGAGGTGACGATAGATTTTTAGGATTCAAGGTGGAAGGTTGTTCTTCTTGAAGACCAAGGCTAAAGACATCAGTTGTGAGTACGAGTTGACGGTTAACTGGAAAGGGCTGAGCTTTAGCTTCTTCAAGAGTTTGAGGATATAGGTAGGGACTGGAAATCTAAGCCCGTGCCTAAGATAGTGGGTACTGATGGCAATGAACCCCAGGGAGGATAGGCTGCATGGTCATTAGTTGAGGGCTATATGATGCAACAACCTTTGGGAATGTGATATTCTAAAGCTATAACCCCTTCTCCCCCTCTAACTTTTCATAGTTTATCTTCAAGGCGTAATGGGTAAACACCTTACGAGCTTTTCTTTCCATGATGGCTTTACAAGCCTGTTGCTCTTCAGCGGTCTGTCAGATTACTATAAGATCAGCTCAAGCTACGAACTCCCTAATAACCTCGTCACTTAGAGAGTTTATCTCTTCAATAGTGTGAATTTCTACCGTGTCAAACTTCTCCAAGCTGGAAAAGTCATCATCTCTTATACTGTGTGATCGGCGTTTGCGACCTGAAAACATCTACACATGAACGGGAGCAATTAGGTTGCTACATGTGGACCATGCCCACAAATATAAGTTTCTCACTCTCTAAGGAGGAACTTCCTAATCTGCAGGTCATAAAAGTCATACAGATCGGTAAGGCCATAAGGGGCTCGACCTACAGTCTAACGACCTACGAGCTAACGACCTATAAATATCTCATTCTACAACTCGCACATATGGAGTTACAAACAACAAATATCTCGTAAAAGGCCAACCAAAAAGATCAAATCAAAAGAAAATGAAAAGTTACAACTACCAACAAGCATGCAACATCAAGAGCATGGAACACTTAAGCTAGCCAACACCAAATCCAGCGAAAACGCTATGCGTATAAAAATAGAAACCAGAAAATCAAGAGATGGTTATAGAGACTTACTGGTGAAAGTAGAACGAAAGCATTGATCTTTGATGGTTTTAAATCCAAGGAGTACTGATGCGAGAATGAAGAACGAGAGAAAATGGAGGCTCAGTGGCGTCTTGAGTCTGAAAATGGTAAGGTAAGAGTGAAAATGAAGGGGGCCTCCACTTAAATATAGGCACGAGACTGAAACCCCAACCGTTAGATTTGGGGACTAGTCAACCGCCCTAGATCTAATGGTGTAGAGTGAGTTAAGGGATTTGTCATTATGGGTTGGTAATGGATCAGTCATCATGGGCCAACAATTAAGAAATGTGTGCATTAAATGCATATAAAACAACAAGTGCAAGTGATGCGGTTACTAAAACGTCATCACAGGTCACATGATGAAACAGAATATGAAAAGACAGCATGATAGGTCATGGTATGTTAGCTTTTACTAGCAAGCCTAAACTCCTAGTCTGCAGATCGAACTAAGAGCTTGGGGGTTGATATTGTGGGTATATTTGGGGCTGCGTAAATGAGCTGGTAAAAGCCCAACAAACTAATCCAATTAATTGATCCAAATGATAAAAGCCCAGTGTGCCAACATCCAACTCATAGAAACAAGCTATCAGTTTGCTTTTTGCATTTCTCAGATCACTAGTCAACTATGGTTAAGGCAGCTTTATGCTCTGCTCTAAGTCACCCAGAGCAAGGTACAACTTGTATTTCGAAGTGCTCGTTAAAAGGAAATTTGTTAGAAAGGAAACAGCCTAATTTGATGAAAAATCAACTACCAGAATTGAAAGTAAAATCAAACTCCCACTTCAGTGGGATTTATCCCTACATTGATGGACACGATTTTGGAAGTGTAATTAATGTATGATTCTTTCCTATTTTAAATGTACTTAAATTGTAACACCTCACTCTATAAATAGAGGGTTGAAGATTCATTGTAAAGAGATGATCAGAAGAAGAAATACTTAATAATATACTTTGACTCTGCCAAAACAACCAAAGAAGCATTCATAGATGTAGGCATCTTTTTGGGCTAAACCACATAAAAATCCCTTTGTATCCATTGTTTTTCCTCTTCTCCTTCTTTTGTTCTTGTTTTGTCTTTGTTCTATTTATTTTGCAGTATTGTTTTAAGAACCCTGGTCGATTGAATTCAGACGTCGATAATAATGAATCCAAATATATCCTCAAACAATTGCTATGAAAAGTTAACTATATCTTAAACCTAGAACAACAAATACAGAGACAATATTCTATCAAATCTTTAGTGCATAATTGATATCATGGAGACACAACACTTGGTCACCTTGTAGAATCAATTTATAGGTGCCAATTCCTCTTACTTCAACTTTTGAGTTGTGACCTACGTAGATCCATTTTGTTCCTTAGCTAATCCAATGATAGTTTACAAATGCTCCCCTGTCTCTAGTTATATGATTTATGGCTCTTAACTATCTTTTTTCTGCTCAGTGAATTCATGAGCGAAATGATCCATCTTATCATAGTTAAACACTTTAATTACTCTTGTCCGTTCTTGAACCACCACGCTTACCCTTATTGTGTTTTTCGGTCTTCTTGTATTTTTATTTAATTGTGTAAGGGTTTAGTTGCTGCAAACTTTTGCTTGAAAATGCAAGATATATAGAGTAACCTACAAAAAAATTTTTAGATCACTCAACTATCATTAGCATGCTCAAAAACTTCAAAACCTTAAAGACCGGAAACTCGTATCATAGATTTTGGTTCTGACATTGTCTATCTAAATATTTTTAATTAATTCTATATATCTCCAATCAACCTAAAATTTAACATGGATATTCCAAACGCATTAGTCAACCTCAGTAAAAATTTCAAATCAAATAGGGACAGCTAGGTTGGGTGAAAATTTATTTGTTTCTACCCTCTGAAAACTGTCCAGAAAATTAAATTCTAACACAATGCACTTTAGGAATTTTAATAAATTCTATAGTCACTGAAAAATCACAAAATTTTATATGCTAATAGAAGAATTATTATTCTATCTAATTAAATGTTGTAATTTTCTAAGTAGTATAACTAATCTAAATAATTTCTCAAATTAGACTGATTTTTCAAAACAAAATATTCCAGTAGCCCCTAATTTCGAAAATTAAATATTCTAACATTAACATTATTTAATCCCTCTCTTAAATAATCCAAATCAGTCTCCTAACATCATTTACGCTTAATTTTTTAATCAAAATGAAATCTATAACCTAAAGGAAAATAATCCAAATCTTGACATAAAAAAATAACTTACCTTAAACCTTTTGATCCTCTGAACCTCGAGAATAAATTGATTATACTGTTAGAGAGAAAACGTAGAGATATATATATATATATATATTTCTACTCATATATAGCTAAAACCTATTTATAATGCATAAAAATTTTAGTAGTAGGAGTTCCAATCACTATACAATTCCTATTTGATGATGATACGTATAGATAATTAATAATTTTTTTTTTAATAAATCAATATCCTTTTCTTAGTCAATAACATTTTCTTTTTAACTTCCTAAAAACAATAAAACTCTATCATTAGTCAAATTATTATTTCCTTCCACTTCTCAATTCTAAATTCTTAATTAAACAAATAATTAATTATAAATGTATAAAATATTGTGGTTACACCTTGCGTATGCTGGATTCAACCATATAAAACTGACTCGAAGTCTTGGCCTCCTTTAGGTGCTCATCTTCAAGCTCAACATGATGTGAGATATCATCAAACGTCTTTATGTTAATGTTGTGGGTCATGTTGATTTTCATGTTTTCCTAGCAATTTGGGAAGGATTGGAATACCACTTGTACTTATTGCTCATCAATTATAGCATGGCTAGTAGATTTCAATTCACGTATCATGTTTGACATCTTTATCAAATATTGCCTCATATTGTGATCCTAGTACTTATGATAAGTGACGGGACCTTCCCGAATTCCTTTTTTGAACTCAAGAAAGAGCCCGTAGCACCCCGACAGAACTCCAACGAACCCTAACTTTGATCCGAAGAAATCCCGTTGAAGCACCGCAACTCAGTTTAACTTATTTTCTAAATCATTTTCTTGGTGGTAGAAGTAAAAATTTTATATTCTTCTGATAAAAATCCAGCAGCATGCCGGCTGTTTATCGAACTATGCCACCCTACAAATTGAAAGACATTTTAAAAACACTTTTATGACACGCAATCTCCACTACCTAGGGCTTCAAGCCCTTATCCAAATTCAGTCACAACATAAATCATCACATTTATGAAATTGGTAAAAATCTAGAATTTTCTTTTCAAAACATTTTCATGAAACGTGCATCCAACAACTGATATTTATATTTACAAATTTACATCATTTACATCATTATTCATATACAACATATGCATGACAAAAAGATGAGCTATACAATGGAATATAGTCGTCCGTCAATCGGTTCGCGTGATGGTCTGAGCCTCGTCTGCTGGACGATTCACTTCTGCACCTGAGGGAACATTTTAAGAAACATATGAAAAATAAATGGTAAGTATAATTCAGTGAGATAAACATTAAACAGCTTTATAAATTAAAGTATTTTTCTGAAATACTTTTTAATCTTTCAAATAAAATTGTTTTTGAAACTCGTTTCGAATTTCTTTTAAAAACTTTCTTATTTATCACCTTGATGATAACCCAAGAAAACTACTCTTACCGTAGTCGCATAAATCTTTATTTAGCCACTAGGAATTAGGGAATCTACCTTATGTAGCCACCGATGTGCGACTTTAGGCACGCGTTACCCCTACGCAATCGGTTTGAACTACACTACCCTATACGTGTAGAGGGTTGCTCAACTGACTCTCTCTCTCTCAGAGTTAGTTACTCTCTCACATCTACCATGCACGCATAAAGCATTCTATTGGGTACTCAACTGGGGCTAAGGTAAACCATCAGCATATTAAAATACTTTTGCTCAAACATTTTAAAATAAACTCGTTCTCGAGGCAGAAAACCTAAAACATTTACTTCTAGCACGTTCTAGGTAATAATATATACCTGGTTTAAAACTCATGTGCTAGATTCTCATTATAACTTCAACAAATCACATAATTTTATATATATACACTCACATGAATAATAAATGAAATACAATCATTTATATATATAACAACTAATAAGAAATAAATATAATAACACTGAAAGAACTAGTTTTCTACTCACGAAACGTCCTCCGAGCAGCTGCGAACCTCCTACGAAAGTCTTCGATACTTCTCGCTTTCACCTTAAAACATCCAATACTCATTTAGAATCAAGAAATTTACTAAAATAAAACTATAAATAGTTTCTAACACAACTAACTGAATAAAAGCTATTTTTCGCCTAAGCTTCATAAATAAGTTTTAACTTATCCGAGGTTTTCAAATTCTGATTTTCTTTTTACGAAATCTATTTATTATCACCTAGGAACTCCTCAGAATACTCAATTTCATTACCGGAAGCTTGGAACTAAATTCGTCCGATCTCGGTTACTAATAAAAATCACTTTTCGCTTAAAAGATCCGATAACTTCAAAAATCAATCCTCTAATGTTCTAACACCTAATCATGATTAAATAAACGGTTTCAAAAGTTAAACGAACGCGTTTCGAAGGGTTTCGAAAAACACCATTCAACTCATCTGTTTAGCTCTGAAATCAATCCTAAACTTTTCATTTTCGAAATCTAACTTCATAGGATTATTTCCTAGCCTCTGAAACATCTATCTAATACCTTAAAATTGAAAACGAAATCAGATTAAAACCCATTTTTAACTGAATTTCCCTCTCTTTCTTTTATCCATTTTTCTTTCATTAAATCACTCATAAAGCACACCAAAATCATCCTTACATCACCCTCTCATCATCCCTAAACTTGAATTCGAAAAAGAACGAAAAAGGAAATGGTTTCATAAAAGGAAATGGTTTCATGAAAATCAACAAACTTTGAACTAAAATAACTCACCCAATAGACAATAACTTTACTTCAAATTTGTTTGGCTAGCTAGAGGAGATGATAATGAGCAACTTTGGTGAAGAAACCGTTGCGAGATACCGACCGGATCAGCTTCCCTTCCTCTCTCTCTCTTGGCCGCACACAACTTTTTTTTTTTTTTTCCTCTCTCGGTCTCGACCTCTCTCTTTTCTCACAACTCTCTCTTTCTCTCTTGCATTCTCAAGCCAAAAATAATGACAATGAGACAAAAATCAATTTATATATATTAATGCTAAATTGCTAAAATGTCCTTAAAAAAAAATCTCACTTTATCACCTCTAACTTTCAATAATTGCGCTAGTGCCCAAAAATAAATAATTATAAATTTTATTGGTCCACTTGGCACACTTTAATCCACTTATTTCTTCAATCAATCAATAGATGACATGTGACACAACCTTAGTGTAACATGCTACTTCGGTGTCCAAATAATTTATTAAATGTTGATTATTAATTAAGGAATAAAGGAATTAATAATCCGTTCAGATCTGGAAGCGTAATATAATTTTTATAAAATTTTCAGATGACTCCGGGGATAAGTAATAAATTCAAAATTTTAAAATTTATTAAAGCAATCGGATTCGATTATTTATTCGGAGTCTAATGAAGTTTTCAGAAATGAAAATGGTTTTTAAAAGAATTTTCAAGCGAACCCGAAGCGAATCCGAGCGAAAAGTGGAATCCTAAAGCGAGAGTTGATGGCATGGGAATTAAATAAATTGAAAATTTGAATGGTGGATGAAAATGACAAATGCCATTCATGCATGTAATCAAGTTAACAAATGGCATCCTTTTTATAAACAATATATTATATTTATAAGGAGTTGAATAAGAAATGAAAAAGAAAAATATTAAAGTGAAGAAAGCTTTCAATAAAGCTTTCAGCCTCTCATTTGTTTAGACCCGAGAAAGATATAGAGATAGAGAGAAGTGAGAGCAAAGCATCCAAACCGTGAGAGGAGAGAAGCAATTGCATGCGATCTTCTTCTTCTTCATCCTTCTTTCTTCTTGACCGAGAGTGTGTAGCCAAGCCCGTGACCTGCATAAGCATTCAGTTTTGTTTGTGAGCTGATTGTGAGCTGTTGGAGCAAAGGAAAAGCTGCTCGTGCTTGCAGCTCATCCAGTCGTGATCCAAGCTGGTGAAGGAGTTTGAGCTATCCCAGCAGATGCATGTACTGTCCAAGCCATCCAGGTGAAAGATCTAAGCTTGCATGCAACCAAGGACTGAAGATCTGCTACTGCCAGGAAGTGGGTTGCTGTTGAGTGAGCGCTGGAGGAGCTACTACTGGCATGAGGCTGTTGCTGCTAGTGTGAGGCTGCTGCTACTGGCGTGAAGGTACTGATGCTACCGTGATGCTGTCCTTGTAGCCAGGTGGTGTCGCCATGTCCTGCTGCCTTGGTGAGCTGCTGTCGTCGCTATTGAGGTGCTGCCGTGCACCAGTTGCTGTCGCCGTTGCTGCCAATTGCTGCCGTGCTGTCATCGCAAGCTGACGTTGTGCGAGCTGCTGTTGTGAGGTGCTGTCAGGCCGTGAGTCACCAAGTGTAGATCGGGCAGCTTTGAATCCATTTATCCATCCCCCATTCGATTTTTCTCAAGATTAGAAAGTGAGTTGAAATTGAATTTCAGCAGTTGATTGATGTTGTTTGAATGCCTTGGAAATAATTTTAGCCTGAGTATATGTGTGATCTGCTATTGTCATGAGTTGCATTAATGTTAACTTGCTGTCAAGAATTCCAATTTCAGCTTGTGCATCCAAGTAAGGATGATAAGTGAGTTGTTGTCGTGGAGATTCCTTGGTACTGTCGTGCCATCGTGCGCGTGAGGGGCTGTTTCGAAGCGAAGGGCAGCTTACTCGAAGGTAAGTTGCTACCTCATTGGTCTTGTTATCATGTTTCGATTGATTTGTAAGAGTTAATTGTGTTCGTTTACATTTAAGGAAGTTCGCGGATAGGAGAATCGATTTAGGCCAGCCCATTCGCGTGAGTCCCTTAACATTTCAAAGCTTTCGAATTGATTTCAGAGAGGTAAGTCCGAATTTATGGATTTCGTTTGCAATAGAAATATTTATGATTTAGTTGTGGATTAAATGGATGATGACATGATGGAGATATAGGATTTAGAACCTTGTTAGTGCGGAGGTTCGTTCGATATTGATTCGATATGTTTGTGAATGGATTTTGTTATTTAAAGTGCGTTGCGAAATCCGTATAGAGGCTGTTATGTTTTGCTTTTCATTTCAAGATTGTCGGCATGGAAAATAATTCGCATCGATATGCTTAAGAGTATTGAAAAGTTATTTGAATATCGCTAGATTGTTTTCAAGTGTTTCGATCAAGTTTTTCCATGATTTCGAAAAGTGTTAGTGTAAAACCCAAATCCGCGTTCGTCGGAGAGCAAAATATATATATATAATTCTCAAGTTCGAAAATACTCGGAATAATTATTTTAGAAGATTAAAATGAATTCGAGTTCGAAAGACGGATTCGAAATTCATTAAATAATGCCGAAGGCGATTAAAAGTGATTTACCGGTCAGATGGTCGGAGCGAAATCCGAGCTTGGAATTAAAAAAAAAAAATCGAGAATGCATGAAATGATTTAAATAGAATTAGTGCATGAAAAGGATGGACAAATGTCATTCATGCATGGAACATGTTGTCAAGTGGCATCCTTTTATAACAATTAGATATTAAAGTGAAGAAAAAGCAAATAGTGGAATTGAAAGTCAAGAAATGAAGATTTAAAAAGTAAATAGTGCACTCGGTCAAACAAGGATTTAAAAAGGAATTATCATGCTCGGTCATCAATATTCATTGGAGAAAAACAAGTCTAAGCTATCAACATTTTGGTCTCTCAAAGGAAACCCGAGGATGATAGAGATTGAGAGTGAGAGAGTTGTGTGCCTTTATATCTCACTCGATCTCCTTTCTTCTTCATCAAATCAGAGAGTGTGAAATGAGAGAGGTGCTGCTCGTGTAAGTGAGAACCGAGAGTGAGTTAGAGAGGGAGTGTGATCGTGAAAATGAGGAAGGATTGAGCTGTTGTCAGACCAAGGTAAAGCAAAGTGGAAAGAGATTGCAGATCTGATGCAAAGATGAGCATGCAAGGGCAGATCTAAGCTCTTCAGACCGTGCATGCATGAAGGAGAGAGTGAGCTGTCGTGAGTTGTCGCCGAGTGAGGAGTTGAAGCTGCTGTTGCTGTCGCCGGTGAAGGGAGCTGCTGGCGTGAGTTAGACCGTGGTGAGCTACTGTCTTCGTACGCTGGTACTGTCTTGTGCAAGCTGAAGAGCTGAGCTGCCGCGAGGTCGTGCTGGTGCTGTTGCCGTCGCTGCCGAGTTGAAGGTTCTGTTGGCCGTGAAGGTTGCTGCTGTTTGAGCGTGAGCTGAAACTGTCTTGCTGCCATTGCTATTGTCTGAGCGTGATCTGCTGCCAGCAAAGGGAAGATGCTGGTGATGCTGCCGTCCTTGTCTTGTACAAGCTGAAGCTGTCGAAGTGCTGCCGTTGTCACCGTTGTAAGCTTGCTACCGTGCCGTCGTCACAAGCTGTCAACGTGGATATAGTTGCTGCCAACAGCTGCTGTCAAGTTTATTCGCTATTCAAGAAACCAATTCAGAATTGAAGCGAAACAACATCAAAGGAGACAGCTTGTTGCCGATAGCGTGCGAGAGATTCGTCGCCGTTTCAAAAGTCGTTTCGAAGCCGAAAACAGTTTATTTCTTGGGTAAGGTGCTGTCCCCTTTGTTTTTGTTGAGAAGTTTTGAGTAATTAGTGAGCATCCATGTGATTGGAGTTGAGATAAATTGATAATATTATGTTTGGGACTAGGATTAGGAACCTCGTTAGTGCGGAGGTTCGCTCGTTGATGTTGCGATTGTGTTTTTATCATCGATCGTGTTCGTTGTGTTTTATGTTATGGGCTGTTATGAGATGTGTAGGGGCTGTTGAGTTATACTTTTAGTTTCGCATTCATTGTTGTGGAAATTAGTTAGTATTAAAGTGTTTTAAAGTATCGGATAATCGTTCGGACAATTAGAAATTGGTTCCGAGCGTTTTGGTTGAATTTTTTTTCTTGAATGCGAGCGTTGTTGGTTTATGATTTTCGTTGTTGAATATAAAAGTAAATGTGATGTTAGCTCGCTGCCCCGAGTTTGTTATTAGGCCGTTAAAGTGTTAAAGTTGAAGTTAGGATAGTTCGAGTTATAACAGAGTTAATCGCATAGTTTTTGTATCACGCGAAACGCTTATAACGATAAATCGCGATAATTAGTGAAATCGCGTAAGCTTAAAGTCCATCGTTTGGTTTTGAATCTTCTGTTGAGTGAATTTATTAGAATCTGTTTGATGATGTTATATTAGATTCGAAAGGCATAGTTGTCGGTTTTGTAACCGTAGAGTTTCGAGTATTTTAAGTCGCGATAGCGAATCAGTTTGAAATAGTTTTCGCGTGTGATATGAGTTATTCGTTTGGTTATCGTGTGAGGGTAGTCATTTGAATTATTGTGTTTATAAATCCTCGTATGGCTTAAAGTTTAGTTGCGTGCAAGTTATGTTTTAACGACTTTCCGATCGAAATCAAATGTAGGTGGATCGGATACCGAACGAGAGCTATATCAGGAGTGGTTGATCAGTTATTGGAAACAAGTTGTGAGTGTGCATTTTTATTAAGCTTTCGCGAATTCTGTTTCATGACTTATTAATGCGATGTAGTTTATTATTTATTTATGTTATTCAAGTAATATTTTAACATATTATCGCTTTCTCTATAATGCATACATAGTTGTATAGATGTTTTTTAGTTGTAAAGAAACTTGAAAACGTTGTTTCAATAATTGAGTTTCCGCTCTAGAAAGCAAATTTTCGGTCTTAAATCGTAAGTAGAAAGCGAGACACTTATATGACAGCTATAAAGGCAATTGGTATCTCTTTAGTTTAGCTTGGCCTCTAATAGAAACCGTCCGAGATACCCTATGCGTGTATAGTATCATTCGGGGGGAATCGTAATCCCAAGTTCCCGTACGCCTAATAGATGGGGGGAAACGTAATCCCAAGTTCCCGTACGGCTTAATATTCGGGGGGAATTGTAATCCCAAGTTCCCGTACGCCTAATAGACAGGGGGAAACGTAATCCCAAGTTCCCGTACGGCTTAACATTCGGGGGGAATCGTAATCCCAAGTTCCCGCATATTTCCAGATGTTGGGGGGAATCGTAATCCCAAGTTCCCGCATCTGAGTACACGCAATCAGAAAAGTTCTAGTATTTCATATCATATAGATATTTGGTTTAAGAGTTTAAGAGAATAAGTTGTTCTAGAGTTACCCTTCTAAGTTGAAATACGTCAACAGACGTTAGTTTAGAATAAAAAGAATCTCTTGCTTATATAAGCCATATCTTTTCAAAATACTAATGAAAGCATAAGTTATTATTATGTGCACTCACTGAGTTTTTCTCACCATTATTTTCTGTTTTATTTAAATTCCTCCCCAGGTGTAGGAGTGGGCATCGCGGCGAAGGTATCTCCATCGGGCGTACAGGCGAGTTGTAGACGCGACCTCGCTGCACTAGTTTTAAACACGTTATCATGTATTGCATTTATTATCGTTTTTCAAAGTTCTCAAGTGTTGTAAATACTGTTTTGGAATAAGTATTTTATGTAAATATCATGCATGTCGTTTTAAGATTTTATTCAATTACTTTCCGCTTTAATGTATGATTATGAGTTTTGAAAAGGGCCGGAGGCCTTTTGATTATTGAAATATTATGAATAAATTATACAGGTTTTGTGAAGTATTTTATAGGATGGAATTTTAGAAAAACAGTCATTGTGCTGCCGGATTTTCGTGAAAATCCTATTTTCATAAAGTTATTTTTAAACGAACAAAATTTCCATCTATTTTCAAAACTAAATAGATTTCAAGTATTTTAGAACAGAAAAGAGGCTTAGCTCCACGGGAACCTTCCATTCGGGGAGCAGATCTCGACTGGGAGCCACCGTGGGGTTGCCGGGCAGGTCGCCTAGCTAGTAGTTAGAAAGGGGTCTGTCAACATTGGTATCAGAGCAAAGGTTTTAAATGCATTACATGATTTTCAAGCATTTTCATAGTATTTCTCAAATCATATATGGTTCAAGTGCAGTGAGTCATGCGTCGCGTCGGTCGTCCGCATATACAAAGAGCCGCAGATGACGCTCCTCCTACTACACCGGAGGTAGAAGAGCAAGTTAGTGAATCTGTAAATAATCAGCAGCCAGAGTTTCCATTTGAGCCTACAGCAGTCGAGTCCGAGTTGGATCCGATTGAGAGACTGGCCCAGGTTATTCAAGGGCTAAGGCCGCAAGTACCAAGCGTCTCCGTAGAGAGGGCACGAAAATTAGGTGCAGATGCATTTGACGGCACTTGTGGTCCAGAAGTTGCATCAGAATGGTTAGACAACACAGAGAGGGTGTTGGATCAGATGGAGTGCACCGATCCCCAGAAGGTGTCCATTGCTTCATTTTTGTTTAGAGCATCAGCCAGGGATTGGTGGGATTCATTTAAGCGGAGGGCAGTTGATCAGATTTCATGGGAAAAATTCAAGGAAGAATTCAATGAGAAATTCTACCCAAGGGTATATAGGGACGCAAAGATCGAGGAGTTTTACAATCTTGTTCAGGGTAGTATGTCAGTGGAGGAATATGAAAAGAAGTTTACTGAGCTATCTCGAGTGGCACAGTTTATAGTGAGTGATGAGGTGAACAAGTGCCATAAGTTTGTGCAGGGCCTAAATCCGAAGATCAAGG
This sequence comes from Dimocarpus longan, assembly GCA_022984855.1. Taxonomy (NCBI): domain Eukaryota; kingdom Viridiplantae; phylum Streptophyta; class Magnoliopsida; order Sapindales; family Sapindaceae; genus Dimocarpus; species Dimocarpus longan. The sequence goes on from CM041017.1 coordinate 19,654,282, forward strand.
CATATGTGATAGCCGCAGAACCCAGAGAGTATGGACGGCTAATTGAGGCAGCGTTGAGAGTGGAAAGGACTGTGCTGGGTGATAAAGATCAAGTGCAGAACTCGAAGCGCAGTCAAGGTTCAAGATGGTATACAGGAGGTTCCAGCAAGTCCCCTAAGGCTAGAGATAAATCCAAAAGGTCAGATAGTAACCTCAGGAGTCAGCAAGCAAGGTCGAGTCAGAGTTTGGCGAGATCACTCTCGAGATCCCAGCGCAAAGGTGGTAGCCAAAGGAGAACAGGGATCTGTAAGCAATGCGGTAGAGTCCATCGAGGAGAATGTCATATTGGTACTTTAGGTTGCTACCACTGTGGTCAGGAGGGGCATTATATGAAAGATTGTCCGCATAAAGCAACAGGAACTAGTGGATCGAGACCGCCTGCTTAGGAACAGTCTAGTGGAAGTCAGTCGCGAGATAAGAGAGGTTCGTAGATGAGAGAACCAAGGACTACAGTTCAATTTGAAAGAGGTGCTGGTAGAGGTTTTCCACCCAAAAGACCCTCAGAGAGACCTCGTGCAAGCTAGAGTATTGTAGTAACTCAGTAGAAGGCTGAGGCTATGCCAAATTAATGGCAGGTATGATGTTAGATTTTAGCATTAATCAAGTAAGTATATTAAGTTATTCGAGTTATGAATTTTATAATTCAAGAAAGTATTGAGTATGTTTGATAAATTCTAGTGTTCAATTGCTTTGCATGAAAGTTGTGTAAATTTCGAGGACGAAATTTGTATAAGGAGGGGTGAATTGTAAAACCCAAATCCGCGTTCGTCGGAGAGCAAAATATATATATATAATTCTCAAGTTCGAAAATACTCGGAATAATTATTTTAGAAGATTAAAATGAATTCGAGTTCGAAAGACGGATTCGAAATTCATTAAATAATGCCGAAGGCGATTAAAAGTAATTTACCGGTCAGATGGTCGGAGCGAAATCCGAGCTTGGAATTAAAAAAAAAAAATCGAGAATGCATGAAATGATTTAAATAGAATTAGTGCATGAAAAGGATGGACAAATGTCATTCATGCATGGAACATGTTGTCAAGTGGCATCCTTTTATAACAATTAGATATTAAAGTGAAGAAAAAGCAAATAGTGGAATTGAAAGTCAAGAAATGAAGATTTAAAAAGTAAATAGTGCACTCGGTCAAACAAGGATTTAAAAAGGAATTATCATGCTCGGTCATCAATATACATTGAAGAAAAACAAGTCTAAGCTATGAACATTTTGGTCTCTCAAAGGAAACCCGAGGATGATAGAGATTGAGAGTGAGAGAGTTGTGTGCCTTTATATCTCACTCGATCTCCTTTCTTCTTCATCAAATCAGAGAGTGTGAAATGAGAGAGGTGCTGCTCGTGTAAGTGAGAACCGAGAGTGAGTTAGAGAGGGAGTGTGATCGTGAAAATGAGGAAGGATTGAGCTGTTGTCAGACCAAGGTAAAGCAAAGTGGAAAGAGATTGCAGATCTGATGCAAAGATGAGCATGCAAGGGCAGATCTAAGCTCTTCAGACCGTGCATGCATGAAGGAGAGAGTGAGCTGTCGTGAGTTGTCGTCGAGTGAGGAGTTGAAGCTGCTGTTGCTGTCGCCGGTGAAGGGAGCTGCTGGCGTGAGTTAGACCGTGGTGAGCTACTGTCTTCGTACGCTGGTACTGTCTTGTGCAAGCTGAAGAGCTGAGCTGCCGCGAGGTCGTGCTGGTGCTGTTGCCGTCGCTGCCGAGTTGAAGGTTCTGTTGGCCGTGAAGGTTGCTGCTGTTTGAGCGTGAGCTGAAACTGTCTTGCTGCCATTGCTATTGTCTGAGCGTGATCTGCTGCCAGCAAAGGGAAGATGCTGGTGATGCTGCCGTCCTTGTCTTGTACAAGCTGAAGCTGTCGAAGTGCTGCCGTTGTCACCGTTGTAAGCTTGCTGCCGTGCCGTCGTCACAAGCTGTCAACGTGGATATAGTTGCTGCCAACAGCTGCTGTCAAGTTTATTCGCTATTCAAGAAACCAATTCAGAATTGAAGCGAAACAACATCAAAGGAGACAGCTTGTTGCCGATAGCGTGCGAGAGATTCGTCGCCGTTTCAAAAGTCGTTTCGAAGCCGAAAACAGTTTATTTCTTGGGTAAGGTGCTGTCCCCTTTGTTTTTGTTGAGAAGTTTTGAGTAATTAGTGAGCATCCATGTGATTGGAGTTGAGATAAATTGATAATATTATGTTTGGGACTAGGATTAGGAACCTCGTTAGTGCGGAGGTTCGCTCGTTGATGTTGCGATTGTGTTTTTATCATCGATCGTGTTCGTTGTGTTTTATGTTATGGGCTGTTATGAGATGTGTAGGGGCTGTTGAGTTATACTTTTAGTTTCGCATTCATTGTTGTGGAAATTAGTTAGTATTAAAGTGTTTTAAAGTATCGGATAATCGTTCGGACAATTAGAAATTGGTTCCGAGCGTTTTGGTTGAATTTTTTTTCTTGAATGCGAGCGTTGTTGGTTTGTGATTTTCGTTGTTGAATATAAAAGTAAATGTGATGTTAGCTCGCTGCCCCGAGTTTGTTATTAGGCCGTTAAAGTGTTAAAGTTGAAGTTAGGATAGTTCGAGTTATAACAGAGTTAATCGCATAGTTTTTGTATCGCGCGAAACGCTTATAACGATAAATCGCGATAATTAGTGAAATCGCGTAAGCTTAAAGTTCGTCGTTTGGTTTTGAATCTTCTGTTGAGTGAATTTATTAGAATCTGTTTGATGATGTTATATTAGATTCGAAAGGCATAGTTGTCGGTTTTGTAACCGTAGAGTTTCGAGTATTTTAAGTCGCGATAGCGAATCAGTTTGAAATAGTTTTCGCGTGTGATATGAGTTATTCGTTTGGTTATCGTGTGAGGGTAGTCATTTGAATTATTGTGTTTATAAATCCTCGTATGGCTTAAAGTTTAGTTGCGTGCAAGTTATGTTTTAACGACTTTCCGATCGAAATCAAATGTAGGTGGATCGGATACCGAACGAGAGCTATATCAGGAGTGGTTGATCAGTTATTGGAAGCAAGTTGTGAGTGTGCATTTTTATTAAGCTTTCACGAATTCTGTTTCATGACTTATTAATGCGATGTAGTTTATTATTTATTTATGTTATTCAAGTAATATTTTAACATATTATCGCTTTCTCTATAATGCATACATAGTTGTATAGATGTTTTTTAGTTGTAAAGAGACTTGAAAACGTTGTTTCAATAATTGAGTTTCCGCTCTAGAAAGCAAATTTTCGGTCTTAAATCGTAAGTAGAAAGCGAGACACTTATATGACAGCTATAAAGGCAATTGGTATCTCTTTAGTTTAGCTTGGCCTCTAATAGAAACCGTCCGAGATACCCTATGCGTGTATAGTATCATTCGGGGGGAATCGTAATCCCAAGTTCCCGTACGCCTAATAGACGGGGGGAAACGTAATCCTAAGTTCCCGTACGGCTTAATATTCGGGGGGAATCGTAATCCCAAGTTCCCGTACGCCTAATAGACGGGGGGAAACGTAATCCCAAGTTCCCGTACGGCTTAACATTCGGGGGGAATCGTAATCCCAAGTTCCCGCATATTTCCAGATATTGGGGGGAATCGTAATCCCAAGTTCCCGCATCTGAGTACACGCAATCAGAAAAGTTCTAGTATTTCATATCATATAGATATTTGGTTTAAGAGTTTAAGAGAATAAGTTGTTCTAGAGTTACCCTTCTAAGTTGAAATACGTCAACAGACGTTAGTTTAGAATAAAAAGAATCTCTTGCTTATATAAGCCATATCTTTTCAAAATACTAATGAAAGCATAAGTTATTATTATGTGCACTCACTGAGTTTTTCTCACCATTATTTTCTGTTTTATTTAAATTCCTCCCCAGGTGTAGGAGTGGGCATCGCGGCGAAGGTATCTCCATCGGGCGTACAGGCGAGTTGTAGACGCGACCTCGCTGCACTAGTTTTAAACACGTTATCATGTATTGCATTTATTATCGTTTTTCAAAGTTCTCAAGTGTTGTAAATACTGTTTTGGAATAAGTATTTTATGTAAATATCATGCATGTCGTTTTAAGATTTTATTCAATTACTTTCCGCTTTAATGTATGATTATGAGTTTTGAAAAGGGCCGGAGGCCTTTTGATTATTGAAATATTATGAATAAATTATACAGGTTTTGTGAAGTATTTTATAGGATGGAATTTTAGAAAAACAGTCATTGTGCTGCCGGATTTTCGTGAAAATCCTATTTTCATAAAGTTATTTTTAAACGAACAAAATTTCCATCTATTTTCAAAACTAAATAGATTTCAAGTATTTTAGAACAGAAAAGAGGCTTAGCTCCACGGGAACCTTCCATTCGGGGAGCAGATCTCGACTGGGAGCCACCGTGGGGTTGCCGGGCAGGTCGCCTAGCTAGTAGTTAGAAAGGGGTCTATCAGATAAGGAGATCAATGAGTTGAAGAAGGCACTTTATCATTCCCAAGACTCAGAGAAAAAACTAAAAGTGGAGAATGAGCAACTAAAGGAGGAGCTAGCCTTGTGCGAGCATGGGGCAGTCGAAGCTAGAGTGGTTATTGAATCGATGTGACAGGAGGTGATTTCTCTCAAGGAAAAACTAGTCTTGGAGTAGAGCCGTACTGAAGCCTTAATCAGGGAAGCGGAGGAAAGAACGGGGAATTTATTTTTGTACAACTTATGGCTTAAACGACTAGATGTAGATGTATCATTCTTTGATTCGGAAGCCGTAGAGGAGGTGAGATTGTATGTGGAGAGGGCTACTCAAAAGGCTCAGCTAAAGGCCAATCTCCCAGCTTCCCAGTCAAAACATCCTCCTTCTGATTGCGTCCCTCCAACTTATGCAGGATTTTCCTCCAGTCACCCCAGCCAATTATTATAGAAGATGAAGGCGGAGCTTTGGCTAAAGCTACAGGCGAGCAGGATATTCCTCCTAGAATTTCTTAGGAATTTTCTATTTGTTTATTTGTAGTAAATGCAAATTCATGTTATAAATAATATTATTCAATTTTGTTAATTGCTTGTCGTTATTCTTTATTTACACGCTTTTCCTGGTTGCTTTATCAAATCACGTAAACCAAAATGGTTATTTATTTCATTTATTAATCGAGCAGAGTAAGTGTGGGGATAGCTAGTATGTGGGACCCCCTCTCAGGGCAGGGCACTATCTACCTGCCTCGACCGGCCCCACTCACTAGGTACTGTCCCCGGACCCCTAGGGTTTTGCTTCGTGTCCCACACCACTCGAACCCACAACCTGAGCCCCTAGAGTTAAATGGATTCTTAGAGTAAGGTGTGTACCAATTGAGCAAGTTAGCTCAATTGGTACACACCTTACTCTAAGAATCCATTTAACTCTAGGGGCTCAGGTTGTGGGTTCGAGTGGTGTGGGACGCGAAGCAAAACCCTAAAGGCCCGGGGACAGTACCTAGTGAGTGGGGCCGACCGAAGCCGGTAGGTAGCACCCTGCCCTGAGAGAGGGTCCCACAACTAATGTCTGAAGGATTGTTTTAGGCCATAAATTGATCTCATGAGTTTATAAGCTTTCTACTCTTGGCCTTTTGAAATGAAATTCAATGGTTGCTCCACATGAATTTCTTCCTTCAGTTCTCCATTGAGAAATGTTGTCTTTACATCCATCTGATGCGATTTCAGGTCCATATGTATGACAATAACTAATGTAAGGTAAATGGAAGCAAATCTTACCATAAGAAAGAAGGTTTTTTCATAATCTATACCCTTCTATTGAGTATATTCTTTTGCTATTAACCTCATCTTATATCTCTCTATTGAACGGTCTACCTTACACTTAATATGGAGAACCCATTTATGTATTGCTTCTTGTCAAAACAGTACTAATACAGGATTGTGTTTTATTATTACGGAGTAAAACCTGTATCTTCGACCTTTTCTAACCACCTTGAATCATATTGTTTTGAATTCTTGAATTTTAAGCGTCATTCTAGATCTTCAATAACTAATATTTGAAAACTATAAAACTAATAATGAATATATAAAATATTTATTAACACATAAAAAGCTAAGTACAAAATATGAAACTTACAATCTTCCCCCTTTTGACTATTCATTACGAAACCTCAACAAAGTAATACATACAAGGAATGGAAAAAACACCAAGACTTATAATAGTGTTGTTAAAACTTGCAAACAAACCTTAAACAACCAAGACAATACTAAGATTAGGAGAGAGACCAAGAAAAAACAATAAATCCTAAACAAACCTTTTTGTTATGAAAAGACAATGGTATTAAAACAAATTGAACATAATGTAACATGAGTAAATTAACATGTAATGATCAAACTAAAAGGTGCAGCATAATGTAATATGAGTAAATCAAAGATCAAGTAATCAAATATCAAATTAGCTCATGTTCATAATACATCCTTTCTTTTTGCATTCTTCATTTTGCAACTGTTCTCTTTTTTCTTTTGCTTTTGCTTTGCTTTTTCTCTTCTATTATTTTCTATTTTTATTTCAAAAGGGTTTCAATAATTTTTGAACATTAAGCTCCCTTTAATTCATTACACACACACACATATATAGATATATAAGTTTTATGAAGCAAATAACCCATTATGTTAGCTCTTACACATTTGTAAAGTTAGCTTCCTTGAACATCAAGTAGTTTCACACATTAATAATAGTCATAACTCACTAATAAAGTAAGTGAGGAATGTTCAACTAATTCTAAAGCACATTTGCTTAAACAACATGTGAAACAATATCAAGAAAATCCATCATCAAGACAATTCATCGTAAGGAATGTCTAAATGATCAATGATGAACATGCAGTGAAAATATCTACATTACTCATTCTTCCTTGAGTCAAAAACACAAAGAAATTATTCGATTCCATAAACACGAATAGATGCATGAAGATGCTGAAAAGTTATAGCATCTAAAAGTTTAGGAAACAAATCAACTAGTTGTCTTTCCATTGGCTAATGATCAGGAGTGATAATCTTATTTTTACAAGCTTGTGAATGAACTTAAGCCTTATTTCTAAGTGTTTTGTCTAGAATGTTGAGTAGGATTTTTAGCAAAATTATCAGCATTTAAGTTATGAAAATAAACTTCCATCATACCTTGATTGAACCATAATCCTCCAATGTAAGCCCAAAATTCTCGTTCGTCAGAGAGGGAATTATTTTTCTGATGGATCGCATTTTCGATCAGAAAAATATTTTTCCCGAGTTCAGAAATATTCGGAATATTTTTTTTTAGAGTAATAAAAAAATAATTTCGAGAGTATGAAGACGGATTCAAAATGTAAAAATAATTCTGAGTGTGCGGAATCAAAATCAAGTTATAAGTGGATTTCCAAACGGTCGGAAACGAGTTGAATTTCGAAAGCGAAATGGAAAGCTTGGAAAGTAAGTGAAGAGTGAAATCCGCGCATGAAGGACATGTGTCGCCGTGTAGGGAAGGAAACAAGACAAGTGGCTTAAGATTTAATACTTGCATGACAAGTGTCCAAAATGGAGACCAAGTATATATATTAAAAAGTGAAGGTAAAGATTGAAAAAACAGTAATTAAAAGCAATTGTCTTCATTCGGTCTCCATTCGTGCATACAAGCAAAGAAGTGAGCTGGTTAAGCGCTGATCGTGAGCTATTCAATGCAGACCATGAAGTAAATCAGACACCACCAAGCTTAGTCCAAGTTGATCGTGCATGCAAGGACAGCTTCAAGGAGAATTGGAACTAAATCGTGAAGTGGAAGAGCAGCAAGGAGGGGTCAGGCCGTGAGCTGTGCTGCTGCCAGGTGCTGTTGCTATCGAGCGTGGAGCTACTGTTGCCGTGGTGTTAGTGCTGTTGCTACCGAGAGCTGGTGTTGCTACCGTGGTGCTGGTGCTGGTGCTGTTGCTGCCGAGAGCTGGTATTGCTGCTACAGTGTAGTGCTGCTGTCATGGACGGGGCTACTACCGTGACGTGTAGCTGTTGTCAAGCCCTGAGTGGAGCTGCTGTCAGGCCTTGAGTGGAGTTGCTGCCAGGCCTTGGTGAGAGCTGTTGTCGTGAGTGATTTTGACTCCGTTTGACCATCGCGAACATTTGAGAGTTGTTTCGAAGCGAAGAATAGCTCACGCAAAGGTAAATGCTGTCCCGTTTGGCTTCGTGTTGACGTTTCAATGAATTTTTATTGGTTGCATGTTATTTGGATTGAAGGGAACTCGTGGATAAAAGCGTTGATATGGGCAGCACCCTCATGCGATCGTTTCAAAGTTTCGAGTTGAGTTCCGAAAGGTATATTGAGTTTTATTAATTTCATTTAGATGGATTATGATGATGTTGAGTTATGGATAAAAATTGATGATGTTATGATTGGGTTTTAGCAATGAGAACCTCGTTAGTGCGAAGGTTCGTTCGATTTTGTTTCATTGTGTTAACGGTTGATTTTCGATGTTGAAATTTCATGAAAACTTCGTTGTAGGGGCTGTTATGATGTTGATTTAAGGGCTGTTATGTTGTGCTTTTATTTTCAAGTTCGTTAACATGAAAAATGATGCATTTTTAGTGTGTTTTAAGTATCGAATAATCGTTCGGATGTTGAAAAATCGTTTTCGAGCGATTCGAATAAGTTTTCGGGGAATGCGAATGTTAGTTAGTTGCGAGTTTTGTTGTCAAATATGGAAAAGTAATTGATGATTAGCAAGTTGCCATTTATGTTATTAAGCTCTTTAAGACGATAAATATTGACGTTAGGATAGTTTAAATTATAATAAAGTTAATCGGATAGTTTTTTTTTTGTTTAGTACGAAATCGTTAAATCGTTGAATTTTCGGAGTTGAAGCGAGAAATGAATAAATGTTTAGTTGCTGTCATGATTTTCATTTTTATGTTTTAAAGTGTTTGAATCTTCGTTTTATATGATGTAAGTATAGTCGAGTAGTATTAACGATAAGCTTGATTAGAATTGAAGTAATCGCGCGAAACGCTAAAAGCGATAATTCACGGTAGGTCATCGAAATCGCGTGAGTTTTTCGTTATTTGTTTAGCTTCGCTTATCCTTTTTGTTGAATCTGTTAGAATGTGATTTCGATGATGTTGCTTTAGATTCGAATAGCGTAGTTACGACATGCTTATATTATAATATTAAATTGTATAGGCATCGATAAGGCGGAGGAAAGCGAAGTTGAAGAAGTAACACGAGGTAGAAAATCCGGATGTTTCCGTGAGTTAGAAATCGGTGAGTGTAAATTGCTTTATGAAATGATAAATGCACTATGATTACTATGCTTTCATGAAAGATTGAAACGTTTTTAATATTTAAATGAATTTATATGAATGATGTACGCTTATAAACGTTTTTATATATGCATCTAAAGAATTACTGATTATATGAATTTATTATTGAAATGCGCTTTTATGTTTTGATTTATAATCGAAGAAATATGTTATACAACATTTATTTTAGCATGTCAATATATTTCAAAACCGATGGCTACCCAATCCCCAGTATATGACTGAAATATGACTGTTATACGGCTGAAGTGCCTTATTGCACGTATGGCATGTCTATGGGGGAAAGTCCACTAACTATAGGGGGATTGAGTCTGTCATGTCGCCCTCTACGCGTATATAAGGTACTATTATGACTGATGCCCTATGTGCAACGAGGTAATATTCCGTAGCATAGTGGTTATGACTGAGATTAACCGTCCCCACCACCGGTGTCCTAGGACCGGGCGGTGATCATGATTTCCCTAGGTCCCATTGGATACATATTTTATGACTGAGGATATGATTTATGACTTTATTTATGAATTTATGATTATGTTATAAATGAATTTTTACGATGCATATAATCTTGTTATCTTATATAATCTTGTTATCTTATTTTCAAGCAAATATGTATAAAATTGGTTTTGTAATAACATGAAATTCATGTTTTGAATAACTTACTACGGAACTTGAATTCTTTCAAAAGATTTTAGAAAGGATATTAAAAGAAACTTATTTAGAACTGCATAACACTCACTGAGCATTTTTAGCTCATTATTTTCTTGTTATTTATAAAACTCCACAAGCGCAGGTTCGAGTCCTCCAGACAGCAAATCTCCAGCTCAAGGATAGGCGAGCTTATCAGATGACCGTCACTATGAAATTAAAGTAAATGTTTTGATGTATAACGGATTTAATGTGATGTAAATGTTTAAAGATTACGCTGCCATGCATGTGAATGTTTTAAAGTTTGAGATAGTTTTGTTTTGAATACTTGTTTTGTGTTTGAACATGGATTTTGAGTTGGACCTGAGGTTCCATTTGGAAATGGAAAATAATGTATGCATTTAGAGATGTTTATAAATCATTTTACAGGTGTTTTAAAAGGTTGGAAATATCGGAAAAATAGTCGTTGTGCTACCGAAATTTTTTCCACCCTAATTTTTAAATGATTGAGAAATGAAATTGTTTTACGGCTTTGCTTCACGGAGTCCTTTGAGTCACCTGCATAAAGACTGTAAGGATTCTGTGGGGTGCCAGGAGGGCTCCGCTTAGATCTCTTCAGGGTTAATCCGGGTTGGGTCCTTTCATCCAACATTTGCCTCATTCCTAGAAGTTTTAGTACATACACTTTCAAAAATAATATACTCGGCCTTGGTAGTACGTAATGATGAAATTTTATTTACTTTAATTCCAAGCTACTAACACTCAAAGATATGTCAAGCCTATTAGTAGTAAGATAAAGAAGACTTCCAGTCATATCACAACATAGACTCTTATTGACACTTTTACGTTTCTTATCTTTAGTTAGTTTGAAAGAGTAGGCGTGGGTGTATCACATTGTTTACCATTCTTAAGATAAAATTGATAAAATTTCTTTATTAGGTCTCTAGCATATTTAGTTTGAGAAATAAAGATTTTATTATCTAATTTTTTATTTTCAAACCTAAAATAAAAAAAACTATCTCACTCACCGTACTCATTTCAAACTCTTTGGATATTACACTTATAAATTCACCAACCGTATCTTTGTTAGTATAACAAAATGCAATATCATAAGCATAAATTTAAGCAACAAAAAGCTCATCATTCTCATTCTTAACAAAAAGAGTTTGATCAACATTATCTCGTTTATAGTCCTTACTCAACAAATATTTGGTTAAACTCATACCATATATGTGGTCCTTATTTCAAACCATGCAACGCCTTGTTGAGATTGTCAATGTTATCAAGACGTCTGTGATCAATGGATCCTTCAGGCTACTCTATATACACCTTTTCTTGAAGATGGCCATTCAATAAGACAATTTTGACATCTATTTGATAGATTTTGTACCTATAAAAACAAGAAATAGCAAATAGTAAACATACATACTCAAATCTAGTAATAGTTAGGAGCAAAAGTTTCATCAAAATCAATCCCCTCCATTTGAGTGAATGCTTGAGGAACCAATTTAGCTTTGTTTCGTACTACATTTTTTATTCATCCGTCTTGTTATTGAAAAAAATATATATATGTATACATTTGGTTACAATCACATTGATATCTTTTGGTTTTAGGACCAAGTTCCAAACTCCATTCCATATAATTAATTGGTTGAGTACTTCTTATATTGCCATAATCCATGATTCATCCATCAGTGCTTATTTAACATTTTTTTATTTAAGTTGAGAAGTATAGCAAACATGAATCATGTAATTGTTTAATTATTGTTTTGTTTTAAGCCAACATTTTCAATCATATCATTATCACTTCTTACCCAAAAACAGCTATAATTTGATTATAATGGACTATTCGTGAAGCACAAGAAGCTGTTGGAGTTCTTGAAATTTCCTCTTAACTTATGGATGGTAGTAATATTTGAGGTGGCTTAGGATTGTTTGGAGATTAAATCTTCTTTTTTTCTCCATCTTTTTCCTTATCATCATCCATCATCTTCCTTGGTAGAATTATCAACGTCAGAGTATTTTAATCAATCATCAATCACACTAACATCATTAGATTTAATCAATGGCATTGCACCATCATTATTGTCATCATGTTCATAATTATCAATAACAATATTAGTAGATTTTATAACTTTTTGAGTTTTCAAATTAAATACTTGAAAAACATGGCTATTGAAAAAATGACCAAGAATATAAATTTGTTGATTTTAGCATAAAAGTCACCTAGGTTATTGTGATCATTAAAGATATAGCACTTTGCTCCAAAAATATGAAAGTAATTTATATTGGGCTTTCTTATTACAAGAAATCAACAATATGACAACATATAGAATTTGTTGCAAAAGTCTTTCACAATGTGCATCCTTCCGTTGTAGATGAGCATATTGCCAAAATAATGCACAATGCATATAGTCATTATTTATAACAACTTGAATTGTATATTATTGTAAAGTTATAATGCAGCATACAAAATACGGTGCAGAATTGTATTTGTTTTGTTTTCCTTTTCTTTTTAGGGAAATATATAATTGGGATGCATATATATATAAGTAATGATAGGCTTTCGAAATTTTTTACTCAAATGATATAACATGTAAGTTGTCAACATCTTATAAATCATAAAATAATGTGATAGTTGATAGGATATTAACAACTTATATGTCACATCATTTGACCATAAATTTGGACAAAAAATTTAGAAAGCTTAACGTTAGTCTCACTCTCTCTCACTATCTCTCTCTTTATATATATAGTAAATAGATCATATTGTTTACAATATTAATTTTAATTTGTAAATAAATCAATATATTCATCAATTTCATAATTTGTCACTAGCATTACATTTAATTTTATAAAATTACATACATAATGAAGAGTACACAAAATCTCATCATAGGATATGATATACGTACTTATATGCACATAATTGTAAGTACACATATGTATATATGTATGTATGTATGTATGTATGTGCATATATATATATATATATATAACATAATCATAAAAACATGTGGTCTACATACATCTACCCCCATAACTTTGCTAAGCCACCAAAAAAGTAAGTCTTTTCTTTTTTTCCCTACAAGCATATAAATTGCTAAAAACCACATCATCATCTTGTAAACCCTAAAACATCCACAACTTTTTTAACATCCTAAAAGACTACCATATCTTTTAAAATACTACAATTTACCTTATTTCTACAACAATTTAATGTAATCCTTTAGCCATACAACAATTGTTCCCATAGTTTCAATGAGAGTTTCGTACTTATCTGTCGACCTACACGGTTTTATATCTTCTACTACTGCATCAACTCAAACATTCCAGTAACTCCCTCCAAGTGGCATGTGGTGCACTTGGGCCTTATGATCCGTTGATGAAATTCTTCCTTTTGTAACAACTTGATCTTCAACATTATTTATCGGATATCAATGTAGTAATTGACATCATGCATTTTCAAGTTGTGCATTTCCTTGTATTAGAGGAACACTCCCACATTGTGATTACAATTAAAAAAAAAAAAGTAAAATGTCAATAATAGCATAAACACATTGTCTATGACTAGGGACACATCCTCCATGAAAGACCCAAGTAGTAAATGAAGGATCCATCCTCTTTATAACTAAGTAATCATACACAATCTCACAAGAATGGCACTGCAATTTTTTCCAAATTATGCACAGACATACTATCAAACCCAAGTTTCCAACACTAGCATAAGCAATATCAACAATGTTTCATACCCCTTCTTGATTCTCAAGTGAAAGTCTACAACTAGGAAGTTTGAAATTTATTATCCAATACACAAAAAAAAAAATGTTTTATTGAAAAAAAAAAGTATTAGAATGTATAAATAAAACCTTGAAAGATGAATCCATCTCTTAAATACTCACTCTTCAATAAATAAAAGAAAAATAATAAAAATTAAAACTTTAAAATAAAAGAGATGAAAACTCGAGTCTAAATGACATAAACAACTCATTCTAACTTACAAACAAGAGCTACTCATAGTTGGTATATTAGGAAAAGAAAGACACAATTCTTAGCTAATACATTCTACACATATACACTATAAGTAAGCCACCAATATATATCTAATATCTGAATTTTAGGTCCAATAATAAGGTAACAACTAATAAGAATATAACAATGTGCAATCACTCTTCACAAAAACAAAGTTATATGTTCTAGGGACAAAAACATCAATTCAATGGACGAAAAGAAAAATAAACTGTGGAGGATTATAGAATACAACTATAGAAGCTCTCAATCATGCAAAATACATGTTAACCATATCATTCACTTGAAAACATTAAATTGAAACAAGTATAATTTCGATTCTCAATATCCAAAATCTTGATTTAGATATAAAACCCACGAAAATAAACTTTTTAATATACCAAAAGGATCTGAAAAATCTAGTGTTTTTGGATAGAATGATTAACTTAGATGATAACCGAAGTATACCACAGTAAGTCCTAACATATCACTCTCTTGAAATTTCATTAGATTGATAACGACAATGACACCAATAAAACCCAATATGTTCATGGAAAGATGTTTCACATCTTGTCGTTTTTGGTGCTCCCTATGGATTGTTTCTTCTGGAACTCCATTACTTCATCTAGCAACCAAACCACAACAATTTTAACCATACATAGAACATTCAAACAAAACTCATAAGGCAATATGAACTATGTTTTATCATGCTTTTCCACTCGTAAATTTACAAACAAATTCAGATGGTATAATGACATATACAAACACCATATAATCTAATTAAATCCACCTGTAATTTTACATACATCATTCATTCAATTAGAATATGTTCACAAAAGACAAAGTCTACCACATTAAAGCACTGATTAACATAAAAATCACATCTTTGATTTTTCTAACCTCATAAATTAATAAACACATTAAACTCAAATAAACAAACATGATACAACTAGTCAAAAGACTACTAACAAATTTACAAAAAAAAAATGATGAATCACATCAAAATCAAAATCTTACTTAAAATCCTTTGAACACAAAAGTCCACTTATCTCCTTCTTTTTCATCCACAAAAAGCCAACAAATCCCCCAAATCTCACAATCTCAAGCACCAAAAACCATAATGGGTAGTTGAAACATGAAAGATAAATGATGGGTTTTTACTTGGGTGTATGTTTGTTGTACCTCTCACTAAATCTTTATTTGTACCAATGTCAAATAGTGGCTATGGTGGCAAGATGTAGTGGCAAGGACAAGCGGTGATCTTGAACTAATAAGTCTTGAGATGAGTCGATTCTACAATGAGTAGCAGAATGACAATGGCATAACTCACAATGACTAATAGTTGATGAGCCTTAAGGTTTGAACTGATATCAATTACACCTAATAAGTAGCAAAGTCGATGGCAGTAGAAGGAAGCAATGGCAAATGGTCGATCAACAGCTATCAAATAGGTGGCTCCAAAACCTAACAACTAACTTCCAATCTCATGGTTCTCATAATTAACATAATTAACTTTCTCAAACTAAACTGATTGACAACTAAGCTAACAAACTCATGCACTGTACAAATAATCTTACAAGCTTTAATAAACTTTAACCCAAAAACAAGTGGTAATTACAAAAAAGCCACAAGATTTAAAAAAAAAGAAAAAGAAAAGGAATCTTTAAACTTGTTTTGATCATGGTAGGCGTGGTCTTCATCGTCAGGGTGCTTGATGTTGACAAGTGGCTCTCCACATCCTTCTGCTTCAGGTACCTGATGATAATGACTACGCAGACATAGTAGCCACTAACACTCCTAAGCCTGCCATCATTGCCACGCTTCTCGACTCCAAGCCCTCTGCTACCCATGATGACAGCGTCCACACCCAGCCTTACAATCTCCAAACCATTGTTTAAAAACTCGGCTGAGTTCTCGTCGAGTACTCGCCGCTCGGTCTGATTCCGAACCGAGAACCCCCAGATCAGAGGGTTCAAATCGGTTACTGTAGGAAATTAGCTCGACTCAGGCCCAACTCAGCTCAACTCAGATCGATAGAGTCGGCTTTTTTTTTTATTTTTTTTTGCCAAAACGGCGTCGTTTTGGCACACCAAAACGACGCCGTTTTGGCATCATGTATTTTACTTTCACCAGACACCAGAGAGCCTCAGTCGGCTCAGATCTAGCTTCTGGCCTGCTTCTTCTCATCTTCTGTGTTCTGCTTCTACCCGCCGTTCTGCTTCTGCCCGCCTGCTGCTTCTGAGTTCTACTGCTGCAGGTTGGTGTGCTCAAGTCTGGTCCTGCTATCGCCGGTTGGTGTGTGACTTCTGCTGCCACTGTTGTCTGTTGGTGTGTGACGTCTGCTGCGGTGCTACCACTGTTGCCGAGTGGTGTGCGAGGTGCAACTTCTGCTACCGCTATCGTCCGTCGCTCCGCCTACTGCAGTCACCGTCTCCATCCGTGAGTCCACTCATTTTGTTTGTTTTCAATTTTTTTTTTTTTTTTTCATTTTGCTTTTACTAGTGATTTTTTTTTTCTTTTTCACATATATTTGTTTAGGATTGATGATTGATGGATTATATAATATAGGGTTTTGTACATTTGTGATTTGTTTGTTACATTAATGGAAATGAGATTATAATATAGGATTGGAAATATATTGTGTGACTTATGTTATGTGACATTGATGGAAATGAGATTATAACATAGGTTTGACCTAGTTTGACCGTTGATCGATGGTCAAACCGAGTACTCCCGAGTACTCGCCGAGTTGACGAGTACTCGCTGCTCGTTGCCTCGCCGGTCGAGTTACGAGTAGCGAGTTTTGGAACACTGCTTCAAACAGAGCCTCTCCTTCATGTCATGGTCCTTCATGATGTGTATCGTGTACACCATCTTTCAATGGCTTCTCCAGATCAGCTGCCTTCATTTCTGAGAATGCATTAAACTCCTTCCATTGGTACTTGTTGTCATTATTGTCACTGTCAGTGGAGTAAGGGAGCAGGCCCTAGTTGGCACTAAAAAGGATGGAGTTGGGCGAGACATGGATGTGGAAGACGTCATCGCTACAACAAAGATAGTGGTTAACGTAAAAACAGAGGCAAAGGTTGATTTGCCGGAGAGATTGACGGTGACGTCGATCTTGCAATAGGCGAGAGAGGTTGGAGGATCATGAAGTGAGGATTATGGATTTTTTTGTTGCCTGTTATATATATTTTTAAATTAAAAAATAATTTATTTAGCAACATTATTCATTAACAAGCTGTTGCACATATTGCAATAGCAACAGTGTTGATTAAAATAAAAAACGTTACTATATGTATCCTATTATTGGCAACGTAAATTACGAGTTGCCATCCATAGCTTCTGTAACACACATTTTTTGTGTGTTGTGTTACATGATTATGGCAACATGAATCATACGTATGTTGCTATCTAAATGTTGCTGTATTATTAATTTCATGAAGTGTCTACCTTTCCAGGGCACTTTGCCTAAAAACTATTAAAGTAATTTATATTAGGTTTCCTACCTTTCCATGGCTCATAACTTTTGTTTGGGACCTAAACCAAAATAGACAAGATTGATAATGTAACATCTCGTGTTAATTGCTTTAGTCCAAAACACTTTTAACATGTTTCTTCCTATCATTATGATGCGTACCATCTCTTGATGAACACAATTCTTCCTTTCAACAATCCCCTTTTGTTGGGTTGTTCTCGGCAAAGAAAATTCATGAGAAATGCCATTGTCTAAGCAAAAATTGCTAAACAATTTGTTTGAGGACTCTCTTCCATGAACACTTTGAATATACCTTATTCTAAGTCCCTTTTAGATTTGAGTAAACAACTTCTTAAACTTCTCCAATCTTTCATATTTTCCCTTAAGAAAATAAAATAGTGAATCTAAAAAAATCATTAAAAATCATAAAGATGGATAGTTTACCACCCATACTTTTCATGCTTACTGTCCCATTATTAAGTCCATGTGAAGCAAGTCAAGCACATGCATTGATACATTGCTTCCAACCTTCTTGTGCTCACTTTTTGTTTGCTTTCCAAATTGACAAGGTTTGTAAACACCTTTGGTTTTCTTACCAAGAGCAGGTAGACCACGAATGGCATGAGTGCTTTCCAAGTTCTTCAAACCTTTAAAATTCAAGTGGCCAAATTTTTTATGCCATAACTCAAATGGATCATTGTTAATGTTGAGTGTATTTTTTAGGCTACACTAAATGGGCTGGTAAAAGTGGAAGGGCATGATCTAGTGGACCAGTCTAGCACATAAGGACCCACGTGCCAAGTCATAGCCCACAGGAGCGACCTCTTGGAGCACTGGTCAAACAGCTTGCATACACATGCACATCTAGCTCGTAGAAGCGAGCTCTCATCTGATAAGGCAGCTCATTGACTCAAGCCTTCAACTCGGGCGCGACCTCAACTCTCATATCCCAAGTTCTCAGGTTGCTGGTCGTGATCAAAGCTGCCTAACAGGCTTCAGCTCTCCCAGAACAAGCAGAAGCTCGCTCAGAACAGAGTTAGCTCGTGGAATGGCGTAACATGCACGTAGAATCTTTCTCAAAATGTAGCAGTACAAATTGAGGAATATGTAACTACCAAATCAATACCCAGATTTCACGGGATTTGACTTACATTTAATGGGTGTCAGTTATTGGAAAGTATAATTAATTATTTCCTATTGTATACAACTGTAGCACCAACCCTCCTCTCTATAAATAAGGGCAAAAATCATTGTGAAAGGGGTGGGTGACACTAGAGAAATACTAAATAAAAGTGACTGTCCCTCCATAACGAAGAAGGCACAATGGACATAGGTTATTTTCAGGCCGAACGACGTAAAATCTTATGCATTGTTCTTCCTCTCTGCCTTGCTTATTCTATTTCTTGCTTTGTTTTCTATTGATCACAGTTTTGGACATCAAGAACCACAGTTGGCCAATTTTGACGTCAACATTTTGGCGCTAGAAGAACGGCCCAAACTGCAGTTTCTCTTTTTCAGTTTTCAACAGCCATGGCAAAAGAAAGAACCAAAAGTTGCAATGCAGCAGCTGACCAACCTGAAAGATAAGCAAATCAGTAGCAAGGTGCTTAGCTAATTAGAAATATCACTGCCCCCATAAACGGCACTGTTGATGATGAGTTCCTACCAACCCCTCACTAGCTAGCTCCAGCAGACTTTGTAGCTGAGAGGCTACAAGTGTGGCACTAGTGATAGGAAGTGTTGCAGAACACAATGCAATAGCTCACAGATGCATTGAAGGCGTTGGTAGAAGCCCAAGCACAAACGTGCCTAGACTTGATGCTGTTAATCATAGACTTTACTAGCAGCAGTAAGAACAACAGTTAGCTCAGGAAAGACTAGTCAAAGGAACATCGCGACCTGCTGCCTCAACTTGTCCTTCCAATCCACGTTCAAGAGCTGAAGGTCGATGAACTCAAGAAAAGGAAGCAAGCTACCCACGACACGAAGAGTCGTACCAAGCTTACAGCTCGCAAAGGACCAATCAGGAATACATACCAAATAGTCACCCTTCAGGTTGCGAGCACAGACCTAAAAATCCAAGGATTGATGAGCTCCTTCAGAGGGTCTAGTAATTATAAGCACGACCTGGAGCTCAAGGGTAGAGGGGTCAGTACAATGAAAGGACTACATTCACCTTGGAAATTGAACTGGAGCCACTATCCCCCAAGTTAAAGATCCCCAATATCCTATAATATAATAGGGATATTGATCCTTATAACCACTTTGATTCATTCAATGTCCAAATGGACTTACAAACCACTAGCCCATTAGTCAAATGTCGTGTCTTCCCAGCGACACTTGGAGACATACCACGGGCCTGATTTAAAAATCTCCCAGATCACAGCATAGACAGTTGGGGAGAATTTCAAATAAGATTCACCAGCCAGTACAAGGCTTTGAAGAAGCAGCTCACACCGTTTTACCACCTCGCAACAGTCTTCCAATGATAAGATGAATCGCTAAAAGATTACATTACCAGATTTAGATGCGAGGTCAACAGAGCAGAAAACCTCTCAGATGAAACCATCCTAACGACGATCTCAACTGGACTTCACAAGGATGGAGAGCTATATGAGAAAATTTACAAATTCCAAGTAAAGGACCTGACTGAGTTCTATGAGCATGCTGTCCAAGAAATCGGATAGGAAGAAGCCTTCGGCTCAAAGCAACCCAACTAGAATGGTGAAGAAAGCAACTCACACCCATCCAAGAAGAGGGATCATGATAGGAATGAGAATGAAGGCCAATGCAAAGGCTCAGACAATCAAGTCGCCAAAAGAGCTAGAAGCGAGCTCAAACAAGAGCGACCTCAGTATCAAATCGCCATAGTAGTTACAGCGTCCTGTCGGACACATAAGATATGATTTTTGCAACAGAGAAGGATCCGGAAGACTTTTGGAAACCCAATCCCATAAGATCCTCCATCCATTATAGAAACCAGTACAAATTTTGTGCCTATCACAACGAGGTTGGATACAACACCTCAGGGTACAAGGAGCTGAAGGATGCCATTGAAAACCTGATCAAACAAGGTTGCCTGGTAGACTATGTAGTGCAACCAATAAGTCTATGACCTCAGTGATCTCGACTTCACTGGTCACAACAATCAGCACAACTGTAGGCCTAGCGAGCTCCCGAACAAGCGCAAATCTGCTATAAGTGCCCTTACCATACATGGTGATTTTCACCTCACGGGTATGTTCCCACACTTGGCAAATTCTATAAGCATGTATTGAATTTTGCAATAACAAAAATTTTGAATTTGTCATGTTGCTGCACTATAACAAGTTTGTTTGATTTCTTAAGGGCTAAGCGAAGGCAAAAGCGACCTCACTATATGCAAAGAAATTATGCTGCAGAGCTCAGGGTTACAACCTTATGAGTGCAGCTAAGGTTACGACCTCCACAACTCTCACTATGTTAATTGAGGTTACGACCTACCTGGATATAACTCGAGAGGTTATTATGTTGTACAGTTCAGGTTTCGACCTTGTAAGCGTAGCGAGATTACGACCTTCACAACTCTCACTATGTTAGTTAAGGTTGCAACCTACGTGGACATAGCTCGAGAGGTTATTATGTTGTACAGCTCAAGTTTCGACCATGTGAGCACAGCCGAGGTTACGACCTCCATAACTTTCATTATGTTAGCTAAGGTTACGACCTATCTGAATATAGCTCGAGAGGTTATTATGTTGTACAGCTCAGGTTCTGACCCTGTAAGCGTAGTTGAGGTTACGACTTACCTATATATAGCTTGAG
Organism: Dimocarpus longan; assembly: GCA_022984855.1. Lineage (NCBI taxonomy): Eukaryota > Viridiplantae > Streptophyta > Magnoliopsida > Sapindales > Sapindaceae > Dimocarpus > Dimocarpus longan. The sequence goes on from CM041017.1 coordinate 19,675,520, forward strand.
AGGTTATTTTGTCGTACAGCTCAAGTTCCGACCCTGTGAGCGCAGCCGAGGTTACGACCTCCACAACTCTTGCTATGTTAGTTGAGGTTACGACCTATCTGGACATAGCTCGAGAGGTTATTATGTTATACAGCTCGAGTTCCGACCCTGTGAGCGTAGTTGGTGTTACGACTTACCTGGACATGGCTTGAGAGGTTATTATGCCTTACAGCTCAGGTTTCGACCTTATGAGCATAGCTGAGGTTACGACCTCTATAACTCTCGCTATGTTAGCTGAGGTTACAACCTCTATAATTCTCTCTATGTTAGCTGAGGTTATGACCTACCTGGACATAGCTCGAGAGGTTATTATGTTGTACAGCTCGGGTTCCAACCCTATAAGCACAGCCAAGGTTATGACCTCTACAACTTTCACTATGTTAGCTGAGGTTACGACCTACTTGGATATAACTCGAGAGGTAATTATGCTATAGAGCTCGGGTTACTACTCTTTGAGCGTAGCCGAGGTTCCTACCTCTTTAATTTTCTCTATATCATCAAGTACCAACATCCCTTAGGCATAGCTCGAGAGGTTTATTATTGCTAATACATGACTTAATTTTTTAGTCCACAGGAAACTCAATGACTTGGTAGGACAAAAGGATAAAGCAAATACTGAAGTGAAGCAAGCAGACGCCAAGCAAACCTTACGTAGAGGCAAAACAGCTAATATGCTTCCAATGCTTCTCCACATCACCATCCTGACAAGAGCAACCTTCTCAATCTCGCTCCTTACTCCGACCTAGTTCCTCCTCGCTCTCAAGGAATTCAAGCTTGAGGTCTGACCATGTAACTGCACAAATGCATTCCTCATCAGCGAAAGTGACAAGGTAGAAGTTGAAGCATAACAAGTCTAGACGCACTGGCTTTTATCAGCGAGCTCAAGCTTCGAGTCCGTAAACGCACTGAGAGTTGGGGGGCTTATATTGTGTGTATTTTTTTGGGCTACACTAAATGAGCTAGTAAAAGCCCAAGGGAGTGATCCAATGGACCAGTCCAGCACACAAAGACCCACATGCCAAGTCCTAGCCCACAAGAGTGACCTTTTAGAGCACTAGTCAAACGGCGTGCATAAACATGCACATCCAGCTCGCATAAGTGAGCTCTCATATGACGAGGTAGCTCATTAACTCAAGCCTTCAACTCGGGCGCGATCTCAACTCACATAGCGCAAGCTCTCAGGTCGTTGGTCATGATCAGAGCTACCTAGCGAGCTCTATCTCGCCCAAAACAGAGCCACCTCGTGGAATGGTGTAACGTGCACGTAGAATCTTTCTCATAATGGTAGCAGTGCAAATTGAGGAACACGCAACTATCAAATCAAAACCCGGATTTCACGGGATTTGACTCACATTTAATGGGTGTTAATTATTAGAAAGTGTAATTAATTATTTCCTATTGTATACAATTATAGCACCACCCCCTTTCTATAAATAGGGCCAAAAATCATTATGAAGGGGGTGGGTAACACTAGAGAAACACTGAATAAAAGAGACTACCTCTCCATAATAGAGAAGGCACCGTGGATGTAGGCTATTTTTAGGCCAAACGACGTAAAATCTTGTGCATTGTTCGTCCTCTCTGCCTTCTTCAATTTCTTACTTTGTTTTCTATTAATCGCAGTTCTGAGCATCAAGAACCATAGTTGACTAATTTTGGATGTCAACAGTTAGTAAGATAACATCTAACAAAAAATGCTTTAATATGATAACAATTATTGGATGAATGAAGTGAAAGACCTTAGTGAATCCAATAACTAACCTAGAGGTGGGCAAATAGTTTGTTTAAAAGATTGTTTTATCCTTTTTTTTTTATGCATAAATAAAAATCAAAATAAAAGTAAAAGAGTATAATAAAAAGAGAAAAGCATGCACAACAATTATTACATTGAAAACCAATAAACTAAAAATCACAAGACTATAATCCTCTCAAGCCAATGGTTGTTGTCCACATTCACCACCACCTATAAGCACCAACCGCTTGTATCTTCCTCACAGTTCTTCCGCGAGCCATAACCATTACCCAAATTGCGAGCTCATGAGGCATAGGCCTTAGGACCTAAGGATAGAAAAGCTACTTCAGAGAATTCAGTAGCTCGAAGTACGCCCAGACGCCACGAATCAGCATGATCAGTATGGAAAAAAAGGCCCCCTCACCAAAGAAATTGAGACGTGGCTTCTCCTAGAAAAGTTTAAGGTCCCCAATATCCCTCAATACAATGAGGATAACGACCCGTATGATCATCTGGATGCATTCAACATCCAGATAGACCTTCAAACGACCGATCCATTAGTCAAGTGTCGTGTCTTCTCAACAACTCTAGGGAACATTCCACAGACCCGGTTCAAAAATCTCCCAGCTCGTAACATCAACAGCTGGGGAGAATTTCAATAAAGGTTCACCAGTCAGTATAAGACTCTGAAAAAACAACTTGCTCCACCTTACCACTTCGCGACAGTCTTCCAGCGACGAGATGAATCGCTAAAAGACTACATTATCATATTCATATGCGAGATCAGTAAGGTGGAAAATCCCTCGAATGACACCATTCTGACAACGATCTCAACTGAACTTCACAAGGATGGAAAGTTGTACGAAAATATTTACAAGACCCCAGTCAAGAATTTGGGCGAATTTTATAAGCGAGCTGTCAAAAAAATCAGGTGGAAAGAAGCCTTCGGCTCATAACAGCCCAACCAGAAGGGAGAAACCAATAGCTTTAACCCATCAAAGAAAAGAGATCATGACGGGAATAGAGGTCGAGACAGTGGCTCAGACAATCAGGTTGCCAAAAAAGCCAGGCATGAGCAACCTTAGCATCAAGGTTATCACAGTGGCTTCAACACCTTGTCAGATACTCAAGACAAGATCTATGCGGCTAAGAAGGACAGGAAAGACTTTGGGAAGCCCAATCCCATGAGATCCTTCGTCCATAGCAAAAATCAGAAGATGTTCTGTGAGTATCACAATAAGGTTGTGCACAACACCTTGGATTGTAAGGAGCTGAGGGATGCCATTGAAAATTTGATTAAGCAAGGTCGACTGAATGACTATGTGGTGCAACAAGCAAGCTAGCGACCTTAGTAGGCAACGTGGCAACAGTCCTAACGAGCTCCTAATCCAGAACATGAACCTACTGGAAGATATCTTCACCATACACGATGAACATCACCTCACGGGTACAGCTCCATGTTCGATAACTTTCTGAGCTCATGCTCTTGATGTTCAAATTCAATTTTTGAATATAAATAAATTACATTGTTGTGCTATGATTATTTCTATGATATTAAATGTTGAGCCTCTTTGGCCAAAGAATAAGCAACTCGAGCTATGTTGTCAGGTGACGACCCCCTGGGCATAGCTCGCGACCTATTACGCTGTTATCGGGTGACGACCCCCTGGACAGCCCCAATCGCTTATAATATCGCCGAGTATGACCTCCTAGACATAGCTTGTAAATAATTGCACTATGTTGTCGGGTATGACCTCCTAGACAGCTCGTAGGATATTACGCTGTATAAGCTCGGGTTCTGACCTTTTGAGCGTAGCTGAGGTTCCAACCTCCTTAACTCTCGCTATGTTAGCTAAGGTTACTACCTACCTAGACATAGCTCGAGAGGTTTGTCATGCAATACAAGAAAAATGCTCTGACCTTAAAGCTTTCCTACCCGAGCTCACAAGTTCGTGCCAAGTATTATTACCTCTTACTTAAAGCAGATAACTTTGTTGTTCAGTCCATAGGGAAACTCAAGGACCTAATGAGATAAAAGCATAAAGCAAAATTTGAAAATGCAGCACAACAATACTAGATGCAACAGCTTTTACCAACAAGTTCAAGCTCCCAACCCATAAACGCACTGAGAGCTTAGGGGCTTATGTTATGGGTATTTTCTGGATTGCCTAAATGGGCTGGTAAAAACCTAACGAAAATGATCCAATGAACTAGCCTAACAGACAAAGGCCCAACTGGTTAGCACTGAGTTTGTCCATCAACTCCTCAGCTCTTTACATGAGCTCGTCCATCAGCTCATCAGCTCTTTACATAAGCTTGTCCATCAGCTCATCAGCTCGCCCAAAATTAGCTCCAATTCATCCAAAACGAGCTCCAGTCCATTCGAAGTAGAATAAGTTCATTACTTGGTGTACATGTTCAGCCTTTCTCGGAATTACAGCAGTGCAAATTAAGGAACATACAACTATCAAATCAAGACCCAAATTTCATAAGATTTGACCCAAAATTTAATGGGTGTCAGTATGAGAAAGTGTAATTAATTGTTTTCTTATTATATTACAATTGTAACACCTTCTTCTCTATAAATAGAGAGCTTAAAATCATTGTAAGGGGTTGGCTAAAAAAAAATACACAGAAATTAAATAGAAAAGACTGCCTCTTTAAGCAGAGCAGACACTATGGACATAAGCTCTTTTAAGGCCGAACCATGTAAAGCTTGTGGTTTTCTTCTTCCTCTCTGCCTTACTTCTTCTATTTTTCGCTTTATTTATGTTATTTGTAGTTCTGGGCATCAAGAATCTCAGTTGACCAGATCCGAATGTCAACATTATATATTTTAGCATGCTCATATCTTGCCTTTCATGCAGAGAAAGAGCTCCCTTTGATGAAAAGAATTATCTCCCTTTTTATAGAGTGAAAAAGAGTTGTTTGAAAAGAAATCAATAAAATCAAAAATCAAGGATTCGTTCCCTTGATTCTTGTTGTTGAATTATCACATAGAGAGATTTTTTCCTTGTTGGTCAGCTACAAATTTGGATCTCATTTAATATGGTTAGACTTCCTTTTTGAATCGTGAGCTGGTGAAAGTTATTACTTGTGGGCTTTCAGGCTTCGATCAACATATGAATCTATGAACTAGGTCGTTATCTATGAGCTTTACTCCTTCCAATTGGGCTATCATAATTTTACCATTACACTTAATTAAATCAACTATTAGCTTATAAGTTAATATTTATACAATTTACTAATATAAATAACCATTTTTTAATTTTATATTTCATATATTAATAACATTTTTTAATTTTATGTATTACTCAAATTAATATAAATTCAGTTCATAAACAAAAATGGTATTAAAAAAAATTATCTTTATAATTTAATATTAATTTCAAAACTCACATCAATATCATTAGAATTAAATATATACAAGTTTATATGTATGACTTAGTTTTCTTAAAAAATAAAATAAAATAAAAATTCTATGATTTGGTCATTGATTTTTGAATCAATGACATAATAAGACTTCAATATCATATATCTCTTATAAATATGGTGAATTTCAACTCAATATGTACCAATTTAGTCTCCAAATTTTGGAAGTGAAAATGTTAGGAAATGACAACAACTCTACCATTTGTTGTCGAGTTCTTACCAAACTATTTGATTAAGTTATCAGTACCATCTAAATATGTGAACTACCAAGAACACCTATATTAAAACACATCCTATCAGATATTTTCTCTCACTTTTTTCACTTTTTGCTTTTCTGATATAGTTTCGTTGTAGAAGAATTAGGGAAACTAAATGACAAGGAATGAAAGGAAAAAGAAAACAAAATAGCTTAAAGATTAATTCACCACTTAGGGATATGGAATCTAGGGATACCAATGGGTAAGGTTTGGCAGATTTACCAATATCGATACTTAAACCTGCCTGGAATTTTTATGACCATACCCTGCCCGAACCCATTAAGGTTCTGGTGGGTTCGGGTATTGGTGGACCTATGAATACACCCATACCCGCCAAAAGGAGAAAAATAAAAAATTGAATGAAATTTCATAACATTTCTAAAATCAACAGCACCAACAAAATTTGTTTTTCTTTACTTTTGTATTTCACATGAGCATCAATTTGGGAGTTAATAGAGATCTGAATTTGGATTTCTAGAGACAATCTAAAACCATAACAAGCGGAGCAATTAAAATGTGTATATAAGAGAAAACATAAAAATAAAACAAACCTAAAAATAAAAAACCCAATTGTTAACAACCTCAAAATTGACAAAAAAACCATACCAATTCAAAGAATCTCACTACAAAATATTAAAACAAATGACAGCAGCAACCAAAACTCACCAATGCACCAGCACCACTCTGTTATTCTGAGTAATTGTTCACATAAACTAACAACTAAGTCAATTCTTCACCAAGGAATTCGATATATACAAATTTTAAAATGTAAATAGATAGCTTTCAACAGCTCAAACAATCTCATAGAGCAGAACAACAATAAGGACAACTCACAAGAAGCAAAATATAAATGGATATCTGTTTAAATATGAAAAAATAAAATGCCTTTTCCAATTTTAGGAAAAGCTAAAATGATTAAAATAGAAAATTTCAAAATTTATCGAAAACAAATAAATTGAGTTATTATCATAAACTAAATGATCTTTTCTAAACAAAATCAACAAAACAAAATGCACTCAAGTGAATTGGCCAGTACAACACATTACACAACCATATCCACAAAACAACACATTCATAGTGAGGTATTACCTTAGTACAACGCATTCAATAATACCTAACACATCATATCCACCAAACAAATTACACAACCTAAAATCACAAATTTTGTTTTCTAAGAAAATATAAACCATCTAATAGGACATAATAGGTATAAATATCTTCTTCAGTCGCTTTCCCTCAAGCTCCTCTTTCAATTGCTCGTCCTTCAATTTATGTTATGACTAAAGAGAAATTTAGATATCAATCTGAAGACATCAAATATCAGACGCATCGGCTGCAAAATAAACAGCAAGATCGGGATAGACACAAGTCCAATACCTTGAACAGCAGGCGATATTGTTCCCTCAACAAAGACGATAAACAAAGTTGTGCAAAAGACTACCATCATTCTTGTTATTGATACGAGAAGAGTAGAAAATCCAAAAAGCAACATTGTGGGCAGGAACCAAAGAAAATCTTCCTCCGCATATCATGCAGTAAGAATAGATAGGAATGTTATTATTGACCAAGAGGATGATACCAGGGATTGGAATCCGATATGGCAAAAATTATGAAGGGGGCTTTTTTAACGAAATTCAGAACCCCTGTATCGTTGTTGAGGCCTGGTACCTGATAGCTGCTGCAAAAATGACAGTGGCAATGAGTGTTGTCACGAGCATGCATGATTCTGAAGTTTTCTTCATCCATTCCTCCCCTGCTTTCATTAAATCTTTGTGACCGTCTGTAAATAAAGTGTGGGCTGTTTTCGCCTTATGATTTTTGGCATCGGCATCAAATGGTGGCATAAGCTTACTCACTTCCTGCAATAATGTTATCAATAATACTGTAAAATTAATTGCAGAATGAAGAAGCAATTAATTTCAGTTAGCTTCCGGAGATTAAGAAAATGATCACCTGATGCAACTTTGAGCCGATTTTGATCAGGTGGTAACTTTGCAGCTAAATGCAATATAATGTCCTTGTCTTTTCCGACTAACAATGAAACTATAACATTCTTGAGGGCATGTGGTGACTTTGCAGCCAAATGCAAAGTATTGTTAAGTATTGTTCTCCTCTTTTCCGACTACTGATGAAACTATAGCATTCTTAGATATGAACTTAAAGATGTTTTCATGACGATGCGAAACAGCAGTATGGAAAATGCTATAGTTTTCCTCATTAACTTTCAATATCAAATCAGATTTTAGTATCATCAGATATTAGTCAAATTTTGCAGCATCAGATAGAAAGTCAATATTCCCTTCTTTTGCAGCATCAGATATTAGTCTCCGAGGTTTTTCAATTACCTCTGAAACTTCGTCATAATCCGGCTGTTTTACTACCTCATCCCAAAGGAGTTTGACTAGTTCACGAGCTTTTGCGTGCATTCCTTTGTTGGTTCCTGAAACTGCAGCAAGTTTTGTTTAAACCAACTATAATTTAGTTTTTAATTACAGAAAATTTGTTGAAGCTGATATATAATCGCAATATATTTTAAACAGATAAAAGCTCTATAAAAAGATTCGGTTGTAGCTTGTATATTTCATAAATCAAGACAAATCAACAATTTGAAATTAATTTCAATGAAGTTCATTGCTAAAAACTAACTATTTATTCATTGTTAAGTGGTTTTATAAACGATTTAAGCAAGTCAATATGCATACATTCAATCAATGCAATATTATATTTATACCACACTAGGTATATGACATTAAAATGCCTACATTAATCATTTGCATCTTCAAGGTTGCTAAGAGCCCAATGCCCCTATTGAACTTCTCTCTATTAATTAAACACAATGACAAAAAACGCACCCCTATTTGTAAGACTGCATGAACCCTTTTAAAAATTGCCAAATGGAACATGTAAATTATAGATTATTATATGTCAAAGCCAGAACAGTAACAGAAGCAGTCATGGCAAAACTCAAAAGGTTCAGAGATCTGAAAACAGGACTAATGCTGGTAGTAATATCTCTTCAAAATTCCTTGCTTTCACTTGTTCAAGTCATAAAATATCAGAGGCTTTCGAGCCAAGACTTGCAATGCAGTTTCCCCATATTCCAGTTTTCGTATTGATCCCCAGTATCTACTTTTACTTTTACACAGAAGATCGCTAACTTTGGGAAGTCTCTTACCATGTAAAGTGCAACGTCCGGTAGCACAACAAACTTAAGAAATTCATGATTTGAAATCAATTAATTTGAGTTAATTAATTTTGAAGCCAAACATTGTTTATACAATAACAATAGATTTTACACTGTATGGGCATTTGTTATGGTTAAACGTTGGAATCTTGTTTTAAGTACCAATTTTAAGGCAACCCAGTTCTAGCAAATTAAATGACAAAAGAAGTTGTTTATGGCATCTCACATTGAAATTATATGAAGTTTATATTAGTGTTTGTTGACGTTTAGATTCGCTCAACCCAAGTTCTTCAAGCCAATACTGCAATTAATCATAAAACAAAGTCGATAGAGGAGAAAGGGAAGAGGAATAACAAAAAACAAAGAAGTTTTTTTGTGTTCGGCCAGAATGTGTCTATGTCTACAACTGTCCTTTGATTATTTTCTAGCAGAGTAATAGCATCTTATTCAAAGTTTTCTTTTTTTCTCTATTACAATGAGTTTCAGCCCCCTATTTATAGAAAGAGAGGACGCGCTACAGTTCAATTACAATTGAAATAGGAAATAATTAAATATTAATTACATTTCTCAAAACTGTACTGATGATTTCAGGGATTTGATCTCACCAGATCAGTGATTTGATCTTATCTCTTGATTTAGTGGTTGAGTGCTCCACAAATTGGGTTGCTACCATTTTGGGAAAATTCAGCGTGCACGTCACATCATGAGCTAGTTCTGCTCTGGACGACCTGGAGCTCGTGTTAGGCAGCTCTGATCATGATCAGCAACCTGAAAACTTGTCTATGCGAGCTGAGATCTTGTATGTACTGAAGGCTTGTATCGGTGAGCTGGTCGTCATATGAGAGCTCGCTTCTACGAGCTGGATGTCCTTATGTGCACATGTATGCAAGTTGTTCGTCAAGTTGTTCTAAGAGCTCGTTTTGCGAGCTAGGACTTGGCAAGTAGGTCCCTTATCCATTAGGCTGGTCCACTGAATTAGTTCATTGGACTTTTACCAGCCCATGTGTGTAGTTCCAAAATATACCCACAATAATGTTCATCTTGGCATCTCTCTAGGAAAGTTTCATTTCAGTAGAGAGCTTTGACACGAAAATGAATTCAGCCATCACAAATCAAATTCATTATGATGTGTGAGTTGATATTTATAGCACTCCTCTAAAATTGTACATACATTCCAATAAAAGTGTTTTAAAGTTTTTAGAGTAAATTACATGGAAGCTACCTAAGGTTTGGTTTTTTACAAATAGTATCAACTTTTCATTTTAATGACAATTACCATCTTGTCGTTAGTCAACTTTAACATCTTTAAATGTATTTTAGTCTTTTAATCCTATTTTATAGTTTATTTTAAAATTAACTTTGAAAATCAAAAGATAGAAAAAGGAATTAAATCTTCAACCTTCAGTAAAAGATGGATGGTGGAGATTTTTCAAAAATATAAAAAGAAAAAGCCAAATAAAAAGAAAAAGAAAAAAAAATATTTACATAGATCTCCACCATCCATTACAAAAATGGAGGGTGGAGATCATTTTAGAAAAATGAAATTAAAAAAAAAGGAAGATAATATGGAAATCCATATTGGATCTCCACTATCCATCTTAAAAGATGGATCAATCTCCAAAGAACCCAGTTCATCATCATCAAACAAACCCAAATTCATCATCACTATCATCATCAAATCAACAAACTTGATCAATAAACAAACCTAGTTCATCATCAAATCCACATTTCATCATTAATTCTACTAACTCTATCTTTGAATCTCTTTAGCTATCTTCGATCTTTGTAGAGATGGTGGTTCAACCTCCATCTTTTGGCAAGATAGAGGTCGAACCTCCATTTTTGCTTAAAGATCGAGGTTGGAACACTATCTTTGGTAGAGAAGGAGATTTAATGTCCATTTATGCCCAAAGATAAGGTTCGAAAAAGAAAGAGATTCAATCTCTTCCATCTCTATCTTTGGTAAAGAAGGAGATTCAATCTCTTTCGTCTCTGTCGAGAGATGGGGTTCGAAAGCCATTTGGCAGAGATAGTGATTTGACCTCCATCTCTAGGCACGTTCTAACCTCAGTCTCTCCAAGATAGAGGTTTGAAGTCCATCTTTGCCACAAATAAGGTTCAAACTATTATCTCTATTTCGATCTTCAATCTCTTAAAGATGGAGGTTCGAACTCCATCTCTACTTTGCCTCCATCTTGCTGATAGAGGTCCAAGGCTTTCAAACCTCCATTTTAGCAAAGATGGAAACAAGCCTCCCAAAGATGGGATTTCATTGAATTTTTACCATACAAACTTCAATGTGAAATTAAATGAAATTTATTGAATTTTAATATAAATTTTTATTTAAATGATAAGAACAATGAAATAGATATGTAAAACAAAATTAAAAGTTTTAGTCATAGGAATATTTTTTTCGACTTTTTTAAAAATAAAATATTAAAAAATAAGAAAAAATATTAGAAAAGAATCCCACCTATTTATAAATATATACCACTAAAAAGGTGAGTTTTGAAATTAATATTAAAAAAAAAAAATGAATTGATTTTTTTAACGCCATCATCTATTCATAAACCTATTGATGTTAAAAAAAAAAAAAAAATCTTTAATTTGAAAAAAAAAAAGATAATAATAGCATAAACCCTACCACTAATGATATTCTTTTAAAGTTGATATTAAGATTTATGCAAATTTTTAACACAGCAATACATAATTATAAGCAAATCAATACCAATCTCACAATGAACATGTTCAGATGTCTGAATGCCATCATCTTCCATTGCTTCATGTATCGACATTTGTCAAAACCTGCAACAACATACTCTTATTAGAGCTAAAATAATTACTAGGCTAGCTGTGTGACTAGAAAAGAGGTTTCTAAACGTTACGCCTTTATATTTTGTAAGCCAATTGCAATTCCTAGGTCCAAAATGAAAGGCCTGAAGCAAAATATTAGTTAAGTGAAGTAAACATATTGTACGAACTATATTATATTAATCATGTTTGTTTGATAATTAAAGCAATGTATAAGATAATGGACATTTATAATGATGCAGGAGCACAACTATACCCAACTCATTAGCTAGCACCAATTTTTGCACCTAGTACTTAAATTTAAATATGAATTGTCTATATATTTATCTATACTTTGTTAAATTTTGCAGTTTTCCTATCAAAGTCTGGTGTAGAAGCACAAATTGAACCACTTGCACATCAGAGCAGCAATATTAATTGCATATCACCTCTCCATGGACATATCATTTCATTCCATGGACTACATAGGCTCATCTTCTTCCTTCTCTGGATGTGTGTTTCGTTGGCTACTATGATATGTGCTTAAGAACTGATCTACCTGAACTTGTATAGTCCGAAGGTGTTGCATTGAAGCCTATTGTTCCTGTCACGTATTGTCTATCCACTAGTTGTGCTCATCCTCCCATTCCTTGTGCTCGTCCATCCTCTCCTTAGGTATCTGTAGATTGTTGCTCTTCTTAAGGAGGAATGTAGAACTATTGACAGTAACCTTGAAAATCCAGAGGACTATAAGGTTGCAAAAATTGGTCTTGAAAATCAGGTGGATATTATGGCCACAGATATGAGTGTTGTCCATGCTTTTCACTCCATGTGAAACTCGGTTGCTCACTCCATTCTGGGTTGAAGAAGTATGAAGTCGGGTGATAGTATTGCTCATTGAAGTAAGGCATATATATAGTGGTCTAACTCTTGATTGCCCAAATAACTATCATTCCATTCACTACAACTCCAAGTATTACATCTTCGAAGTGGTCTCTGGCATGCGTTCACCTGACTTTTATCTATAACAAGTGCTTTCACACTCTTGCCCAATGCCGATATCTATTTAGACATTGATTGGATAGCATTTAGCTGGTGCCTTCTGCTGCTCTTTGGAAAGTGTTCATCCAACTATCATTAGAACTCACATAGTTCCGGTAAGCCGTTCTCTGAAAATTTCACCAAACAAACAAAAATCAAATAAAAAAAATATATGAAAAGAAAATTTGTTTGAAGGAAGTGTCGATTGGTATTCATATCAACACAACTTGGCACAATCCCTGGCAGTGGCGCAAAAACAATTTGATGGACAATTTTCTTATGTGTTTTATAAACTAATTTAAATGATAGGATATTTTCTTTTTGCACAAAATTCACAATAGAAACACGTGCAATTATACACAGTCCATAAATATTACAATGATAAGTAGAGTATCGTTTCCACAAAGAATATCAAAATTATGTCAAGTTCTAAATTTAATCTCAACTACCCTTATCCAAACTATCGAAATGATTAAAAACTAAGAAAATGAATATTAAACTAAGTTTAAAGGAAACTAAAAAACTAATAGGCTAATTCACAACCAAGGAGATAATGGTCTAGAACTATAATTTCACTCAACCAATCTAGTTAACTTATATTTCTACCGTTAATTATGTCATTCTTGTTGCGAGCTTAACCGGGTAACATTATAATATTTGTGAGCCTCTTTCAAGTTCATCACAAGTATATTCACATTAAACACCCAACTATATTTCCATACTAAGTGGTTAATACAAACTCATTGTAAATAAGTATCCACACACAATCATACATTATAAATAACTACCCACACACAATCACACATAATACATGGGTATATTTCTATCTACATGTTATATATCATTCTATTTAGGTCTAACACAAGAGTTCCTTTTTCAAGTTCACTCAAAGTTACCAATTCTCCTAAACTAGTGATCAAGTAATCTAAGAGCACTAAGAGTTAAATAGAATAGAACTCAATTAACAAGAAATCAATTAATCAACAATAAAAATGAGGTGAGTTCATGGATGAGAATCCATTGCAACCCTAGACAAATATTCTAGTTCATCATCAATATCATAAAATCAAACCAAACAAACAAACAACAAACATCATCGTTAAACAATTAAAACCAAAGTAAAGGAATGGAAATCTCATGTCATGGCGTAATCCACTTGTCACCAAGAGTCGACCACCGAAATCTTCACTCCTTTCATGTCGTTTATGCACCAAATTTATAAGTGATGATGGGTTGTTGTCGAACTCTAAAAGGGTTGATGATGGACTGCTTTTCGACTCCAAAATCTCCTCCCCAAAGGCTATCATGACCTTCTATAGAGGGCTAACTTTGTGATCAGATTTTGGCCTCCAAACACCACTCTAAAGGCTCATTCTTCTCCACCTCAAGGTTGCATAAAGCCCTTGCCAAAGGGGCGCTAAAACTTGCTGTAAAATAACACAAAATGGGTTCAAAAGCCTACTGTAAATATCTACAAAAGGCTACAGTAGTTGGTGTTCAAAACACCCCTTGAACCCCTTCCAAAGCACTCTATTCTCTCATTTTTTATGTGATTAATGCTACTCAATGGCTGTGAAAGGTTGCCCTATTTCATGCCTAAAGTCCTCTATTTATAGGGTGCAAAATGGGTTTTAAGTGGTGCATGATTAGGTATCTAAGTTGAATTCGGAGTCTTTTCTGTCATGTATCGCGACCTAGGATTGTTAAACCTGTTTCACATGCTCGAGTCGCGATACTTTTGACTTGCAGGCACTAAATCTATCATAACTTTCTGCACAAAACTTCGATTCATAAACCATCAGAAGCTATGGAAACTAGATATTCAGGACTTTAATTTGGTAGGTTTTGCTAACGTAACTGAAACTGTGTACATTGTACGAGCTCAAACGATACGACCTATCTTCTAACCTAAAAACAAAAATTTATCGTTTCAACTCTGATTCGTCTTGAAACTTAAACTAACAATACTCTCAACCTTTTTATCTTTGACTTGAAAACACTTCAAATTTCTTATCATAACCTTCCATAACTCACCTATAGAAAACACTAACAAAAACACAACAAAACAACTAAAATTACTCAAGTATTCATTACAAAAGTAAGATTTAAGAGAACAAAATCACAATATATTTTATCATGATCAGATACTCTCAAACCTAACATTTGCTTGCCCTCAAATAAATCTAAAAAAAAAAAAGAGATAAAACTAAAAAATTTTGCACAAACAAAATAAATGGATTAATACTCAAATTTTCATAACAAAGGGTTCGTGGCAAATCGTAGGGCTTAAATTTTTCTAAAGTCAACTCTTCAGCATGAACCCTCATTGTGAATTCACCATAGTGCTCTTCCACCTCCTTCTCAATGAAGTCCTTATATTGGTTGAGGGTCCTGTTCACCAACTGTCGAGTAACATCGGTAGGCTCGAACACCCCAAACCTAGTCTCTTAGATATGGATTGCTGTTAGACATATGGTGTAAATTCAGCTCTAAATGGATTCAGGGTTTCTTCTGCTTGACTTGGGGTCTTCTCAATATCATCTTCCTTCCCTTTCATTGTTAATTAGAGATTTAATTGTTAGAGTAAGCTCTTTATTGCTCAAGTTGCTCATGTTTAAGTCTTCACCACCGCTCCGGACGGTCTCTAGACACTATTCTTCCTTCTCCTGTTCAGGATTGTTTTTTGGCTAATCAAGGAGTGCATTTTGTTGACTACTATTAAGTGCACTAATGTAACATGCTATCCCGGTATTCAGATAATTTATTAAATGTTGTTATTGATTAAGGAATAATAGGATTATTTAAGTATTCGAATCCGGATGTGTAATTGAATTTTTATGAAATTCCCAGATGGGTCCGAGGATAATTTTTCAATTTTGAAATCGTAAAATAATTTAGAGCGATCAAATCCAAATAATGAAGTTTTTGAATATGAATTTGGATTATAATAAAATTTTCAGGTGGACCTGAAACGATTCCGAATACGAGAAAGACATATTAGGAAATCAAAAAGCTTGAAAGTAATGCATAATGGGATACGTGTCAAGGAATGAGAGAATGAGAGATTGCATGAGAGACAAGTGTCTCATTTGACGAATAATGTGAAGACAAGTGTAAGGTGATTATTAAATATATATATTAAAACAAACAAATGAAGTGAAGTCAAACAAAAAAAGCAATCCGTCACTTTGTCTTTGAAGCAATCAAACCTGAGACCAACATCAAGGAAAATTAAAAGTACTCAAAGTGAAAGCAAGCAAGGAGCACGGCCAAAGGCATTGCATAGCAAACAAAGTGAAAGAAAGAAATCAAGAACCATTCATCCTCTCGATCAAGCAAAACCGAGAGGTAAAGAGAGAGAGAGGCAAAGCATAATCCAAGTGAAGCAAGAGAGAAGGTAAGCTTGTTATCATAGTTGATTTTTTTGTGATGTTTAATGCAAGAAGTGATGGAAATTTTGTTGTTAAAGGCTTTTCACACATGCAAGAAGCAAAGCACAAGAAGCCAAGGTCAAGCATTCAAGAGAGAAGTGATTTCAGTTTTGAAAAGAGAAATGGAGGAGCTTGACCGAGAGGTGAAGGAGCTGAAAATAGTGGCTATTTTGTTGGTTCAAGAAATTGCTTTTGAAACTTTTTTTCATTCATGCATGAGGTCCACACCAACCTAGAATGGAAATCCATCCATTTGGAATCAATTTGAAGAAGTAGGATTTTAGTTTCCATGAATTAGTTTGTGTAATCCTTGGATTTATGGACTTGGTTGATTTTGTGATGAAATAATGTTTGGATTTGTGATGTTCTAATCTTAAGATGATGTAAATGGAATTGCATGTGGTGTTGGTATGAAGGTTGAGAAGAAAATTTGGTGTTGGAAGCATGTCATGTCATGGCCATAAGATGGTAGATGGTTTAAATGATTTTGAATGTGTTGCTATGAATTTTGGTGAGATATTAGTGCTATTTATGGGCTGTTATAGAGCCATTTATTGAGCTGTTATGGTGCTATTTATTGGCTATTATAGTGATGTTTATTGGGTTGTTATAGTGTTGTTTCATGGGTTGTTATAGTATTGTTTTGTGGGCTACTAAGGTGTTGTAAAAACTGTTTTTACTGTGTATTATGGGCTGTTTTGATGCCAAGGCTCTCTTGGGTAAATATATGGGCTGTTTTGGTAGTTTAAGAGCTGTTTTATTGTGTAACAAGGGCTGTTTTATGGTTAAGCTATTTCGAATTAATTGCGTAAGCTGTTTCGACGATTAAAAGCTGTTTCGTAGGAGTCACATATGCTGTTTTGGTGTCGATAATGTTTTGAATTGATGACATAAGCTGTTGTGGAATTAAATGTTGTTTCGAATGAGCGTTACACGCTATCCTGATATCATGGACTGTTTTGAGTATTATTTAGAGATGTTTCGAAATCATTATATAGTGTTTTATATAGTAGATGAAATGCGAAAACAATTATATTAAGCGAATGCATTTATGTGATTAAATGTGCAATTGAAAGTCGCTTGCGACGTTACCTAAAGAATTAACGTTAAATGTATAGGTAATGTGGAGGCAAAATCGTATAGGTTGTGAACTTCGCAATAGGGTGTCCGGTGAGTGTTATTAAATCGTTTCGAAATTATTGTTTAATTCTAAGTCGTTTGAATTTTATAAATGTTTTGTCATGAATGAATTTATTTTAAACTTTATGATTTCATGCAAGCTTATTTAAGTTAAATGATGTTATAAAATTTTAAGTTATGAAGTTTTACATAACATTTATATTCTATGATCAAATATGTCATGATATGAATTAAATTAATTTTGATATCCTCCTTAACGAATTTTTATAGAGTGAATTACTGAAAACCCTCCCAACATTTGCTTTATTACAATCGGAAACCATTTTTACGTTTTGTAACAATGACCTCCCCTCTACTAACGTTTGACCATGGTTGACCGTTTGAAATAACTGGAAAATGACATAATAGAATAAAAAGACGATAATACCCTTAATGAATTAATTTTATAAATTTAAAATTATAAAATAATTAAAATTTAAAATTAATAAAATTTAAAATTATTTTAAAATTGATCTAAACCATCCATCTCAAAGATGGATGGCCTAGATTAATTTAAAAAAATAATATTTAAAACAAAAAAATAAATTGATGATGGTTTCTAATTATGATTTTCGGTTCTTCAACAGTCAGTTTTGGTTCATCGTCTGTTCCAACATCATCATTCATCAACATATTCCAACATAACAATCATTCATCAACATATTCCAACACAACAATCATTCATCAACATATTCCAACACAACAATCATCATCAACACAACAATCATTCATCAACATCGGTCTGGGTAACCCAGACATCGGTCTGGGTTCCCAGATCTGGAAACCCAGATCGATCTGGGTTTCCAGACGGGGAAACCCAGATCGATCTGGGTTTCCAGATCTGGAAACCCAGACCGATGTCTGGGTTTCCGTCTGGCAACCCAGACAGAACCAAACGGAAACCCAGACCGATGTCTGGGTTTCCGTCTGGCAACCCAGACAGAACCAGACGGAAACCCAGACCGATGTCTGGGTTTCCAGATCTGGAAACCCAGACATCGGTCTGGGTTTCCGTCTGGAACCAGATGGGGAAACCCAGACTGATCGGTCTGGGTTTCCAGATCTGGAAACCCAGACATCGATCTGGGTTTCCAGACAGAAACCCAGACATCGGTCTTGGTTTCCAGATCGGAAACCCAGATCGATCTGGGTTTCCAGATCTGGAACCCTAGATCGATCTGGGTTTCCGATCTGGAAACCAAGACCGAGCCCAGAACCGAGATGCTCAATGCCCAGCCGAAAATGAAGATGAAAATGAAGAGAAGAAGGAGAAGAGAGGGGGAAGAAGATGAAGAAAAAGAAGAGTAGAAGGAGAAGCGGGAGAAGAGAGGAGAGGAGTATTATAATTTAAATTTTAAATTTTATTATTTTTAAATTTTAATTATTTTATAATTTAAAATTTATAAAATTAATTAATCAGGGGTATTATCGTCTTTTTACTCTATTTTATTATTTTTCAGTTATTTTAAACGGTCAACTCTGGTCAAACGTCAGTAGAGGGGAGGTCATTGTTACAAAACGTAAAAGTGATTTTCGATTGTAATAAAGCAAATGTTGAGAGGGTTTTCAGTAATTCACTCAATTTTTATATTCAAGAATGAGATGTGGATTTTATATGAAATGCAGTTTATTTATAAATGTTTTATTAAGCCTATGGTATTCCTTAGGGTGATTTTATGATGTTATCGGTAATGGTAGATACCCTAAAACGATGTAGGATTCCAATTGGGAGTTGCGATGTATGATTTCGCCTCTCCCTAGGGTATATAATGAGCTAGCTTACTATATGAGTGATGCAGGATTCCGCTCGTAGCGATGTAGGATTTCGCTACTTAGTTACCGATCATATGGCCTTGCGATGTAAGATTCCGCTTTGCCATATGCCTGGGTATGCCATTTGGTGATTAAAGTATTGGTGGTTGATTTATTATGTTATTATGAAATGAATTTTTATAAATTTGTATACCACCATTTTAATTTGCAAATTTATGATATATGAAAATGGTATAAGCTGCTGAATTTTGTTTCAGATTCATGAATTATGTTTATGAATGTGTTTAAAGTTAAGTGAAATGATTTAATTATATTTTATGAATAAATTCGTAAATGTTAGGGAGGTGACTATTTAAAATTTGATTTTATTTAGAATAATATAACACTCACTAAGTTCATTATCTCACTCTATTATATGTTTATAAAACCAACTCCCCAGATCAAGGTACAGGTTTAGGTGCTACAGTTTCAGTTGCTGGAACTTCGACCCACGAATAGCAGGATTTGGTTGCATTGTAATTGTTGTGCGTGTTTATCTATGACTTTTTGTTATAAATACTTTTAAGTTGTAAATATTAACACTTGAATTATATTAACTATATTTTGAGATAGTTTTAAACCTATATATCTATGAATTGTAAACTATTTTAAATGTTTTTTTAAATTTCACTATGATATCTTTTATTTTTAGTTACATGATTTAAATTTTACTCTAAAAGTTTTGAATGTATGAAAATATATTTAAACTTCCGCTTTTATATTAAATTTGGATTACCAAAACTATTTGTATAGATATGTTTCAAGTTATCAGGAAAGAGACTTAGCTTTACGAGAACCTTCCAGCTGGATCAGATATCCTCTTAAGGGCCACCGTGGGGTTGCCGGGTCGTAATAAGATGAGGCGAACGGGGCCCGTCAACTAATCAACTATCCACCTAAACTTGTAAGTTTTAAATCACAACCTCTTGTTCTTGCAATAAATTGTCTATCCTCTCCATGGACATATCATTTCGTTCCACAAACTGCATAAGCTCTTCTTCTTCATTCTCTAGATGTGTTTCTCATTAGCTATTATGACATGAACTTAAGAATTGATCTATCTGAACTTATATAGCCTACTGGCATTGTATTGAAGCCTATTGTTCCTGCTACATATTGTCTATCCACTAAGTATACTCGTCCTTCCATTCCTTATGCTCGTCCATCCTCTCCTTAAGTATCTGTATAAGCATTTGTAGATGCTTGCTTTTCTTGAGGAGGAATGTAGAACCATTGATAGTAACCTTGAAAATCCAGAGGACTATAAGGTTGCAGAAATTGGTCTTGAAAAGCAGGTAGATATGATGGCCACATATATCAGGGTTGTTCATGCTCTTCACTCCATGTGAAAATCAGTTGATCACTCCACTCAGGGTTATAGAAGTTCAAAGTCGACTGATAGTATTACTTATTGAAATTAGGCATATAGTGGTCTGACACATGATTGCCCCAATAACTATCATTCTATTCACTACCACTCCAATTATTGCATCTCCTAAGTGGTCTTTGGCATGCATTCACCCAACTTTCATCTATAACAAGTGCTTTCACACTCTTGCCTAATGCCGATATCTATTCAAACGTTGTTTGGATAGCATCGAGCTGGTGCACTTCTACTACTCTTTGGAATGTGTTCATTCAACTATCATTAGAACTCAGATAGTTCCTGTAAGCCATTCTCTAAAAAATTCACAAAACAAAAAATAAATAAATAAGAAAAGAAAAATTGTTTGAAGTAAGGAAGTCTTGATTAGTATTAATATCAACAAAACTTGGCACAATCCCTAGCAATGGCATCAAAAAACTTGATGGACAATTTTCTAATGTGATTTATAAGCTAATTTAAATGATAGGATATTTTCTTTTTGCACAAAATTCACACTAGAAACACATGCAAGTATACATGATCCACAAATAATATAGTAAAGAGTAGAGTATCGTTCCCATAGAAATTGTCAAAATTTTGTAAAAAGTACTAAAATTGATCTCAGCTACCATTATCCAAACTATCAAAATGATGGAAAATTAAGAAAATGAACATTAAACTAAATTTAAAGGAAATTAAAACAACTAATATGCTAATTCACAACCAAGGAGATAATGGTCTAGAGCTATAATTTCACCCAACCAATCCACTCAACATACATTTCCAATGTTAATTATGTCATTCTCATCATGAGCTTAATCTAGTAACACTATAGTATTTGTAAGTCTTTTTCAAGTCAATCACAAGTATGTTCGCATTAAACACCTGACTATATTTCTATGCTAGACGATTAATACAAACTCATTATGAATAAATACTCAAACATAAAACATGGGTACATTTCTATCCTATATGTTATATATCATTCTACTCAGGTCTAACACAAGAGTTCCACTTTTAAGCTCACTCAAGGTTACCCAATTCTCTTAAAGTAGTGATCAAATAATCTAAGAGCATTAAGATTTAAATAGAATCGAACTCAATTAAGAAGAAATATGTTAATCAACAATAAAAATGAAGTGAGTTTTGTAGGTTAGGGTCCATTGCAACCTTAAACAAATATTCTAGTTCATCATCAATATCATAAAATCAAACCAAATGAACAAACAACCAATATCATCATTAAACAACTAAAATCAAAGGAATGGAAAATCCCATGTCATGGCGTAATCCTCCTATCACCAAGAATCGGTGATCGAAATCTTCACTCCTCTCATGTCATTTATGCACCAAATCTGTGAATGATGATAAGCTACTATTGAACTCTAAAAGGGTTGATGATGGAATGGTTTTTGACTCCAAAATCTCCTCCTTAAAGAGTATCATGACCTTCTATAGAGGGCTAACTTTGTGATCTAATTTCGGCCTCTGAACACCACTCTAGAGGCTTCTTCTTCTTCTCTCTCAAGGTTGCTGGAAACCCTTACCAAAGGGATGCTAAAACTTACTACAAAATATCACTAAACGAGTTTAAGGGGCTGCTATAAATATCAGAAAAAAAGGCTACAGCAGTTGGTGTTCAAAACACCCCTCGAATCCCTTCCAAAACTTTTCTCTCTTCTCTCCCTTTTAGTGTGATTCATGGCTGCTCAATGGTTGTGAAAGGCTATCCTATTTCATGCCTAAAGTCCTCTATTTATAAGGTGTAAAGTAGGGTTTTAAGTGGTGCACGATAATATCTCCAAGTTGAATTCAAAGTTTGTTTTGTCACATATCGTGACGTAGGATTGCTAAACACGTTTCACATCCTCGAGTCACGATACTTCTAAAACTTTGATTCGTCTTGAAACTTCCACTAATGATACTCTCAACCCTTTTATCTTGAATTCACCTTGAAAACACTTCAAATTGCTTATCATAACCTTCCATGGCTCATATAGAAAATACCAACAAAAATACATCAAAACAACCAAAATTACTCAAGTATTCATTATAAAAATGAGATTTAAGAAAATAAAATCATGATATATATTTATCGTGATCTCTCAACTTTTTTCTTTTAGACGGATCACTCAATTTTTTAATCAAGAAAATCTAGAAACCTAGAAAATCAAAATCAAGGTTCTAGGTTCTAGGTTGCTAGAAACCCAAATGGGTTTCCAAGTAGTTGAAAACCCAAATTTATGGGTTTCCAACAATACACAAACATGTCCTCGAATTCACAATTCTTCCAATCTACAACACCCACCCTGAATGCGCAAATTTAAACATGTTTCTCCATCAACTACCACATTTCTCTCAACTAATGTCATAAAGACATCTTGTTTTCTATTCCTCTACAATCAATCAACCAAACAGACCTCACTCTAACATCTCTTTATCTAAAACCACCAAGCAGTGAAACCTTAAACTACTACACACCCAAATCAAGCAACACACATACCTACAAAACGAAATCAAACCAATCAATAAAAGAACACAATCTCAAATACAAAGACCTATAGTGGTGGGTTTTATATTTTTTGTTTTTGAACTCATATGATGTTGAAGGTTTTTTATGTTGTTGATGTTACAGGTTGATGTTGTTGATGTTAATGATAATGGTGAGCTAAATGTTGTTGATGTTTTGATGATAATGGTGGCTGATAATGGTCAATTAAGGATGATTGTGGTTGATGAGTAAGATGATTTATTGGAGGTGAAGATCTATTCTCCTAATTGGATCTCCATCCTTAATTTTTTTTTTTAATTTACAATAAAAAAATTTTTCTTAATTTTTTTAAAATGATGTCCACTATTCATTAACATGATGGACAGTAAAAATCATTTTAATTTTTTCGAGAAAATGATTGTTTTTTTAATTTGTAAATTTTGTTCAATTTTTTTTTATTTTTAAAATTATTTTGATCTCCACTGTCCATTTTTAAGATAGATGATGGAGAATTTTTTCATTTTGTGTGTTTTCAATTTTTGTTGTTGTTAATTAATAAAGTTATTAAAAAAAATATAACTACTCTTCCAATTACCATTATACCATTCTAATTTAACACCATCCGAGTTTTTTTATTGGTAGGGGGTGATTCACCTAACAAAAAAAAAAAAAAAAAATAGTGCTAATCACTATTAGTTTGCTTTACAAGGGGTTTTTCATGATATTCCACTTTCAAAATGATGTATCAAAGTTGAGGTAAGCGTACACAATTAATTAAATGAGGGAGTCTCTCAACAAAAAATATATATATATATAATTTACCATTCCAATTATTAGAAACAAACTACCTTTCCACATTGAGTTATTATTTTTCCCCTTACTAATTTTAAAAACATCATTTTACACTTTCTATAAACTTAAATTAACATTTAAATAAGAAAATTATATTTTACCCTAAAGATATTTCAAAAATAATAATGCACATTAATATTTGTGGGTACATTGATTGATGCTTAGTGTTGGTCATTGCTAATGAATAGTGCCGATCATTTTCAATGGGTTAGTATCCTAAAGGATGAAAATTCATATTCATTTGATAAGAGTAAGTGACAAGGATTGACTTGGTGTAATAATAAGGAGTTACTCACATTGGATTAAGTAGTCGAGATTAATTAGGGGTCATTTTTCAAGTACTTATCACATCTAATGCGTTAGTATCATAATGGATGAAATTCAAAATAGATTTGATAGGACTAAGTGCAAAGGATTGGGTTGGTAAAACAATAAGGAGTTACTCACATGGCATTAAGTAGTTGGGAATAATTAGGGGTCATCTTTACCAACCCAATCCTTTTCATTTTGTGTATATGTCTATATATACGTATAAATGCATATATGTATATATTGTAATGGATGAAATTCATATATAGATTTGATAGGACTAAGCAAAAAGGATTGCATTGGTATAACAATAAGGAGTTATTCACATGGCATTAAGTAGTTGAGAATAATTAGGGTTCATTTTTCAAGTACTGACTATACCAACCCAATCCTTGTCGCTTTGTGTGTGTATCTACGTATGCATATAAATGTATATATTTATATATATTTATATAAATAAATAAATAAATATATAATATATAAATATATATATGTATATATATTATATATTTATTTATATAAATATATATATAGACAAACACATGTGATAAGTACATATATTGTTACCCAATCCTTGTCACTTTGTGTGTGTCTATATATATATATATATGTGTGTGTGTGTGTGTGTGTGTGTGTGCACAAAAACACACACACATGTGATAAAAATATATATACCAACCCAATTCTTGTCGCTTTGTATGTGCGTATATGTGTCTATGTATAAATATATATATGTGGCACATTCTAAGGTGCACTCGATGTATGCATGCACTTGATAAAAGAAATACATAATTACCTTCTAAAATGTGTGATTGTAATTTATTTTATATGATTAAAACTAAACATATGTTATTACAATAAGTAAATGTGATCACATTTACTTATTGTAATCATATATATTTAGTTGTACTCACATGTAATAAATTATAATCACACATTTTAAAATGCAATCACGTATTCTTTTTTTTAAGTGTATGTATACACTCGGTGCACACAACGCGACCAAAATGTATATATTATAAATTACAATCATATATTTTATAATACAATCACACATTTTTTCTATTAAGGGTATGTATACCCCAGGTGTATGCTAGAATATATATATATATATATATGCAAAACTTATTGGGTTGATATATCAGCTCCTTTCCAGTTAGAGTGTAAGTGCATCTTAACCATCCAACTTGTCATAATCTAAGGATCAACAATATATATATATATATATATATATAGACACACACATATTCTCCTTTCCAATTAGACTATACGTGCATCTTAACCATCCAACTTGTCATAATCTAAGAATGAACAATATATATAATATATAGACACACACACACAAAGCGACAAGGATTGGGTTGGTATAGCAATTAGCTATTAGTCACATGTGATATGTACGTTAAAGATGGGAAGGAGTTGATATACCAACCCAATCCTTGTCGTTTATATATATATATATATCGGGTTTCCTTGGGTACACATAGGGTGTGCATACCCTTGACAAAAAAATACATGATAGCATTCTAAAATACATTATTGTAATTTATTATATTTTATTACAACTAAACATGTGTGATTACAATCAGTAATAGTGATCACATTTACTCGTTAAAATCACACATATTTAGTTATAATCACATATAATAAATTACAATCACACACTTTAGAATACAATCATACATTTCTTCTACCAAGGATATGCATACCCACAGTGTATACTAGAATACGCCTATATATATACGTATAGATATTTATATATTTATATATATATAGGCACATTTTAGCATACACCTGGGGTATGCATATCCTTACAAAAAAATAATAATAAATACGTGCTTATATTCTAAAATATGTTATTGTAATTTATTAGATGTGATTATAACTAAATATCTGTTATTACAATCAATAAATGTAATTATAATTAGTAAATATCATAATTGTAATCAAATTTACTTATTGTAATCACATATATTTAGTTGTAATCATGTAAAATAAATTACAACCACATATTTTAAAATGCAATCATGCATTTTTTTTTTTTTTTTTTTTTGTTAAATGTATGCATACCCTAAATGTACCTAAGAGGACACCATATATATATATATATATATATATGTATGTATATATAAGCAACAATGATAACTTGTCATAATCTAATGATCAACAACATATATATATATATATATATATATATGGACACATACACACACAAAACGACACATACAAAAAGCAACAAGGATTGGTTTGGTATAGCAATTAGCAATTAGTAACATGTGATAAGTACATTAAAGATGACCTTTAATTGGAAAATTAGCAATTAGTCACATGTGATAAGTTCATTAAAGATGACCTTTAATTGGAAATGAGCTGATAAACCAACCCAATCCTTGTTGCTTATATACATATATATATATGGTGTCCCCTCGGGCACACTATGTACCAACCCAATCCTTGTCGCTTATATACATATAAATATGGGGTCCCCTTGGGCACATTATATACCAACCGAATCCTTGTCGCCTTTATACATATATAGGGTCCCCTTAGGCACATTTGGCTATGTTTATACTTGACAAAAAATATATATAATTACATTCTAAAATGTATAATTATAATTTATTATATGTGATTGCAACTAAACATGTTTGATTTCAATCAACAAATGTGATCACAATTAGTAAATCAATAAATATGACCACATTTACTGATTGTAATCACATATAATAAATTATAATCACATATTTTATAATGCAATCACACGTTTTTTTTTTTTTTTTTGGGTTAAGTGTATGCTAGAATGTGCCTACATATATAAAGGGGTCCTCTTAGTACACTTGGGGTATGTATGCACTTGACAAGAGAAATGCGTAATTGCATTTTAAAGTGTGTAAATATAATTTATTATATGTGATTACAACTGCACATATGTGATTATAATCAGCAAGTATGATCACAATCCTTATATTCACTAATTGTGATCACATTTACTTATTGTAATCATACATATTTAGTTATAATCATATATAATAAATTACAATTACACTCTTTAGAATGCAATCACATATTTTTTTTCAAATGTATGCATACCTGGAATGCGTAATTGCATTTTAAAATATGTAAATGTAATTTATTATATGTAATTACAACTAAACATGTATGATTATAATCAGTAAATGTGTTCATAATCCTCATATTCACTTATTATGATCACATTTACTGATTGTAATCATACATGTTTAGTTATAATCACATTTAATAAATTACAATCATACTCTTTAGAATGTAATCATGTTTTTTTTTTTTTTTTAAGTGTATGCATACCTCAGATATTTGCTAGAATATATCATATATATATATATGTATGTATATATATATATATGGGTGCACCTGAGTATGCATACCCTTGACAAAAAATAAATGTGTGATTATAATTTATTATATATGATTATAACTAAATATGTATCATTACAATTAGTAAATGTGACCACATTTACTGATTGTGATCATACATATTTAGTTGTAATCATATATAATAAATTATCATCACACATTTTAAAATGTAATCACACATTTATTACTGATTGTGATCATTATGATTATATTTACTAATTCTAATTACATATATTTAGTTGTACTTACATATAATAAATTTTAAAATGTAATAACGTATTTTTTTTTTTTTTTGTTAAATGTATGCTTAAACTCGGTGTACACAACGCGACTCCATATATATATATTTATTTATATAAGCACATTCTAGCATATATTTAGCGTATGCATACCTTTGACAAAAAAAGGAAAAAAAATGTATGATTGCATTCTAAAATGTATTATTGTAATTTATTATATATGATTATAACTAAACATATGTTATTACAATTAGTAAATGTGAGGATTGTGATCACATTTACTGATTGTAATTACACAGGTTTAATAGTAATTACGCATAATAAATTATAATTATACATTTTAAAATGTAATCGCGTACTTTTTTTTTATCAAGTGTGTGTATACTTTAGGTGTACCCAAAGGGACCTTATATATATACATATACATATATATATATATATATTTATAAGGGACAATGATTGGCTTCATATATCAACTCTTTTCCAATTAGAGTATGAGTGCATCATAACCATCTAACTCGTTATAATCCAAGGGTTAACAATATATATATATAGACACACACACACAAAGAAAGTGACAAGCATTAGGTTTCTACAATGATTGGCTTAGTATATAAGCTCCTTTCCAATTAGAGTATGAGTGCATTTTAACCATATAACTTATCATAATCTAAGGATAGACACACACAAAGAAAGTGACAAGCATTAGGTTTCTACAATGATTGGCTTAGTATATAAGCTCCTTTCCAATTAGAGTATGAGTGCATTTTAACCATATAACTTATCATAATCTAAGGATACACACACACACACAAAGCGACGAGGATTGGGTTGGTATAGCAATTAACAATTAGTCACATGCGATAAGTATGTGAAAGATGACCCCTAATTGGAAAGTAGCTGATATACCAACCAATCCTTATATATATATATATGAGGTCCTCTTGGATACACCTGGGTATATATACCCTTGACAAAAAATACATGATTGCTTTCTAAAATGTGTGATTATAATTTTTTTTTTTTTTAAATAATGTGATTGTAATTTGTTGTATGTGATTACAACTAAATATATATGATTACTTATTGAAATCGTGCATATTTAGTTGTAATTATATATAATAAATCACAACAACATATTTTATAACTAGAGTGAGAAGCGGAGAAAGAATGAGAAAAGCCCATTCCCATTCAGTCAAAACCCACGAGTGAGCTTGAGAATAATCATTCTTATGAGATTAGGCAAAATATTTTGAAATCCCTCCCAAACCTATTCAAACGCTGGATTTCATTGGATTAAAAATTTTTAATCTCAATTCCATGAAATATCTGGTGTACCAAACATGTTCTTATGGTACATTTGGTATACCGTATTGTATTGAATTAGACTTACTTGGATTAAATTAGATTGGACTAAACTGAATTGAATTTAATTTGATTTTATTTAATTGAATATAATACAATCCTTTGTTTCATGTATGATTGGATTGGTTGTACATGATTTGATAAATAAGATAAAAATATTTACTTCCTAAATTAATTAATTTCAATATTATTATTTTATTAATTTATTTATTAAAATATTATTATTTTATTTATTAAATTATGAAAATATTATTATTTATTTAATAATAAAAATTAAAATATAATTTATTTATAGATATTATTTTTTTTTTATATTTATGAAAGACACATCTAAGTTTATAATTCAACAACTTTAAAATAATATATATATATAATAAATAATATTATAGAAGTAATGATGAGGGGCTTGGTTGGTGCGCAATTGACCCTATAAAATTTAGGGTTTTGTTTAAAAGTAACCCAATTTGTGTGACCCATTACAACCTTGACCCTTTTTTTTTAAAGCACTAGACGCTGACTTATTTGGGACGAAAATGCCCTTACCATGCCATTTAAAATTTGAGTGTCGATCACTGTGTCTCTAAGAAACTGTTCAGTATCTGGCCATTCCCAATGTTTTGCGAGTCATTGTCCGACCTTATCACCGTCGCATTGTACCGGTTGCCGACCGCCACCCACGACTGACGACGCAAACCCGACGGTCCCTGCGTCATTCTCTGTGTTGGCAGGTTTTTGTGTTAGTGTCTGTCAAAGAATAGTGTAGGAAGGCTGACCCACCGTCCCACCTTATATCCGTTGCATGCCAGCGATTAGCGAACTCCATCGACGACGGACAACGCAAGGCCGACCCACCCACCGTCGTTCTCTAGCCGTGTAAGTTTTTTGCGTTATTTTCTGTCATAGAAACCCTACACGATCGAAAGTTGTAGAAGACGAGGAAGAGGGAAGAAGAAGGAAGACATTGAGGGAAGAAGAGGCAAAAACGCGAAGGACAACGAGGAAACAAGTGTGTGCTGACTGAGAACCGCGACAGCGAGGAAAATTTTTTACAGTAAGAATAGCTGACACACTTTTGTAAACTATTGGATTGTTGTTGTGGTTCAGGTTGTTAAAATTATTGAGTTTGTGTTTTGAATGTTGTAAAATTTTGGATTAGAGTTGTCGTTTTTGGGTATTGTAAACAGAGAGTTTCAAACGGTTGGTTTGTGTTGGATAATTTGGTGCTTGTGGTGGTTCTTTGCAAAAAGGGATAGTAAGTCGTTGTAAACAATCCCGCCAAGTACGAAACCAACTTGGAGGTTTGGAAGTGTAAGCTGCATGTGGGGATTCTGATGCTTCAAGTTGGGATTCCCAATCTTTAGGTTGGGATTTATAAGTTGAAACCAACCTGAAAGGTGAGATTCCACACTTGAAGGTTAGGATTCCCAACCTTCAATGTGGGATTGCATCTCGCAAATTGGGATGCCCAAATTGTAAAATTGGGACGTCCCAAGTGAGATTGACAATCTATAGGTTCCTTGATTTGGGGCTTGGTTAGTGTTGTTTTCAGGTGTGAAGTCGTTGATGATGTAACGTAATTGTCTGTGCTTTATATGTTCTTTGGTATACAACCGAATATGTACTGATATGATATATGTTTTAATACTTTTTAATGATGAAATGCAGTAATGAAATTTTAATGTGTTCTTTTATAAATACAGGTTGGGCAAATGGAATCTGCAGTGTCAATCCCAAAGATCATGGACTCCGATCATTTTAATTCAAAAGTTACATGCTTCTCCAAGTTGGGAGCCGTAAAAGTGATAGCGAAAAAGTTAAATGACGTGCAATTGGAGATGTTCAACACCTCATGCTTTGGTAAACTGTTACATATAAAGGACCTGAGGTTTGCCGGTCAATTAGTGCATAACTTGCTTCTCCGGCAAGTGGATCGTGATGATTCGGACGAGCTGTGGTTTGCACTTCCGTATGAAAATGTCATTCAGTTCTCTATGCAGGAGTTTGGCATCATCACAGGACTTGATTGTGGGCCATACCCGTCCGACGGGTTAGATGATGAATGTCCATCTGGTGAGAAGTTCAGCGAAAGATTTTTTCCTGGTACCAGTAAAGTTTCAAACAAAAGTCTGGACATGACATTTAGGGGTGCTACGACGGACAATGATGAGGACATTGTCAAACTTGGGTTGTTGTACTTTTTAGAGACCGTGTTACTTGGGAAGGATCCCAAGAACCAGATTCGAAGGGAGCACATTCGGCTATTGGATGATGTCAATGCATTCAACAAATACCCTTGGGGTCGATGCTGCTACGAGATGACGTTGCGTGGCATGAAAAAGGATTTTAAGAAAATGGCTGATAAGGCTGGAAAACGAAATAAAGGGCAGCAAATCAAGGCAGACGGTGCATTCTATTCTTTGTCCGGTTTCCCATATGCATTTCAGGTTTATGTCTCTTGTTTTTAGTTTATGTTGCTTTGAAATGGTTGGTTTGTTTGCATATAACATTTGTTGTTTGTTTGTGCACTTGTAGATATGGGCTTGTGAAGCAATTCTAACCATTGGGCAACAAATTGCAATGAGGGGCAGCAAATCATCAATTGGAGTTCTGTGGCAATCCCAAAGTCAGGAGATATTGTTAAGCTGTTATATCGCTCGGATGTATGTATATATCTTACTGATTTTAATAGGCGCCCTGCATTGTAGTTGCTGTTTTGAATATTTGTTTTGTCGTTGCATGCTAGTTTCAAGCGCACCCTACGTTGGAGGCCACGACAGCAGAAGAAAAAGAGGAATACTGGAAGTATTTCGTTAGCACGGACGAGGGTGCCGCCCAGTTGTCATCTAATAGTGGCGCCTCTGCTAGTGCTGCCACAGGTGAGAAGGTCAACATCGACAAGGCCACTGCAGCCCCTATTCAGAAGGCGCAGGCTACCGAAAGACGACCGTATACTCAGGTGGAGTAGTTGTTAGATTTTAATACTTGCCAAATATCTACTTTATTATTTAGTATACCACCCATCAGTACATGTTGAATTTTATACAGGCTGCCAAGGATAACAGTGGTGCTCATAGTAGTCAATTAGAAGCCCTCCAAAAGCAGGTGGAGTAGGTTAAGCAAGACATGATGAATATACTGCAGGCCACAAACAACAAGGTTGAAGAGACAAATATGAAGGTGCAGGAAACAGTCGATGTCATGCACGAAACAAACAACAAGGTTGATATGATTATCGACTTTTTATTCAGAAACAATGCTGTTCCTTCGCCTCCGAATGCACCTGCTTCGAAGGTACACTGCAGAGCTGGCTAGTGTTAGTTACTTATTAGTAATTTATCGTAACATGTACTGACCACGTTTTGCTTGACAGGACATCGATGACGTACAACGTGAAAGAACTGGATGCAGTCCTGGGGTGGAAGGAGCAGTGCCAGTTGGGGCGGACATGCGGGGAGATGCTACCCATGACGAGGTGGATAGTTTCGGTGATGAAATGAGGTTCACCCCATTCGTCCCAACAAAAGCATGGCTAATGTCGCCTGCCACGCCTTCTGATGCAAGTGTGAAGATTTTACCACAGTCTTCCAGTTTTCAGATAAAGCAAGATAAGGGTCAACATGTGTCTGCCTTGTTATCAATGTTGGAAGGTGACCCGATAAACGTGGCTGAAACGTCGTTACGTCATGCGGCAGAAGGCAGTGCCAAGGCAACACAAGCGAGGGTAGACAGCTTGAGGGGGAACATGCAATTGGACCGTAGCGTCCCAAGCAAAGCAATTCTAGGGTGGCCTTCGCCACCGTCGGATGTAAGTTTGAATATTATACCGGAAACAAGGTTTTTCAGAAGACAGCGAAAAAAGGGTCCACAAATTTCTTCTCCATTTCAGCAAATTCAAGTTGTTCCTAGAAAGCACACCAAGTATGAACAATTTCGTAAACTGTTCGATAGCGACCTACAGGCATTTAACGCATGGCGTGACGAGCATGTTCCGAATGACTTGTATGTTTTTGCCTCGCTTAATTACTCCTTATTGTCTTTTATATAATTTTTTCGATACTATATAACCAGGTGGCACAAATGGGTTTGTTACTGTAGAGAAACGGTTCGTTTGCCCACAGGTGACTGCAACTGACAGTGGTTTAGGGAGTTGTGCAAAGACAATCAGTGGTTGCAAGATTTGGTGTGTCTAAATATATATGGAAAGTAGGTATGTAAGATATATAAAATGAGTACTCAATTTAACCGTCTCCATTTTTTTGGTTTACAGCATATGGATGCTGCTTTCTGGTTGATTAGATGGAAGGCCCTGCGATTCCCTACTACCAAGATGGAAGCATTCACAACCACAGATATTTTGTTTGGGGTGACTATGTGTCTTCATATACAGTCAACTTATTAGTGAAATTGCAAAAATTTTTCCCTTACTAATTCACATTTTTTGTCCGATATTTGTAGCAACATTTGTTAGGGAAATGGGATGCTTATATTAAGAAGAAACCTATTTGGCCCGATGATGACATGTGCATAAGATACGCCCAGGGAGAGGTGGCCGGTAGTAGAGCCACATCGGGGGAGGTTGTCATGACTGCGTGGGCAAGACTTACAATGGTACGGACGTTAATTGGGTGCTTCGGTGTAGTTATTTTACCTGTTATATGCCATTCTCTTAGTAATTTCTGATTATGTTATACTTGTCGTGTTGGTAGCTATACATGCCCTTCAATCACAGGGGTGTACATTGGGTACTGGTGAAAGTACACTTCAAGGAGTGAATGATAACCCTGTTTGACTCACTAGGCACGTACATACGCACCTGGGAAAAGTTTTTGCTACCCATACAAACGCTATTGCCACTGCTCCTTCAGAAGACTGACCACTACGGGAATGATACCCACATGACTACAGACTGGTATCGGAAGGATGGATGGTCCGTGTCGCGGTGCGATGACACGTCAGAACAAGTTTTTAGGTAAGAGGTGTACGACATGCAGCAGCATCACACATTGGCATTTATAGGTACATCGCTTGCTAACGTGTATGTTGTTTCCTATTGTGTAGTAGTGGTGATTGTGGCATCTTCGTGATCAAGTTGGTGGAACACATGGCGCACGGTCAGTCACTGAAGTCATTCGACAAATCCCGTGTACGACAACTCCGACAGCAGTTAGGTCTCGACTTGTGGATGGCGTCTCGTCAGTTAGGGGGGGGTAATATTGTTCACCTTAATCTCGTGCCTATCTATCATGATGACTTCGTCTGTTGACTTTTTGTGTTTATAACATTGATACTATTTTGTCACCGTCCGTCTGACGCATTGTATTTGCTTGTGATTTCTGCTGTTGACCAGGTTTCTGATTCCATGACAGCAGCAGCGCTTATTTTTTGGTGAACTTTTGTATGGCATGAGACAGGATACAACAGGTTGTACTTTTTTTGACGTGCAAACCAAAGTAGGAATGAGGCTGGATACAACAGCAGGTAGTTATTTTGACGTGCAAACTGCATGAAAGGCTTGGATTGTGGATCACACATTCGACTTTTTGCAAACAAGCATGCTAAACCTCAAAGCCTGTCAATCGTGCCTAGTTTGTTCGCGCAATGTTTTGCGACCATTTGCAATACATTTCAGTTTTTTACTTGTAAAGTTACACATTGGTTGACAGACATTTAATTATGCGGCTTAGTTGTAATTGTCCCAATGTTTTGAGGTGTGATCATGGGGTAACCCCACGCGAATGTTGAAAACACCTTCTTTTTTGGGCTGTTTGACTCACTGGATTGCTTATTTGTTTTTTTGTAATTGTCACATTACATTTAAATCATGCAAAGTTCTTTATTTGTAGTCTTATATTTTTATTCTATATTATACATTTTTGGCCTTTTATTTTTAGTTGCATGCTGGACTGCCCAGGATTGGAATTGATGCACATTACTTTGACATTAGTTCTTTGAGTTGTGATGCAATCTGTTGCTTGTCTCCGTTACTAATTTTGGACTTTGGACTTGTGACTATGGACAAATGTTACAGAAGAAGTTGAAACAGCTTAGTAGAAAGTAAAATAAATTCAGATTTCTATGTTAAGGCCACGAACATATGACAAATGAACCATTATTACAAAGGGTAAATAAAAACGAAAAATATAACAAAAGGTTTGATAATAGTCCTATTCGAACACATTCACAAAGGGTAGATACAAGTGGACATATACACTTATATTGCTGACAAAATATACATAACTGTTGACAACCAACAATATGGAATTACAGCAGTCAGGGGAAATAGAAGTGCAGGATATACAGACATTTTTGACAAACATACTTATAAATACGTGACACTGGCATTCAGTGTAACTGTTGAAGCAAGTGCACCAAATACGTGACACTGACTTCATCTGATTACACTGGTGCAATATTCATATACAAAAGTGCATAGCTACATGTGATTACCAAAAAACAAACCAATTACATGCTGCAAGCAACAGAGGCCAAAAAGTCCGTCACTTGCCCTGTACAAAATGAAGGGAATGGAGTTGACGTCTTCCAAGTTTCATGCAGCAGCTTCGCATACCGGAATAGGTACGCTACACTTTTGTCTGTTGTGTCCGAAGCCATTGCACCTACTGCACTTTGACTATTTTTTTCCTTCACTTTGCGAAGGTTTTCTTTTTTTAGTAGGGCGTCCATGAGGCTTACGACCTTCAGGTGGTAGGACGATTGGAACTTGCAGATGTTCAGGCCAAATTCACTCGTCTTCAGGCCCAAGCGGATGAATGGAATGTGCATATGCTGCTGCTAATGCATCATGGCTATAGTACGCAGCACAGTAGTCGTAACAAGATAGATGGCGAGTAATATAGACTGCCAAAGCATGTGCACATGGAAGTTGGTCGACCTGAAATTTTTTGCAGTCACAAGTTCTACTCCGCAAGTTCACAATCGGGTTCAAAAATTCGTCAATGACAAGATACTTATCTATATCAACGGGCTGCACAGGATAACGACCAGCTTTCTTCATCCTATGGCGCAGCTTCCTTTCAACCCAAGGTGTCATTGGCGTCACCATTTTCGCAGCTTCCTCCCGCCTTTCCCAAAACCATCTTTGAAGTAGGCCACGTATATGCTCTATTAACTTCATGATCGGCAAATCTCGTGCCTCCTTTAAAATTGCATTCAAACACTCTGCAATGTTTGTTGTCATAATGGAATACCTTCTACCATCGAACTCGCATCTAGCCCATTTGGTAAGTTCTGCAACAATCAAGTAGTCAGTCGCGTTACCATTAAGTGCTGCAATTTGGGACATGACTTCATTGAACATTGAAACACGATATGCTTTGGCAGCCTTGTAAAACAGTTGATGCACATTACCAGCTTTGCAATTGGCCTTCATGTTTTGTCCGAGGTGATACATACATATTCCATGCAATGCCACTGGAAACGAATGTGCAATGGTCGATGCTATACTTGTGTTTCGATCTGAAATGAACACTAGATCATCAACTTCTCCAATAGACACACGCAACTTTGTCTTAAACCATATCCATTGCATTATCATTTTCGGAATCTCCAATCCCAAAAGCTAGTGGATAAACTTGGTTATTTCCATCCATGCAAGTAGCAATAAATAGAGTACCTTTATACTTGGATTTTAAGAAAGTTCCATCAACGGCTATAACAGGCCGAATGGACGCTCTAAATCCAGTAATAGAACCTCCTAATGCCATGAAAAAGTACTTAAACCGATTACAAGCATCACATTCAATCTCAGTTATAGTCCCAGGATTTTTCGTTTCCAACATTGCATAGTACAACGGAAGCATAGTATAGGATTGTTTAGGTGATCCCCTAGCCAACGTCATAGCTACCTCTCTAGCCCGCCATGCTTTACTATAAGTACAACTCATCCCATACCTTTTCTTCATATCCTGGACGATGTCATTTGGACGGTAACATTGCGAAGCACCCGCATACTTCCATTTGATACAATGGCCAATCAATTTACTTGTTACTTGTGGACGGTGAAAAACGAGCGAATCAAGAGAACAAGTGTGCTGCGGAATGTACTTACACACGTGACAAGCTGGTGACCCTGCAAGTTTTGTCGCACTCAACCACCACTTGCAACCTTTCTGAACACAAGCCAAAACCAACAAGTCTTTGGTGGACTTCTTCACTCTGATATTGAACTGTCTACCAACAGCTAACATTCTCATATTCAGTTGGATCTCTTCCTTATTACCGAAAATATCACCCGTCCGAACATCTTTTACACCATCGAAGACACTGTCAGAACATCCACCATCTTCTCTGTTGCTCGTCGAAGGTGTCATTGCATTATCACGATCCCACTCAACTGTTTCCGATTTCAGGTTCTTCTCAGTACAACTGTCTGCCCTATAAGTTGGTGATGCTTCCAGAGCAGCTATTGGAGTTGTCCACACATCTGCACCATCGCACCCATTATGATCAAAAATGAGATCTGCATAGTTATCAACCCCGATAACATCTTCATCGGTCATGACGTCGTCAACAGGAACCACAACTTCAGTGCCCATATTTGTCTCTACAGCAACATCTACTCTAGGATTTTTCACATATTCCGCCTCATCAGCTGACAAGGCTGCTGTCGAGCCACATTTACGTTCCATTGTAATGCACAACGCATTCCTCGTCTGGACATCACTAACTTCACCGATAAAGAACTGAACATCACTATCAGTCATTAGTTCAATCGGTGGGCCAGCATCACACATTTTATATATGAACTTCATCGTAATTGCAAACTCAGCACGTTTTATATCAAGTGCACGACATACAACATCTTGCAATTCTTCGTACGCTATATTCCTCTTATCTTGCCACCTTCATACCGAAAGTTTCCTCCATTATTGTTCCACTGACCATCATATCGAATGACAATTCTAACTGTACCCATGTCGTTCTACCTATACAATTAAAGCAGCAGTGTGGTCAGTAAATATATATTCAGATGTGGAACTCGGCAATTAAATTAAATTGATATACTAGGCAGTTTATACTTTCATCATAAATTCCCCACCAATGACTTTTTGTACAACCACAATCACCATTTGTTAACCGTGTATGGTACTATTTTAATACTTGTATATAAAATGCTATACAACAAAAAAATAAGTCACAATCCCCA
Source organism: Dimocarpus longan (assembly GCA_022984855.1). Taxonomy (NCBI): domain Eukaryota; kingdom Viridiplantae; phylum Streptophyta; class Magnoliopsida; order Sapindales; family Sapindaceae; genus Dimocarpus; species Dimocarpus longan. Next base: position 19,713,598 of record CM041017.1, read on the forward strand.
AAACCCATGTTGATCCAACCTTGCTGCAAATAACAAAACAAATTCACATTCACCAACTTCAGGTTGGGATTCCCAACCTTAAGGTTGTGATTCCAAACTGTAAGGTTGTGACTCCCAACCTTAAGGTTGGGATGAAGGTTGGGACTCCTAATCTGAAAGGTAAGACTCCCAACTTTAGGTTATAATTCTGAACGGTCATTTGGGCATCCCAACCTGAAGGGATTACTACCTAAAATTTGAAATCTCAACATTATTATTGGCATTCCCAACCAAAAGGTTGGGATTCTCAATTTTGTTTTGATTTTGATATTTAATCAAGGTTCCTAATCACAACCTATAAATTGGGATTCCCAACTTTATATTTGGAGTATACTTTGGAATATATCAACGTTATGGTAAGAAGCCACAACCATAAGACAAATATTTCAAATGTCTAAAATATGAATACAATCAGGTTTCTATTCTCAACTAAAAGGTTGCGAGTACAACCTTAAGGTTGACATCCAAACCTAAAGCTTGAGATCATAATATTTCAGTTAATCTCCAAACCTGAAAGTGAATCTCTCAACCTCAAGGTTCCGATCACAACGTGTAGGTTGGGAATTGAAAATAAATCGTTGGGAATTACAATCTTGATCCGACGTCACTGTTGATAATCCCAACATCGAGGTCAGTTCGCGGTTGGGACTCCCAACCTGCAGGTTGTTTCAACATTATAAATCCCAACTGTAGGTTACTAATCCCAACCTAAAGGTTAGGAATCACAACTTACAATGGGTTATGTAGGCAAACTTGGAATCTCAACCTAAGAGTTGGTATACCTAACTCAGAGGTTGAGATTTCAACCTTGGATATAAAACCAATCGTAAAAATGTGATTCCCGACTTCAACTTTGTAAATCCCTCAACCATGGATTCCCAACTTCAACTTTGGAATATATCAGTGTTATGGTAACAACCATAAGATAAAGATTTCAAATGAAGACAATATCCCAACGATCAGGTTTGTATTCTCAACATAATGGTTGCGAGTACAACCTTAAGGTTGCTCTCCCAACCTAAAGGTTGAGATCACAACCATTATGTTCAGCTCCATACCCCAAAGTGAATCTCTAAACCTTCAGGTTCAGATCCCCACGTGGAGGTTGGGAATTAAACAAAAAATCGTTGGGAATTCCAATCTTGATCCGACGTCCACGTTGATAAGCCCAACCTCGGGGTCAGTTCCAGGTTGGGACCCCAACCTGCAGGTACTTTTAATATTGTCAATCCAAACTTTAGGTTACGAATCCCAGCCTGAGGGTTAGGAATCACAACTTACGAATGGGTTATGTATGCAAAGTTGAAATCTCAACTTCAGAGTTCGCTTTTCCCACTCCGAGGTTGAGATTTCAACCTTGGATATAAAACCAAGTGTAAAAATGTGGTTCCCGACTTCAACTTTGTAATTCTCAACCTCAACCATGCATTCTCACCTTTTATATTGGGAATCCCAACAAAAAAAAATTCAAATTTTCAACTGCATATCTTATAAGGTTGACAAACTCAACCTAAAATTTGGGATCCCCAAGCTTATCAGGATTGAATTCTAAACTTGTTATCTTAAGAAACCCAACCAGAAGACTGCAAATTAACCTTCTACTTCGGCATTTCAATAACAGGTCTAAGAATCCTAACCTGATAGTTCGGCTTCTGAATAAAAGGTACCAATCGCAACTTACAGATTATGAATCCCAACCTGAAACTTGAGAATCCATAGCTAAAAGTTTACATTCCCACCCGTAACGTGGAGACTCCGCTGCTAGACCCACCTCAACCTCCATTACAATGTTAACCCTCAAAGTACATATTCACCTTACAGCTATCAATACAATCTAACTTTCAAATCTCATCGTGCCTACGAAACCACACACAAGAGTACACAAAACAACTGGAACACATTTTCGGTTCATATCACCATAGTCAGTTAGTCACATACATACCCAAAGCAAACATAACTACTCAAATACCCTACCCACCCGCAGTGAAGCAGAGTGTCAGCTGTGGTCAGTTCTTGGACAGTCCAAAATTTGGTTAACGCTCCTTCCTTTCTTAAAAGGGAAGACCCAAGAAAGGTTGGCCGCGGGAAGTGAGAACAGAGGTTCGCTCTGAGAGGTGAGAAGAGATGTTGTCCGTCGGTACTGCGAAAAGACGTCAGGCCGGTTGACGGACACTGCTGCACTGCTCCGAAGAGACGACGTTACGAACTCACCAGAGACGTTGGCCGTCGAAAATGCGACTCCATGTTATTCGTCGTTGCAGCGACAGAATAGACGGCCACTCAACCGGAGGAAATTGCTGCACAACTGGTTGGCGGGAGGGCAGAGTCTTCTGGGCGAGAGAGACCAACAACTGTGAGGCCTATCAATTTTACTGATTCTTAATTAAACCCATTGTTCATTAAGGGCATTTTTGTCCACTCATGCTCTTTTCCGTACAACACCCAACAAAAAGGTTAGTTTTGGAGTTCAGCTCTCCAGATGGGTCAATTTATGCATTTTCCCTAAAATTTATTGTCAATTAATAATGCACGATCAATTCCATGTGAAGTCCCTGTTCAGTTTCTGGCATGAGGTCTATGACTAAGTAAAATATTCTTTAACTTTTATGTAACACCAGTCCTATCTGACACCATGTCAAATAATATATTAAAATTTAAACAACTCGAAGGCTTATATTACGTCATTATCAACGACATCATTGCATTTCGACTGTATAATAGCTCACGCAAGCATGCAACTAAACTCCTCAGTGGACTATTAGATTGAAGTAAACTGAATTATATTGAGTTATATAATAGCTCATGCAAGGATATAATTGAATTATATTGGATTAGATTGAATGAAATTAAATTAAATTTAATTTGATTAAATACAATATAATACTTTGTTTGGTGTATGATTGAATTAGTAGTTATATATGATTTGATAAATGAGATAAAAATATTTAATTCTTAAATTAATTAATTTTAATATTATTAATTTATTTATCAAAATATTATTATTTATTTTTAAACTAATAATATTTTTTATTTAATAATAAATTAAAAATATAATATTTATTAAAATATAATTTATTTATAGATATTAAATTATTTTTATATTTATAAACAAGACATCTAATTTATAATTCAATAAATTTTAAATAATATGTACCTAAAATAAATAATATTATAGAAATAATGATGAATGGGCCAGTATTAGATTTGATTTGATTGAATGCAATACAATCTTTTGTTTAACGTATGATTGGATTGGTTGTATATGATGTAATGAATGAGATAAAAATATTAATTTTTAAATTAATTAATTTTAATAATATTATTTTATTAAATTATTATTATTTTATTTATTAATTTATCAAAATTTTATTATTTATTTAATAATAAAATTAAATATATAAAATTTATTAAAATATAATTTATTTATAGATATTAAATTGTTTTTATATTTATAAACAAGACATCTAAGTTTATAATTCAAAAACTTTAAATTAATATATAGATTAAATAAATAATATTATAGAAGTAATGATGAAATGATTATAATAAATAAAAACATCATTTTTTTTTTTTGGTAAGGGTGTTAGTCTATTTTGAAAAAAAAAAATCGTTAGTCAAAGCTAACTTATTATTAAAAAAGAAAAATAATACAAAAAGATAAAAGGCAAAAAACTAATAAAAAATTGAGAACCATCGTATGAAGAATAGAAACTGACCAAGGGAAGAGAAAGACAACAAAAGAGTCAGTCAAAACTAAAACTTTGCAAATCAACCCTTATAATGGATCTCATTAAAAACCTAACCGAAAAAAACCCAATGAGAAAGTCTGGCCAAGAAAAAACAGTGCCTTCCCCCATAATCAAACTAACAAAATTAATATCGATATTTATACGTAAATCATCAGAAAGAAGAGGATCTAAAATGTCAAGAGCCCTCCACCATCAAATGGAACAAACTAAAGATGGAGAACGAGAAGCTAGCCCTTCCGTAACAAAATTTTCCTCATTATAGATATGCATCACTATGAAATCAATTTCTTGCAAATAGTAAAGACACTTCTCCCAAGTTGGTCATCGTTTACCAAAATGAGTTAATAAAAATAATGAATTGCATAGCACATACCCTTTCATTATACCAAATCTTTACGCCATTAGTTGACTTTTGTCAACTTTAACAATTGACCACGATTTTTGGTCAAATGACAATTTCGCTCATAAATGAAAACAAGAAAATTAAAATTATTAAATATAAAATTAAAATTAAAAATTAAAAATATATCTACAATCCATCTAAGAGATGGACGTTGGTGATTTTTTCTAAATTTCTTTTAAAATTTAAATAATTAAATATAAAATAAAAATTGAAAATAAATTAAATATTTTTTTAAACATTCTTAAAAATAAAAACAACGGATCGCCTAGACATGACCACGATTCGGTTTGGTTCCGGTTTCGGTTTTGAACCGACGATTCCGGTTCTAAAAACGCTAGAACCTGAACATTAACTGAAATAAAACGGTTTCGGTTCGATTCTGGAACCGTCGGTTCTGTAACGGTTCCGGTTCCGGTTCTATAACGGTTTCGATTTCGGTTTCGGTTCCGGTTCTGGAACCTTTTTTTAAAATGACAATTCGAAATTTAAAAATTAATGTTAAACTATATTTTAAAATTAAAAAAATAAATCTATACACAAACGAAATAAAAAATTTAATTATTTGAAGAGCAAATTATTGTAGATGGTATTGATGTTTTGGGTCTGTTTGATGCTGGATTAATGTCTCTGTTGAGTGTTGATGAACCAGAAATCCAGATATCCTTCGTGAACTAGAAACCTGAAATGCGATGAACTCATGAACAAATGAACTGAATCACCATCAATTTTTTATTTTTTTTAAATATTATTTTTCTTATGAATGGATCTAGACCGTCCATCTCAAAATGGATGGTCTAGATCAATTTAAAAAAATTTTAAATTATTTTTTTATAGTTTAAATTTAATTTTTAAATATTTTAAGTTTTAAAATTTTAAATTATTTATTAATTAATATAATTTAAGAACCGGAACCGCAGGTTCAAGGTGGTTCCGGTTCCACCGGTTCTTTGAACCGGCTGTTCCGATTCCTTTAGGGTCAGAACTGGAACCGAAACCGCTACAGTGACGGTTTCGATTCGGTTCCAAACCGGAACCAGAACCTTATGTTCTGGTTCCAGTTCTACAGTGATGGTTCGGTTCGAACCGCACGGTTCGAACCGAACCGTGGTCATGTCTAGGATCGCCATCGTCCATTTCTAAGATGGATGGTGGTGATCAAAAGAATTTAAAAAAAAAACAAAAAACAAAAAATCAAAACCAATTTGAAAAGAAATCTTTTTTAAAAAAAAACCATGCAACAATTTATCTTCCATTGTTTTCAGCATACCAACATCGGCTATAGAACTCATTTATCATTAGACAATCATCTCACAGTCTCACACCATCCATAATCAACAAACCATCAAACCAACATCAGCCATCATCAACAAGTCTTTTCATCATTTTCATTTTTTTTTTATAAATATATTATTATTTAGGTTCGTCGACCTAGATAAAGAATCTACTTTCTTTGAAAAAAACACTTTCAAGTACCTAGGTTAACCTAAGTGATGAACGAACCAAAATCGACATTGAGAGAAAGAAAGGTATGTATATATATATATAGAGCGCATCGCGCTTGTTGGGGTTATGGCTGTGACTGGTGGTTATAGCTTGCATCTCCGACAATGGTTCAGTTGGTGTTATTGCTAATTTGGTGAATTTAGTGTTAGAGTTGGGGTTGTTGTTGCTGTTGCAGATTTATTGATTTGTTGTTGTTGAATCTAGTTTTGATGTTAGGGTTGGTTGAATTTGGTGATCATGGATGATGGTTGTGGCTTAGGTCTCCGATGAAGGTTGGGGTTGAATTTGGTGATCATGGATGATGGTTGTGGCTTAGGTCTCCGATGAAGGTTGGGGTTGAATTTGGTGATCATGGATGATGGTTGTGGCTTAGGTCTCCGATGAAGGTTGGGGTTGAATTTGATATCTAGTGAAGGTTGAAATTAGGGTTTATTTTCCTTTTTATTTTGTTATATTTCTTATTTTTTAATCAATTTTTTTTCCCTTTTATGAAAGATATGGGTCTGAAACCTAGATCTTCAAGTTAAAGGTTTGGGTTTCGAACCCAAACTTCAATTTATTATTATTATTATTATTATTATTATTATTATTTACTTTTTATGAAAGTTCTGAGTTGGAAACTCATATCTTGAAGTTGAAAATCTAGGTTTCCAAATTCTCCATTCAATTTTTTTTTAATCATTTTTTTCATTTTTTTCTTTTCTTTTGTGGAAGATTTGAGTCCAAAACCTAAATCTTCAAGTTGAATATCTAAGTTTCGAATCCAGATCTTCAATCATTTTTTTTTTTTTAATTTTTCTTTTTTTCTTTTTGTTTTTTGGAATATCTGGGTTGGAAACCTAGATGAAACCCAGATCTTTAATCAAAATTTATTTTTATTTTTATTTTTTTCTCTACTAATTTATTTCCTTTTAAATATTTTTTGTTTTCATTACCATGATGGACAGTGAAGATAACAATTTTTTTTTTTAAATATGTTTTTTAATATTTTTTTAAATTTATTGTTTATTTTTAATTTTATTTATAAAAGGGCATTTTGGTCATTCTAATTAAAATAGTTGGTCAGCAATTAATTTTAACAATTTTGATTAATGGGGTAGAGTTTGATGTAATAAAAGGATAAATATGTTTCTTTCTAAATTTAGACATATCTCAAGGGGCTCCGTGCAATTCCTTCTAATAGAAAAATGTCATAATAAACACGATTTTTGAAAGTGTGTTTGCCATTCAGTGCAATCCCCCTTTGTGTCTAACCATCTAAACACACTCTTATAGTCCAAATAAATATTAAGGAGGTGATTGGTACGATTTACTTTGTAATATCCTCTCCCGAGGATATTACTGTACATATGTACTGAATAAAGAAATGTTCAAATCTACCTTCTTAGTAAATTAATAAAAATAATTTTTAAGTATTTAAAAGTAAAAATTTAATACTTGTAAATTTTTTAAAGTTTTGAAATAAATTAAAATTATAAAGAGTTGAGGGACATGAGAGAAAAATGACAGATATTTATAAAGAATGAAAAAATGATAAATAAATGGAAAGGATAAGAACATTTTGAAAATAAAGAATTTTCTAGAACGGGGTAGAATTGCAATTTTAAGGAGCTTTAAGGGTTAAAGGTAAGCTTGACCCATGCCTATAAATAGGCGTGTCAGGCATGAGTCGGTGGAAAAGGGAGAGTGAAGAGTAAAGAAAAGGAGAGAGAGGGTGAGCTCGATAGAAGAGGGAAGTGAGTTGTTGCCGCCGTTCGCAAGCTGGATTCCATCATTTTTGAAGGAGGTCGAGCTGCTGGGAAGTGAAGAACAGATTTAGAAGGAGAACCAAGCCAGATTTGGTAAAGATTGAGTGATAAGGTTTGTTGTTTATGGCATTCTTTGGTGGGAAGAACAGTTCCTAAGTTTCAATGGAAACTGACGAGATTTTTATGTATAGATCTAAGGATGTTGAAGTAGTAAATGAGCTGAAAGGCAAGACAGAAGACTGAAGAAAGCTTGATAAGTAATGTAGGTAAGGAAATAAGTTAATTTGGGGTTGTTTGTGATTTAGAATGAATGAGCTCGGTCGTGGAACCTGTTGAGGTCGCGACCTGGGTTGAGATGAGAATGGGTGAAGAATTTATGTTATGAAGCTATTGAGTTTAAGTTATGTTGATTTGTATGTAGGTAGAAATCTAGAAACAAAGAAATGTTTTGAGTGGTATGAGTTGGGTGAATACCCGCAACTATTTTCAGCGCTAACTGAGTTGGCCTGAAGCGCGAGCTCACAGGAAGCGAGTTGAGTGATGATGTTTCAGCCTGCCATATTACTTGGGCGAGCTGGGCTAAGGCAGTAGCTTGTAGGGCTAGTTTAGCGAGCTGGTGGTGATTATAGCCAAGTCAAGCTAGCTGAAGTTGCGAGTTGAGTAAGCCCATGAATTGAGCTAAACTTTAAGAATATAATAGCTCGTAATAATAGGTGTGCTGAGCGAGCTCGATGAGTTAGGATTTGCCCTCAATCTGGGCTGAGCTGAGTGAAATAGCTTGTATGGATTGAATTGGGCACGAGCTGGAGCTTGCATGAGTAAGTTGAATACAAGCTGGAGCTCGAAGTTCGAGCTGAGAATGGCAATACAAGCTCGCTACAGCTCGAGTAAAGTAGAGCTGATAGAGCTTATTTGATGTAAGCTGTGAGCTAAATAAGATTTCATTTATGTGACAAAGTGTAGGTGGGCATAGCGAATTGAGGAGGTCGCTGAAGTCAGAAGTAAAGCAAATTAGGAAGCAAGTTATGAGTGTGAAAATATTTTTAAGTGCTTTTATTATTTATTCTTTTAGCTTATAAATAATCTATATTTTAGCATGAAATAAATAATATATTTTTATGTGGTATGCATTATATATTTTTATATAACATGATAAGGAAATAGCTTTTAATTATAGAAAAAGATAAAAGGGTTTTCAAACCTAGTGGACGGCCCAAACATGTATAAAGTGACCTTCTAGCTTAGACCTGACCGATATATTCTGCAGTGTATGACAATAGTATTGGGAGGTTTAGTCTTGCTAACATCGAGGAGATCGAGTCTGTCGAGTCTGTCAATCGCCCTCTACATTTGTGGGGTATTTCTCGATGCACGGTAAGCGATGATAATTCCGCCAAATGTGTATACGAGACATTTTAGTAGCTTTGTCATGGTGAGCGATGCTAGTTTTTACGCCACGTGACCCTCCACACTGAGCGAAGCTAGTCTGGTCGCCTTTGTGGTTTAGCTTCCTTGGGTGGCCATTAGAGATTTTTAGAAAAACTAACTTACTATTAAAAACAGATTTTAGAAAGATTAAACATTTTTAAACAAATTGCTGAAACTTATAGAAATTTTATAAAAACCTAAAGCTTTTAGAACTAAATTATTTTAAAGAAAAATGTTTTTGAGAGAAAATTTTGTGAATAAACTCATCCATACTCACTGGGCTTTATAACTCATAATATTTTTATTTCAAAAACCTCCTCAGGTGCAAGAACATGTGATCAAGGTACCAGTGCACCACGTTCCCGCTAGGTGGATCCTGACAGATGACGCTGCTGAAATCCATTTTGCTTAAAGTTTGTGATTTAGATTTGCTCATGTAATTTTGCATATTTTTTAATTTATGAACAAATGTTGTAGCACTTTATTCAAATGCATGCATGTTTTAGATGTTTACATTTTATGATAATACTTGAAATTATAAGTTTATCTAATGCACGCTTGAAATGAAAATTTTAAAATGTATGATTTTTACATGAGTAGGAGAAATAGTTATGGGTTCGTTCCACGACGTCCTTTTGAGTCTTATTAGTCAGACTTCAAGAGGGTTTCGTGGGGTGCGCGGTAGGATCGCTGGATTCGCTAGTGGGAATCCGAGGCGGGTCTTGTCATACTTAGACTATTTCCATAAGATTGAACTAGATTAGATTGTACTTGACTAAATTAATATCGCATTATGTTTTGTATAATTGGGATAAAATTGAAAATAATACAGATTTTTATTTAGTGTAGTTTGAGATTAGACAATAAATATTATATTTTATAATTCATGATATGAAATTAATTAATGTATTATTATATTATATTAAAATAATTTATGTGTAAAGCCGGCCCCGGTCTCGGCCGGCGATCGACCGGCTAGGTTGGGGCTTGCTTCTGGGCGGCTAGGATCCGACCACCTAGCAAGTACTGTCCCCTCCCTCAAGGGGTTTTCTACGTTTCCCACACCTTTTGAACCCAAGACCTGAGGGCTTAAGTACAATTGGGAAGCAAAATGTGTAACAATTTAAATCGAATATCATAATAAAACTTCTTTGAAAGCAACAAAAAATCATTCTGAACCTGCTTTGTAAACCATGAAAATTTTTTAAATTTGATAACTTAATACAATAAAATATATATTATTTCTTGCTAAATAATTTACCAACAATCTTGAATAACTCATCAAATATGTTTTATAAATAATCTCATATTACTTATGAAATTCTTTTAATGTCAAATTCTTTTTTTGTAAACTGATGTTTAGTAAATCTCTTTCTGCACTGATCAACTAAGTATATAACATATGTAATCGGGAATTTACACCAACTAGTACTCAGAAGAATATGGTCATATGTGGTGAAAAACATAGTCGCTCACTTGTAGCGAGGGATAACATTTGGGCATGCATGAGTTGGACGACTCTATAACTCCCCAGACATCTACCATACACGTGCTAGGTGACTCTTTAGGATTTACACGTGTAAAGCCTAATGATCGTTAGAGGGAAGGGTATGGTCCTAATGTTCTAAAATATCTCATTTCATCATTTATAAATCTCAAATTATTTTTATATGCAAATTGTATAATTCTATTTTTAAATATAAATATAATTCTCAATAATTTTTTTTTTCATAATATAAATAAATATTCTATAATCAAATTACAAATCACCAAAGTTTGACAATTGAAGTCACCAAATCACTAACTTGGTCAACAACACATGAAGAAGGAACATCAGGATTAAGTAAGTTGGACTGTAACAATATACTATTAAAGTTACAAACACAACAAATTTACAGTGGACTAAGAAGCATAAAAATATTACTCCCCACCCCCTATAATTGACGAGACCATTTCCATAGGTCGAGAGCTAGCTGCTCCCCGAAATCGAGTTATGTAGGATTTGTTGAATGAGTTCACTGGCAAACAGTACGCCATATGTTCGGCCAACTTAATTAAAAAAATCTCATAATCACTACTACTATATAAAATAAGACAATATACAAGTTAGCACATGATGTACATATAATTGAAATAACGGAAACAGGTGATAAATGGTACAGCTCTTACCTTGCTTGTTGTTGTGGCGTGTTGTCACATTGTGATAGGGTCCATCTCTCTTTCCTATACTAATTTGGAGTCCTAATGGCGAGATTGTTTACAATTGATTACAAATATCCTAATTTGTAAACCAATACTGTAAACCTTCGATTCTAGTTACGATTAACTAGTATCACTCCAGTAGTAGCCTTTACAGTTGAATTTATTTTTGCATCGCAAGTAGAATGTCGATTAGAGGACCCAAGAGAATTAGGAAATGAGATGGGAGAGTATTGAGTGAGATAAACTTATCATTCAAAGTCAAAAAGTTGTAAAATATCCACCAATCTCTATTAACCAAATGTGATAGAAATTTGTGGTGCCTAGTGAGCCATTTGGAGCCATTTGATTGGTGGAAGAATTAGTGATTTTAAAGGTGACAATGGACTAATTAGAATCAATTTATCCATTTAGGGGTCAAAATGGAACTAAGCAAAGTTCAAGGGGTTAAATTGTAATTAAAAGAAATGATTTTTTTTTTTTTTTAGAAAAATTCCCCACTATAAATAGAAGCCATTTTGTCTCATTTCCATGGTTTTTGCTCGTCCAAAAGCCGAGAGAGGAGAGGTTGAGTGCCAGTTATAGGGAAGAAAGGAGATCAAGAGAATTCAAGCAAATTTATTCAAGTATTCCATCACCAAAATGAAGCTTGTCATTAACCAAAGCTACTAGACCAAGTTTGAAGCAAGATTAAAGCATAAATAGGTGAATTTCTTGTCTTGAATCATCTTAAATTATCTAAAAAATTATTCTCCATCTTGCTTCAAATGTTGTTTTGAGTTTATGGATTAAAACTAGGGTGGTTGGTGATGATTTTGATGTGTCTATTGTGATGGAAATTCAAAGTAGAATGAAGGTGTTTGTAAATGGTGATTTTCGGTCAAGCTAGGGTTTTGTGATGTTCTCTTTGTTTTCATGTTTTGAGCTTGAAATTAGATATATTTGAGGCCAAGGAATCATATAAAAGTAATAGAATTGAATAATCAAAGGTGTAGAGTTCAATTGAGTGTGTTTAGTCTAGTTGAAGGGCATGAATGAATCTCATGTATAAGTGTTCTTCTAATGCTTGAATTGAATATGTTTGATTATATTTGAGTGAAAGTATGTTAGATGTGAAAGAAATAAGTTGATTGCATACTTTATATAAAAGTGAGCATGAAAAAGTGTTAAAAAAAGTAGTTTTTGGCTAAGAACGCCCACTTGCAGTTATATCTTTTCATATTCGCTTCATGGCTAACCTAAATGTGAGTTAGGGAAGTGATTGGAGCGAAAATGGAATAAAGAAAACCTAAGGATTGCTCCCTAAGTAGCATTCGGCCAAATGGGGTCTTATTTTGGGATTTTTTGTTTTGAGCTTCAAAAATTATTTCAAGCATATCGGGGTGTTCCTAGGTGATAATAAATAGGATTCGTAAAAAGAAATAGGAATTCGAAAGTCTTGGATAAGTTAAAACTTCGTTGAGAAAGTTTAGGCGTAAAAAGACTTTTATAGAGTTAATGACCTTAGAAGTTATTTATAATTCTATATTAGTGAGTTTAGTGATTCTAAATGAGTATTTGATATTTTAGGGTAAAAGCAAAAAGTTTTGGAGGGTTCCAAAAGGAAATCGTCATCTATTGGAAAACTTTTGTGAGTAGAAAGCTAGTTATTCAAAGTGCTATTTTATGTAAATTTTATTTTTTGTATATATGAATGAGTGTATTTTATTTACTGTTCATATGAGTTTATTCATTATGTAATTATGTGGTTTATTGAAGTTATACTGAGATTCTAGCATGTGAGTTTTGAGTCAAGTATATGTTTATATTGAGAACGTGCTAGAATCAAATATTTTAAGCTTTCTGCCTTGAGAATGAGTTTATTTTAAAATACTGAGAAAAATGTATTTTATTACGCCGATGGTTTACCCTAGTCCCAGTTAAGTAACAGGCCGAGTACCCTATGTGTGTACGGTAAATGTGAGAGAGTCACTAACTGAGAGTGGAGTCCGAACAACTCCTGTAGAGAGTGTTAGTTGAGTCACCCTCTACACGTGTACGGGTAGTGTAGTTCAGACCGATTGCAAGAGGGTAACGTGTGCCCAGAGTTTACACATTTGTGACTACACATGACAGATTCCCAAATTCCTAATGATTAGTGAGAGATTTTATGTTACCACGATAGGAGTAGTTTTTCTGGGTTACCATTAATGCGAGAAATGAAAAAGTTTCAGAAAAAAATTTAGAACGAGCTTGAAAAACAGTTTTCGAACGAGTTTCGATAAAATATTTTAGAAAAATATAAAACTGTTTTTCCTTAGTTTTATTAAATTGTTATTTTCACTGAGTTTTACTCACAGTGTGTTTCCCTATGGTTCTTAAAAATTCTCCCGCAGGTGCAGAAACTAGTCGTCCAGCAGACGAGGCTCAGATAGACGCGCGGATTGATTGACAGATGACTTTTATCACATTGTATAGCTCATATTTTTGTCATGTGTATATTTTGTATCAAAGCATAGTGTAAAATGTAAATGTAAATACAAATTTTTGGATGCGTGTCTTTATAAAGATGTTTTGATAAAAAAGGTTCTAGTTTTCAATCAAAATTTGTGATTGTGGTTTTCCACGCTAGAATTGATTTTGGGATGAGAATCGGTGGCCCCTAGTAGTTGAGATTGAGTGCTATAAAAGTGCTTTTAATTTGCACGGTGGCATAGTTCAATAAACAGTCGGCATGCTGCTAGATTTTAATTAGAAAAACAAAAAATTTTTACCCTTGCCACCTAGTAAATGAATTAGAAAACATGTTTAAACTAAGTCTCGGTGCTTCGATGGGATTTCTTCGGGTCAAAGTTAGGGTTCATTGAAGTTCTATCGGAGTGCTACGGGATCTTTCTCGGGTCCAAAAGAGGGATTCAGGAAGGGTCTCGTCAAACACAACCCCAATCAATTTCCTAACATAAACCAAACCTATAGTCTGAAATTCAATCAGCTATTTACAATACCCATAAATGACACCACGAATGGAATCATTTACAACTTTTTTAAAAAAAAAGTCAATAATCTTAACAACATCAAATTGTTTAGCCTACAAATAACATACAACCACAAAATCTACTAAAATGAAAACACTCCACGAGCAATGTGTTCTTACTATGGAGTTTCTTTTTGGCTACCCGTGGCTTTCACTCAACTTCAACTTGTTGCTTCTTCTTTCTTTATCTTTTAGCCTCTTCTTCCCTTAACTTCTTCCTTCTTCTTCCATCTTCTTTTTCTTCTAGTACTTTCTGATAGATTCGATTTTATACTAGAGAGTCGTACGGACTGTCGGTAGGTAGAGGACAGCTGAAAGTTGTCACTGACAGGAGATTCGACGGTTGGTGGGTTGCTTTTTGTTCTGAATTGGACGGTGGTGGGTGAAGGAGATGTGAGGTCGGTAGGTTAGGGATTCTTAGAGAGAGAATAAAAGAAAAAGCTTACGGGGAGAGAGAGAGAGAGAGAATGACGGTAGGTGGTCAGGTTTCCCTAGTAGGTCGTTGGTGGAGGTCAGGAATCAATGAGATACAAAGGTGAGGAGCTACGAAGAAAAAGGTTGGATAATGAGGCAGTGAATGTCGCTGGGTGCAAGTCCATCGGTGAGGTGCGACGGTGAGGAGTTCGGACGATAGGTTGAGATTCCTAGAGAGAGAATGAGAGTAAAAAGTTAGGAATAGAGAGATCTTCAACTTTGGTAGAGAGAGAGTCACCGTCACACAAAAATCGAGTGGGCAGGGGTATTTCTATAAAAAAAGATAGTCTTTCTAGATTTAAAAAAAAAAAAAGGGATATTTCTGAAATAGGTCCTCAAAAATGGGTTAATTTTAAACTAAATCCTAAAAACATTAATTTAAGAGCCCAATAAGCACACAAGCCCAATAAATATTAATTTGAGACCCAAATAAAGGTCGAAAAAATCAAAACCTAATGATAACAGACCAAATATAGTGGCAGTAACGTGCAATGGTGTGGCAGATTGCAATGTAACAACTAGCTCGATTTTACAGAAGAGCACAGTGTGATGGTGTGTGGCAGTGAAACAGACCAGAAAACCAAGAAGAGATCAAAACCAAAAGTGATGGCAGCGGAACAGTGCACAGCAAGACAGAGGCAACGAAATAGCATCGGAACAGCAAGAAAATGCAGACCAGATGCAATGGAACAGCATCAGCAGTGGAAGCAAACCAGATCGTGATATTGACAGTGAGTGATGAGGGTGTTTGAGTTGTGGTTAGTTGAAGTTTGGGTGGTGGTGTTTGGGTTGGATGATGGTGTTTGGTTTGTAAAAAATTTATGAATACCTAAACTCTGATATCATGATAAATCTAAATAGAATGTATATTTTACTGTAATTTACGATGTATAAGATAAAGCCTATATATAGGCTAAAAGGAAAAACAAATAAAGTAAGAGAATAATCCATATATGGAAACAAAATAATATATTACATGAATGAAAATTATTGATTTGATTGATCTAACTGATAGTCTTGATTTGATTGATTGTCTCTGTTTGTATGTTAACAGATGTCATTTGACATCACAATTTACGGTTCCTCATTGCTTTTTCCATTTGTGAGTCAGAAACCATTAAGACTTGGCCATGGTTTTTTAGGCTTCTAAATGATGCTTTGGGTTAGGATAACAGTCAATCCATCTGTTTGATAAGTGACCGTCAGAGGTGTGGCCTTTCAACATTGGACCACCAATGGCCAAGAGCAAGTAATAGATATTGCTTCAAGCATTTGCTTTCAAACTTCATGTCTGAATTCAAGAGTACCAGATTGAATGTAAGTTATGGGCTGCAATAAGGGTTGGGAGTAGTGGAAATGTCCAAGAAGCTATGAAGTCAATAAAAAAGAACTCAGCAAAATGCTTACTACTGGTTGTTGCAAGAAGATTCTCATAAATGGGTTAGGCATGCATTTGACAACTCCATAAAGTCAGACATGTTACAAATAACATGTCAAAATGCTTCAATAGCTGGATGAAAGTGGAGAGGGATAAACCAATAATGTCATTACTAGAGCACCTAAGAAGAAGAATGACAGTGCAATTTTATGATAAATGGGCTGAAGTGACTGACTTCATTACATCTTATGCAAGAGGAGTTTGGAATTAGAATGAACAAAGAAGCTAGGAAACTTCAAGTTTTCCATGGTGGAGGACAGTGGCATGAGACCATTAGGAGAAAAGGTAAAAAGGTCCTTGCGAACATTGATGACAAGATATATGATATGGGATGTGGCGAATTACTGGACTGCCATGCATACATACCATAGCTGTGCTGATGTATGAAAGAAATGTTGGGTTTTGTGCCCTAAGAGCTTATAATAATGTAAACGGTTTTATAAATAATAAAGTATTCATTTTATTCAATTTATATATATTTTGCAAAAATTGTATGTATCATGAGAAACATCCTTGATTACTGATGTAATTTCAAACTAAGTATATAAGTGTTATATACAGGTGGATTTAATTTGAAATAAGTAATCTAAAAAGTCCGTAGAAAGCAAATAAAGCTGGGTACTTTATTTGTGATAAATCTACAGTTGTGGTCCATTTTGTATTTGGTACGATAGTCTTATCCGAGACTATTCATGTAGTGACATGAAAATGGAGGCACCTTATGTAATATAGATTACATAGGACTGGACCACGATAAATATAAGTCTTTTATCAATATCCGTTAAACTCAGAGATTTATATTTATCAACCAGATGATCATATATGAATTGATCTTAATCCTAAGTGTATTATGGACTCCTGCTTGTTGAGTTATATCATTTAATTTACATGGGTGAGATCGGTTTAAGATGTCCGATCAATAACTTCGTATTTTGGGGATATGATTTAGTAAGTAGCTGGGAACATTCTACACTATAGTGGAATCTACTCATTCTTGCGAGAAGTAGAGAAGTAGTTCCCTTAAGGATTGATCCAGGTCTTGAACAATATGAGCGCTCAACTTTCCATTTATATGAAAATGGAAAGATAAATTCATAAGTTGTTATGGAGATATTGTTCATTAGAGGGGTAAAACGAACACTTTGACCTAGCTTTAATTATGAACTATTTGTGGAGGGTCAAATCATATGTAGTGATTAAATCAATGGACACTGAAAATTTCAGATTGTATAAAAACATCTATAGTTTTGAGAGTGCAATCTTAGGTTTTTAGTGGAGTAACTCTAAGATTAATAATAGTGAATTATTAATTAAAGAGTTTAATTAATAATTTCGATATTATTGGAGCTCAAAACTGTAGGTCCATCGGGTCCCCTTGATAGCTCATTTCACTATAAGAAACTTGTATATAGAATATTATAATTGGATCGTCCAATTATAATTGTTACGCAAGTAGCAAAATTTGTGTTCACTTAATATTAGAATAATATTGATTATTCAAATTATTTAATAATTAATTAGTTAATTATTAATTATGAATTAATAATTATTTAATTAATTTTATAAGAGGTTTTGAATTTGATTCTTAGCTGTGACAGGGTATAAATTAATTATGAATTAATTACATATCACAAGTTTAATTTTAAAATATAATATGAATTAATTTTGAATTAATTATGTTATATGAGGCAAAAATTTAATTTTAATAAATTTGGGGTTTAATGTTAATTTGATTAATTAAAACCCTAAATAGTTGCCTATAAAAAAAAAAGAAATAGTTTTCTTTTCCGAACAGAAGTTATATTTTGGTTTTGCTTTACGTTCTTTGAAAAGAAGAGAAAAAGTTTTTTAGCATAACCAAAGTCATAAACTCACCTCTTAAATATATTGTTTATTCTTTTTAGAAAAGAAATCAATAGAAACTGAGCAAAATTCTATATAATTGTGCCCACTCACTTGTTTTTTGATGTAGAGATATATCAAGGAAGGCTAGGTGGTGAGCAATCCACAGAGATCAATACATAAGGTAAAAATCTGATTTTTATTTTTTCTCGTATTATTTTATTTCATTGTTTTATAAATCTAGGGTTTCTAGAGTTTTCTAAAAATTTTTAAAACTCAATGTTCCGCAAAATTAATATTTTTCACAAAAACAATCGTTGTTTTTCCCTTCAAGAAAATTTTGGTGTTATTCTAAAGAAGCAATGAGGTTGACCTACAGTGGAATTATCAATGCAATACCTGATGAATCTAGATGGCCTAAAATCCAATCTAAGCACAATCAACCACCTCCACAGCGTACCAAAGTTGGTAGACAAAAGAAAAACAAGAAGAGGGCTGCTGATGAGCCACGAGCACCAACAAAACAATTCACGGGTTACTACAAACGTTGCAAAACTAAGCTCACAGCTCGCTGACATGTCGCCACAAGAATAAGTAATCAATTCATAGTTTTAGATATTTGATGCAAAATGTAAGCAACTCTTCTTTATTATATGTTATGTTATCTGTTTCTCCAAGCTAGAATCTTAATTTTTTTACATTTAGATATCTTCTGTGCAACTCTATAAGATCAGCTTTAATATATCTTCATTTCATCTATATACATGTCTGGACCAATGCACTAGGATTAACAATCAGAAAATGCAGCAAAATTGTAAATATCAGGTTGAATGTTGTTCCATTAATATCTCCAGAGAAATATTAAAATGAAATTCTTGAGGGGGCCAAAAAATAGTTCATTTTAAAATGAAGTCAAGATTACTTCTCCTTATTTGTGCTAACAATATAATTCCATTAATATCTCCATATTGTTTTCCTGAGGTTGCCTTTTGGAAGTGGTCCTAGCCGTATCTAATCCCCAACTAGCAAATGGGCCATGGACTAACTACTGGATATAACCGTTCTGCGGAGTGCTGACGCGTGTATGTTCGACACATGGATTTAACACAAATGGCACTTGTTTACATAAATCTCTGCCGCCGCTGCCCTATGTTTCCTCCCATATATTAATGATAGACATAAAAAATATTATAAAACGTATGTCTGTGCAAATTGCATTGTAGACTTGACTAAAAATACAGTAAATAGTAAAAGGATAATACTCAGGATCCATGCAGAATACTAATAAAGAGTATTAAGTTAAACCAATGCAGAAGCTTAACAGTCCACACCCACCCAGACAAAATAAAAATAAGTTTGCTTGGTTTAAGAGTGTATTTACACATCAGAATATATTACATTTAGACGTATCTATGACGGTAGTTCTCTTTGTTCTTGATTTAATAAGATACTATAAAAAAGATATAGAGTCAGATTACTTGATTTCTTTTGAATACTTAGATTGCCGGGTTTGATGGTATTTGACTTCGTTTGAATTACAATGATCCGTCTGACACTCGAGATTAGATTAGACTATTTTCATAGAATTAGATTGGATTAAATATAATTTGATTAAATCAGTACAATAATGTATTCGGTATACTATAAGATTTGACTGACATAATGACTTCATGAGTTGGCATGGTTTGGGTTGGAAAAAAATTATATTATTAGAAACCAGAAATTGCATAAACACCTCTTGAAGTTTATTAGGATGACACAGAAGTGACAATTTTAGCCAAAATGAAAATCAACTTTTTTTTTTTTTCTTTTGGAAAAATAGTTTATCTGACCTCCATTTTGGAAGAGCGAGAATTGCTTCTCCAAATGGATAGATTGGATCTACTAGCCCCTATATTTTAGAGAGAGGGAAATAAAAAATGGAGGTTGACAAAAACAATTATGTCAACTCTTTAAAAGAACCCAAATCTCAACTTTTCTGGAATCGATTTATGTTTGTATTTGAAAAAATTGTTGCGTTTTTGGAGAAAAAGATCTAAATTTTTTCCTTAATCTAAAACGGATATGAGATGTAGAAATGAAAATAAGGGCAAATGACATAAACCTCCTAAGGTTTGGTTAAATTGTACTAATATGATTTGTTTGACCATAATTACACAAAAGCCACTTAATTTCCTAAATCCAAAACAAAAATACCCTAACGTTAATTAACTACCATTCAATCCACATTATCATGGGTAAATTGACGGGCCCCGTTCCTATACCTCTATTTTCGTACTATTGGCAGCCCACCAATAACTTCATAGTAGCCTTCTATAGGATGTCTGATCCAACTGAAAGGTTTCTGTGAAGTTAAGTCGTTTTACTTTACTGTAAATCTTTACAAAATTCTCTTTTGAAAACGAAAATGCATAGAATTTTTTCTTTTTTTTTTTCATACATTTCTAAAATAGACTTATTAAGAATTTGGGTACCCTAAGTACGAGTGGAATGAACCATCGCTCAGGCCTCAATGAAAGTTTTCTTCGCTTTAGCCTCCCGTCCAGTAAGGTGCTAGTTATAATATACCCTAATTCGTGCATAGTGACATACTCCCCTGATACTGCCATGCATAGATTCAGGTACTCTAATAGAAAATTTATGTAACTCTGTGGGTGAAACAACCTTTTTATGTAATGGGTCGGTCCATATCCACTCTTGGGCCCTAGCCTAAACCCTCATGGATTTAGATGCAACCGCCCCCGCTACCCTCTCTCTTGGGCCTCGAACTTCAAGGATTCGAGCAGCAGGTATTGTCCCCGATCTATCTTTAACTTAATCCTGTCTGGAATACTTGTCAGGTGTACCATAGATATATAAAACATTTTTATTTCAATTGCTTTTCTTTATAATACTTTTCTCATTTCTTTAAAACTTTAATTAAATCAATCAAAAGGTTTCGTATCAATCTAATTACTTTAAAATTGTCGATATCTAAAATTAGCTGACTAGGTTCTTCTTAGGCCTAAGCTACAGTTTCGATCAAAGTAACGTAATAAGCAAATGGAAAGCAAAGAAGAGGATCAGGGAAGAATAAGATGCATATGGAATTTTTAAGTGGTTTAGCCTAATTGACGCCTACGTCCATTGTTGTTGATCTAAGGTTTCTAGGCGGTTGGCAGTCATGTCAGAGCTTCTGGTGATTATTTCTCTGACCATCGTATCTAGCAAAAGAGCACGGGAGTTGAGAACAAAGGTGACAGAACTGCAGATGAGCCCTTCCTCTAGCTCCAAAATGTTGACGTCTGGAATTAGCCGATTAGGTTTTTCTTAGGCCCAAGCTACAGTTTTGATCCAATCGGTGTAACAAGCAAAACAGAAAGTAAAGGAGAGGGTCAGGGAAGAACCATGTGCACAGGGGATTTTTAAGTGGTTCGGCCCACTTGATGCCTACGTCTACTGTTCACTCTCTCACTATTTTGGCAAAGTAAAGACACTCAAAAAAGGAGTCATTTACAATGAATTTCCTCCTCTATTTATAAAGAAATGGAAGGTGCTACAGTAAAACATAATAAGACAAAGTTGTAAAAATTCAAAATGAAATGATGGATTACATTTAATGTAACTAACATCTGTCAGATTAATTCTGTCAAAGCATGGGTTTAGATGGTAACCTCACGTTGGTTAGGTGAAATTTCCTTAATCCATACTGTAATCTCTGATGGGATTGGCGTGTACAGTACGCCTTGAGCTATAATCTGCCTGACAGCTCTGACTTCTATTAACTTGTGATATGAGAGATGTGGCAGAAGCGAGATCTTTAATGAGAAGAATATTCTATCAAGGTGACGAGCAAATAAAGCTCTACCGAACTGATCCCGTTAAGGGTTTTTGATAAAGGTAATAAGTGAGCTATCCCACGATCAGATGAATTAGCAGACAGTCGACCTCATAAACGAGTTGATATACGAGGACATGTAGAAAAGGATCGAGCAATTGTGCGAGCAAACTGACGAACACATGATCAATCCCTTAAACGAGCACATTCACAATCTGATAAACGATCACATGGGAAAAGCTGACAAACAATCTCATTTATGAACAGATTATCGAGCAGGTAGACGAGTAGAGAGACGAGCAGAGAGTTGGGCCCTTTTGAGCCTTCTTGTTGTTGGGCCCATCATTTGGGCTTTTGTCAGCCCATTTGGTCTGATCGTAAAAACACCTATAACAAAAATCAATATCAAATATTTCAATGCACAATCTTTAAACACTGAAGATAAAAAA
Organism: Dimocarpus longan; assembly: GCA_022984855.1. Classification (NCBI taxonomy): domain Eukaryota; kingdom Viridiplantae; phylum Streptophyta; class Magnoliopsida; order Sapindales; family Sapindaceae; genus Dimocarpus; species Dimocarpus longan. The sequence continues at coordinate 19,735,700 of CM041017.1, forward strand.
TCAATGTATAATACCCTTTTTTAAACTTCCATACTATAGTGGAGATTTGTATAGATGACGTAAATGTAATGTACAATAATGCCCTCATTGATGATTAATAAAGTTATTTAAATTTTTTAAATTGCATAATTAGATTTTAATAGAATTTTTTATTCGATCGAAAACGGATTCAAATCTGATAAGTGATATGGTGATTTATTTATGATATAAGATAAAATTTATCATCAAAAGATATTAAAAAAGAGCATGGATTGAAGGAATAAAATTAGTTGTATGGTATGTAAAAATTTTAAAAAATTAGTGTGATTACATGGAAATTTAAGGGCTATTTTGTTAAAATAAAAGCGTGGCATGGCATGTAATTTTATAACACACTTTAAGGCCAATTGTACAAGAGGATTGATGCTTATATAATGTGAAATAGTGGAAGAAATATCTGGAGAAGAAGAAGTAATTCTAGGCAGAAAATAAGGGGTATGCAGATTAGTGGGCAGCAGTTTATCTAGACAAGTTTTCCACCATTTTTGAAGTGGGATCAAGCAATTAAAAGGTACAAGTTTAGGAAGGTCACCAAGCAAAATCAAGCCAAACACTTGAGGTAAGATTGAGTTTTGGATGAAAAAATTAGATGAATTTTGGTTCCAATGCTGTTTACGACCAGACTTGATATTGATGAGGTTTTGATGGTTTAATTCAAGGTTTAAAAGCTCAAATCAAGTGAAAAATCAAGCCAACACACCTAGGAACAATTGGTAAGTGGTTTGAATGCGAAATAATGTGATTTGAATGAATGTGAGGCTATTTAAGTGTGATAGAAATCTGATGGACATGATTGAATGTGTGTGTGGACTATTTTGTGCAAAAGTAAATGATGAAAGGTTGATACATAATATAAGATGTAATTTGGTTATTTTAGGGTGAAATGGTGTAAAAGAAATGTAGTTGGTTTGGTTTGTTAGGCAAGAAAGTGGAGAGTTGGAAATGATGTGTTGGATGAAATGGTTATGTGATGCTATGTGTAATTCAGCCAATCTTATGGTTCATGTTTTAATTTGTTAAAAAAAAATTCAAATTGATGATTTTTCTAGCTTAAATGTATGTTAGAATCATAGTTATAATGTTAGAAATGTGAAATGAGCTAATGGGAAATAGAAAGGAGTAGCATTCAGTTTGAGAGGTCAAATGGTACACATGTTGTCCACAAATTTTATGCAACAGAATTTTGATAGTTAGGGGCTGTTATAGGTGTTAAAATTTGGTGGAGATTAAGTGTAAAGTTTGAGCTTGAATGTGTCTAAATTTGGTTAAGAAATGATGTTATTTGGATGTGTAAATTGCATAAAAGAGTTTAGTGAAATATGGGGACAGCTTGTGTGTCCAGTTAGTGTACAAAATGAAAAAAAAAAAAAGATAAATGTGGAACTAAGTGTATGCTAGGTTTGGCCTAACTGGGGTGAATAATGTGATGAATTGTGTGATGTTTGATGAACTTTGTGAGGTTAAAATGTGAAGAAACAAATAGTAAAAGAATGGGTTACATATGGAGAAGTTATGAGTATGTTAAAGCGTTGAAAGTGATGATTGAATTGAATGTAAGGATAGTGTGTAACAAGTTGCCATGTGTGGATGTTATTGTGTTTGTGGTGATAAAAATATGTTTTTGAGTTATTGGAATGGTTTTAAAGGTCATATGAAATATAGGAATAGTTTGGAGTTCAAACGGAAAGTAAAATTGAATAAACGGAAACTATACGACGTGTAAATCGGATAATTGAAATCGTTGGGTGGTTTAATGGTAAACTTGATATTTAAGTGTCTAATGGAATAAATGTATATGGTCGAGTTAAGATTGTGGTGTATTCTAAAATTTGAATCTAAAATGTTTAGGTGACGGAAAGATTAGGGAGCCCTAAAACTCGTGCGCTATAAGAAAAGTAAATTGAGTTTCTAGGTGAGTGTCCCTTTAAAAATGATATATTTATTTCTATCTATGTGATTTTATGCTCTATGATTGAAAATCATTTATTGAAATGATTGAAATTGATTTTAAAGTTTTATGTTAAAGATTATATATATTGAAATGTTTAAAATCATTTTAAAGTAAATAAAGTTTCGAAACCTCTCAATGATTTTAGTAAAGCTTTACAATAAATATGAAATGTAATATAAAGGAAAAGAAACAGAACTAAAAATGTTTTATAAGCACATGGTACACCTTACAGGTACACCAGACATGATACAGTTACAGAGGACAAACCTGCTACCCAAATCCTTGAGGGCAGGCCCACGAAAGTCCAAGAGAGGTGGTAGTCGAGCCGGTCGCATCCAAATCCATGAGGGTTGAGGCCGCGACCTAAGAGTGAGGATGGATCAGGCTCGTGATATAAAAGGTTATCCCATCAGATACTCTGGGGATGGTGGTTTCGTCCAGCCCAGAGATTTACAGAGTTACAGAGATTTCCGGTCATAGTACCCGAATTCGTACATGGTAGTGTCAGAGAGGGTTTGTCACTAACAGCGGGAGGGATTGAGACAGTGAGTCCTGTTAGTTTGACGTCCATGCACGAAATCGAGGTATATCATAGCTAGCGCCTTACCAGACAAGGGGTTGTAGAGGCCTGAGTAATGGATCTTTCCGCTCGTATCTCAAGTACCATATTTTACAAAGAGTAACAGTGGCTGATCATTTTTTTATATATATACAGAGATGTTTTGAAAGTTTATTGCCGCCATTGTTTATATTTTATAGTAAAATATTGAAAAGTGTTTTAAGGTAATTTTCATAAATAAGTTTTATAAAGCATAAAACACTATTTTAAAGAAAGTTTATAAATACGTTTTAAAGAAACTTCTGGGAGGTTTATTTTGTAAAACGAAAATAGAATAGAATTTTTAGGACATTCACTGAGCTTTTTGGCTCACTCTTTATTTTATGTTTTTATAAATAAATCTCCCCAGGGATAGGTACAGGTATTGGTGCATTCAGGATAGGGACTCCGGCACAGAAATAGAAAGACTGGGTCGTGCGTGCTATGTATTTATATATTATTGTTTTAGATGTTTTAAAAATAATTGAATGCATTTTAAAGTTAAATATATACATGTATTCATTTATATATGTTTTGAAAAATGTATAAATGAAATTATATGCATGACATGTGACTGATTTTTTTTTCTAGTTTTTGAATTCAAATTACATGTTTAGGGTTGCTTGTGATTTAAATTGAGAGGAGTCTGAGGCATAGAAATTGAGATTTGCTTGATTTTAGAAGTGTATAAAATTTTCTATAAATTTTGCAGGTGAATATTATTAGAAAAACAGACATTATGCCGCCTGAGCTTTTATTAAATCGATTTTATAAATGTATGAAAAAAAAACATTCCTGTTAGTTTCTGTTTTCAAATGAGTTTTCTAAAAGTTTTACAGTAAAGTAAAACGGCTTAACTTTACGGAAACCTTTCAGTTTGATCAGATATCCTCTAGAAGGCTACCATGGGGTTGTCGGCGGGCTGCCGATAGTACAAAAATAGAGGTACATGAACAGGGCCCGTCATGTTGGTATCAGAGCATGGTTTTGAAATAGAATTATATGTTTTCATATTTTATCATACGAAATGAGCAACCCAAACGAATTTTATTATTGTCATGCATATTATTTTAAAAATTTCAAGTGTTTTCATAAATTCATTTTATTGAAAGCACAGCACGATGCACAGACGAGGTCTTAGGAGTCCCATGAGAGCCTCTAGAATGGCTCCTACACCTTATGTACCTTTTGCCCGGGAGGCAAAGTGTGCGACGGGTTCGATGAATGCCCTCATAGATTAGACCCGTCTGGGACAGTTGGCACCAATGGAACAAGCTAACGGAAACTTTAATACGGAACAGGTCTCCCAGATTTTGATGGCGACAATACGACAACCACGAGAGGCCCCTAAGGAGCCGAAATGTTCGATTGAGCATGCCCACAAGTCGAGGGCAAAGCCGTTTGATAGAAGTGGTGATCCAGAGAGCGCCTTAGCATGATTGGATCGTATTTATGAGGTTTATAAAGTTGTAGGGCACTCGGACGAATAAGAAGCATTATCTTCCACCTTCCTCCTAGAAGATAGGATAGTAAAGGATTGGTGGAAGGCTTTGGAAAGACGGCACCCAGACGGGGTCTCATGGACACAATTCTAGAGATAATTCAAAGATGGACCCTACCCAAAGAATTATAGGGATGCCCGAGTATGAGAATTCTTTAAATTGGCAACACAAATGCATCGGATTCTATCAGGACTCCGAAGTTAAGCGTGTTTGGGTAAGAGTAGTACTATGATGGGTGACCTTCTGGGAAGTTTTTATGTTGTAAAGATATATGTGGTTGGAGTAAGGATGAGGTGGTATTATAGTTTCCATCCCAACAGAGTTGAAAGATTTGAAAGTATAGATGGAAGAGCTGCTAGATAAAGGTTTTGTGTAACCCAGTCACTCACCATTGGGGGAGGGGCTTTAGTATTATTTGTCAAGAAAAAAAAAGACGGGAGCTTAAGATTGTGAATAGATTATATACAGCTGAACAAAGTGATCATACAGAATCAGTATTCGCTCCCAAGGATTGATGATCTATTTGATCAGTCACAAGGATCCAAAGTCCATCCAAAGATTGACCTGAGGTCAGGTTATCACCAGTTGAAAGTTCGTACAGGAGATGTTCCGAAGATTGCTTTCAGACCACGATTTGGGCATTATAAGTTCTTAGTCATGCCCTTTAGGCTAACGAATGCCCCAACAGAATTTATGGACTTGATTAATAGGGTCTTTCGAGTTTATCTAGATAGATTCATGATTGTGTTCATTGATGATATATTGGTGCATTCTAGCAGTCATGAAGAGCATGTTGAACACCTTAGGATAGTATTATAGACCCTACGAGAGCACCAGCTATATGTAAAGTTCAGTAAATGCCAGTTTTGGCTAGACAGGATTGCTTTCTTGGGTCACTTGATTTCAGCTGAAGGACTCAGTATGGATCCCCAGAAAATAAAAGCAATCACGAATTGAAGACTGCCCACAAATGTTACTAAGGTTAGGAGTTTTCTCGGATTGACAGGTTATTACAGAAAGTTTGTAGAGGGTTTTCCACAATAGCTACCCTACTGACTAGACTGACGAGGAAAGAAGCAAAGTTCAAAAGGTCATATGCCTGCTAACAGAGCTTTGTTGAGTTAAAGAGAAGATTGACCACGGCTCCAGTATTGACATTGCCAACAGGGGATGATGGATTCACAGTATACAGTGATGCCTCGAGAAAGGGTTTAGGATGTGTTCTGATGCAAAATGATTAAGTTATAGCTTATGCTTCCAGTTAGCTAAAGAAGCATGAACAAAACTACCCTACCCATGATCTGGAGCTCGCAGCAGTTGTATTTGCACTAAGGATATGAAGGCATTACTTGTGTGGTACCTCTTGTCGGATCTTCACGGACCATAAGAGTCTGTAGTATTTGCTCACTCAAAATGAGCTAAATATAAGGCAAAGGAGGTGGTTAGAGCTAATTAAAGTTTATGACTGCACGATAAAGTACCACCCTAGAAAGGTCAATGTAGTGGTTGATGCCTTGAGCAGGAGAGAGAAAAATAACAGATTTTAACTATAAAGGAAGATGGTACAGTGATGATGGGCCAGCATCTCTATATACCAGATATGGAAGATCTGAAGAAAGAAATAATGGAAGAAGCTCACTCCTCGGCATATACTATACATCCGAGCAGTACGAAGATGTACCATACCCTGAGGGAACTTGAATTCGAGATTGGAGATGAAGTATTCCTCAGGATATCACTCTAGAAAGACGTGCTCAGTTTGGAAAGCGTGGTAAGCTGAGTGACAGGACTCGAACCAGACCTTCTCTAAGCTCTTGTTTGGAGGATCCCACCGGGCACTCTAACGGACCTCTCTTGATCCGACTTGTCAAATAAAAAAGATGCGCAGAGTGAACCCCTTTATCTTGCCCATTTTAAAAGTATTATTTTCTGATGTAAACAATTGTGTGGTTGTAAATTTTTTGCATTTCTTCAAAACAAATTTTATAAAAATTTCGACAGCATAACAGCTGTATTTTTAATATTTCCAAAATTTTTGCTTGTAAAAGAAATACACTTCTAACTATAGAAATCATCACCCAACTTCTTTTGATCACAAACATGCATTTCTTAATCCATTTCACAGCATACATTATTCATAAATATATAATTTCCATAACATACACTTGTGAATACTTTAAATATTATGCATATGTATCAATATGTATATATATATAGATCTATCAAGTGAAAATGTATATCATATGCAAGTGTTTCAATTATATGTTTATAACAAAATATGAATTTACACTTTGTTGAATGTCCACGCGTCAACAAATAATTATCTAATCATGTTAATTACAACAAAAGTATGTTTATCGCTTAAGTGTTATATCTACGCAACGCCCACTTAAAATATCCGACGAGGTTTTACGTATACTAAATCACCTGCACGGTTCCTAGAAGAATATACAAGCTATACCAAAAACAAATGCGTTAGTTCAACATATAAAAATAACAACAATATATCCACGTAGAAAGTATGACTTATTAAAATCTATTTCTAATTTTGAAAAATTTTCCTTTCTAAAACCGCCATGTATACCCCTAAAACACTCTAATCATCACGAGGTGATTTGACTAACACCAACCGTGAAGCTAATAAGATATCTTAACCACTACGATGCGAAATTTACTACGTCGCAACCGTAATGTGAAACGATCTCAAATCTAAGCAACTATATTGTAGAATTTTCTATATCGCAATTATAGTGCTAATAACCGGTAACTCTTTACAACTACATACGAGATTTTCTACATCGCATATTATAATGCAAACTACTCGATAGCTCTTACAACTATGTGCGAAATTTTCTACATCGCAGCATATTGCAAGCAACTATAAATCTGGGCGACTATGAGCGAAATTTTCTATGTCGCAACATAGTGCCAAATAACTCTAAATCTAGACAGTTATGTGCAGAATTTTCTACATCGCAACATAGTGCTAGATCTTCTAAATACTGAGGGATTACATATGGTTCTTGAAACTCTTTTGCTTTGTAAGTGCTATAAGCACAAATCACTTAACTTAAAGCATTTTTAACTCAATTTTTCATCAAACTTTTTGAATACAACTTTAGCTTTTGAATCCCATTTCTTGATTCTGAGATAAATATTTTTACTATAAATCTAACTTATATTTGGGAAATCATTTTATAAGTTTATTGAACAATAACAAGTTAGTAGATTTACCTCAATCCGAATATGCTTAAATACCTTAATAAGTCTCTCATGCCTCGCTTGCTTGCTCGTCACCTACATATCAACGTCTTATTATAACATACTCAAATATTAACTCAAAACTTAAAAATAGAGTTTCCAAAACAAGTTACTCTATTGAAAACCCTTTACACTATAACTTTTTTAACTTGATTTTAACTCAACCGAGACTCTCTAATTCCAATTTCTTTACACGAGCCTTATTTATTATCACCTAGGGACACTTCGGAATGCTTAAAATGGTCACCAAAAGCTCGGAACTCAAAATCATTGTTTTTGGATCCCCTAAAACTGAGGCTATGCTAGGGCCAATCCTAGAGATTTTCTTCACTTACTCTAATCATCTCCCTATCTCGCACTTAAGTCACCCGTAAAACAGTTTCAAAAAATTCTAAATATCAAGGGTTGAAACCTATGAAAAACGCCTATTTTTCAACATTTTTTTATGCACATTTGTGGCATCCTACATACGACGAATTCAATTCTTTCATATCTAAGGTTCTTTTACTTAATTATGATCAATTACATTCATTTCATGCATCGAAGAATGCATTTACATTCATAATTCACCTTATGACTACATAGGTGCACTATTTAAACTATAACTTCCTCAATTTTTATCAGAATCGTTCCCTTCCAATTTTTATGGTTTGCTATGACACTTAGGCATGTTTTGAGGTCTAGAACACCTCCAATTAAGCTCAAATAGGTCAGGTCACTATAGCCCTTCATCTATGCTCGAAATTCTCAACACACTTTTACGCTTTTCTTTTTTCAATTCTAACTTTTCTAGAGGCTTTTATGACATCAATTATGCATAATTTAAAGCTTAAAAGATGGAAATGCAATGGGGTCGCACATCCTTTCATCATGGTCGTGACACATATACAAGCACTCACCTATTATTCTTTTAAATTTTACATGATATATTTCTTTTAATCATTTCATCAAACAAGTTTTATGCAACTTATTTAACTTTAAACATCCTCAATTCAAAACTTAGGATTCATCCCACATAAACCCTAGGTTACTCCTCATGCATGACTTCTTGCAACCTAGGCTTTTATTTTACTTAGTGTTCTACAATTTACTTAGATGTAGAACATCCATCACAAGCACACCACAATTCATCCAACATCAATGTAACGTCCTTCGCCCGACTTCCGTTACGGTCGGAAATCCAGAACGGAGAACGTTACTTTCTTTATAAATTCGTTTCTGTTACCCTTTTTAAAACTTATTATCAAAATTATAAAACTCATTACCAAGATAGCAGAAATATATATATATATTTTTTAAATAATTTCGGCAGAGTTTCCTCTATTTTTCTGAAATCCAAAATTTCATTCCCTGTAAATAAAACTCTAAAATTTCTAAAACATAAATTTCAGAATTTCCAATTCGGACCTCCGGTCCGTTTTCCAAACATTACATTACTCAATTATATCATAAACATTTATACGCATATATATTCAAAAGTAAGCTTAAAGAAATATACATAAACTTTTTACATAAGTAAAATACGATAATTTACATAATTATACATATGTTTCAAAATGTATGATCCTACGCAATATATATATACAACTACCAAAAGTGTAGGATGGATGGTGACTGTCTGAACTTCCGCGTATCAACTACTTCCCTGTCTGGGAATGGAAACACAAGGTTCAACCTCAAAAACGATTCGATCTTTGAATCGAATGCTCCCCTATGCTTTGCTCTTATTCTCGGGTCGAGAATCCGGTTCGCCGGGTTCTCCTTGACCTTTCGAAGCTTACTTTTAAAAGATTCGAAACTAGCGTGAAAACTGTCCCAATTATCTCCTTTTATTTACAAGCTTCCTTCAATCCAAATGAATATCATTAATGTTCAAATATCATTCGAATTATGATTACAATACCAACGAGGCAGCGACTTACCTTCGCTTGAGCTGTTTTTCGCTTCAAAACAGCTCGCGAACAATTTCGATGACAAAGACAGCAACACGGTAGCAGTTCGCACAATGACAGCAACTTATTTTTCGATGACAGCACACGACGCAACAGCGGCACGGCTTCAGCTTGACAGCTCGCAGCAGCGTCGTCGATTTCAGCCACCAGCAGCTCACGCCAGCAGCAAGGCAGCGATGACAGCACACGGCAGCGCACAGCACAACAGCACAACAGCCACCAGCAACTTCGCGACAGCAGCTTCGCAACACCAGCAACGACAGCACGATATCAACAACCACAACAGCACACAACGATGACAGCAACTTAGTAACAACAGCACAACGACAATCGCAACAATGACAGCACAATGTCAACAGAAATTTCAGCAACAACAACAGCAAGCTCACCTCACCAGCAGCAAACTCACGGCGATAGCAAACTCTCGGCAATGGCAGCGACGGATCCTCAGTCTTTGGTTGCATGCAAGATCAGATTCACCATTGGAGGAGCTTGGACATCACTTCGGCACCAGCAGCAAGTCACGGCAGCAACTTCACTTCTCAACAGCAGCTTCTCTTCTCTTTTCACGGGTTGCACCAGCTAGCTTCTGCCCGAGCTTCCTTCTTCCTTGCATGCACCAGATCACGTCCAGATCTGGTTGCTTCCAGCTTCCTCGAACAGCACTTCTTCTCTCGTTCTTCACGGCTCAGCTCACGCTCCTTTTCTTCTTCCACGAACAGCTGCTGCTCTTGTTTCACGTTGCAGTTCTGGTCACGTCCAGCATCACCGAACAACAGCCTTCGATTTCTCTTCAACTTGCACGACCAGATCCGGTTCTCCTTCACTTCAGCTCTTGTTTTTGTTTTAAACTCTCACTCACTTTCTCTCTCTCGGTTCACACGAACTGATCTGATTTTGGTTTTGTATTTGATGAGAACAAATGGTGGCCCGAACACAACATCTTTCTTTTCATCATCATTTTCATTTTTTTATTTTTGTTTCATGACACATGTCCAACAATCATCACCCATCACATTTTATTTCATGCCACTTGTAATTGTTTTCCTTTGCATGCATGCCATGTGTCCCACATGGCCCCACTCTTTATTTAATTCATCTATGTCATCAATTTTCATTTTTATGTTTTCGCTTTTCGCTCGGATTCGCTTCGGGTCCATCCTGGAAATTTAATAAAAATCCAATTTCACAAACGGAAACTTCATTAGGTTCCGAATAAATATTTAAATCCGGACCCACTAATTTATTTTACGAGATTCGATTAAATAATTATCCCCGGATCCGTCTGGAAAATTTTATAAAAATTCCGTTACTCCTCCGGATCCGAACGGGTAATTATTCACATCGTCCTATAATATAAAATCAATATTTAATAAATCATGAGGCATAATAACGAAATGTTACAATCAACATGTCTACAAATTTAACTAACTATCAAACTTGATAAAATAATAATAACTTACTTGGATCTTACTTAAACTTTGATTTCCCAACTTAAATTTACTCAAATGCTTGCTTTGAAGACTTGAAATGAGTTGAAAATACTTTGCTTCCTCTCCCCCTTAGATGTCGTCCCTCTCTCTCACTCTCCCACTCTATTTTGTTTCAAGTTTTTGCTAAGTGTTAGTGATTAACACTATCACATATATATAGGCATCACTTATACATTTGCCCCTAGAGTTTGTCCCTTATTTACGTCCATGCCACTCTTTGAGTTTTAACTAAAATATCCTTAACTTTGCTTAAATTCTTATGGCAACTTTACTAACTTTTATCTATTTACATAATTCATAAAATTGATTTATTCTATTTACTTCTATACATATGTATGGTTATAGGTCTCTTTATTTAGCAAAATAACTATTTTGCCCTTTTTTACATTTATTTCCCTATTAATGTTAATTAGTTTCTAAAAATTTTACTAATATTCTAATATCACCCATAACGATGATATTGATGGAATTTAATATTTTCGTCCTTTGCTTTAGCTTTTAGCACTAGGGAATCTAGAATCGAAAATGAGAGCTTACACTGAGTCTGTGCTGCATTAGGCTATACGAAATTACATATAGAGTGGGATTAGTGGCGTACAGGTTGAAGCTACCACCACAATTGAAAAGACTTTATAACGTGTTTCACTTGTCCATGCTTCAAAAGTACATTCCAGATCCCTCCCAAGTACTCAAAAAGCAACCAGTAAAGCTAAGGAAGAACCTAACTTACGAAGAGGAACCAATACAGATTTTAGATCGTAGAATGCAGGTTCTATGTAGTAAAGTTATCCCCTTAGTAAAAGTTTTATGGAGGAATCATAAGGTAGAAGAAGCTACTTGGAAGCATAAAGAATAGATACATAGTAAATACCCCCACATTTTTTAATAGATGAGTTATATAAATTTCGATGATGAAATTTTATAAGGAGGCAAGAAATTATAATACCCTTTTTTGAACTTTTATACTATAGTGGAGATTTTTATAGACGATGTAAATGTAATATAAAATAATTCCCTCATTGATGAATAAAGTTATTTAAATTTTTGAAATCGCGTAATCAGATTTTAATAGAATTTTCAATCCGATCGGAACGGATTTAAATCCGATAAATGATATGGTGATTTATCTGTGATATAAGATAGAATTTATGATCAAAAGATATTAAAAAAGAGCATGGATTAAAGGAATAAAATTAGTTGTATGGTTATGTAATAATTTTGAAAAATTAGTGTGATTACATGGAAATTTGAGGACTATTTTGTTGAAATAAAAGAGTGTCATGACATGTAATTTTATAACAAACTTCAAGGGCAATTGTACAAGGGGATTAAAGCCTATATAATGTGAAATAGTGGAAGAAAAATCTAGAGAAGAATAAGTAATTCTCGGTAGAAAACAAAGGGTGTGCAGACTAGTGGGCAGCAACTTATCTAGGCTAGTTTTTCACCATTTTTGAAGTGGGATCAAGCTATTAAAAGGTCAAGGACAAGTTTAGGAAGGTCACCAAGCAAAATCAAGCCAAAAACTTGAGGTAAGATTGAGTTTTGGATGAAAAAATTAGATGAATTTTGGTTCCAATGCTGTTCACGACCAGACTTGATATTGATGAGGTTTTGATGGTTTAATTCAAGGTTTTAAACCTCAAATATAGTGGAAAAGCAAGCCAACACACCTAGGAACAATTGGTAATGATTTGAATGATAAATAATGTGATTTGAATGAATTTGAGGGTGTTTAAGTGTGATAGAAATCTGATGGACGTGATTGAATGTGTGTGTGGACTGTTTTGTGCAAAAATAAATGATGAAAGGTTGATACTTAATATAAGATGTAATTTGGTTATTGTTATGGTCATTTTTGTTATCATAGAAAATAAGTTGATAAAGGCTCAAGAATGAGTCCAGTATGTTATCTTACGAGAAAAAACCCAAGAGGCTGGTCCATTAGGCAAATATCAAAAGAGGGAGCATGTGGTCGTTTCTTAACCTGTAAATCCGAGAACATCTAATCGCATGGCTAATCGTTTTAATTACTATATGGTTGATCGTATCATTTGATCATGTGTTTGATTGTGTGGCAGCCTAGTTGCGAGTTATGATCAGTAAGCTGATCTAATCATGGACCAAGAACTGTTCGATGGTATTCTTCAAGAAGCAATCAAAGTGATCAGGAAGCCCTCTGTTGTGCTATCAGATGTCATGATCTTTCCAGAATGCTTGACAAGTCATGGGTTGACTGTTTATCTCTTCATCTGCTTGTTGGGAGTAATATCTAATAGCCTGAATAATCTGCTCATTCAGAGTGCTCGCTAAATTTGATCAGTTGACCTTCTAGAAGCCTGGAGTGGTTCAGTTAAAGAAGAAGTCAACTTACCTATTTTCATGCAAATCAAATCACGACATTCTTGGTAACCGTTGCTGATATAGTGAAGAGAATTTTAGCAAATATTATCTTAATTAACATATTTTATTTTTTACCTTATCTGTAAGATTTTGAAACCAATTCAAATCGTAACATCCTCATTTATAAATGGGGGATCAAATTTATTGTAAAAATGAGAACAAAGAAAATATATACTATTACTCTGCAGAAATAAGAGTGACAGTTATAGACATAGGTCATTACTTTGTTGAAACATATAAAAATTAGTGTGTCCAATTTATTTTGATTATGGTTCTCCATATTTTTCTTTGTTATTTTCTGTTTCGTAGGTATTGAACTTGAAGAGCCAGGTTGACCAGAAAACGGTGTCAACAGTTATTTTAGGGTGAAATGGTGTAAAAGAAATATGATTGGTTTGGCTTGAATGGGGTCTAGTTTGTTAAGCAAGGAAGTCAAGAGTTGGAGATGATGTGTTTGATGAAATGGTTGTATGATGCTATGTGTAGTTCGACCAGTCTTATGGTTCATGTTTTAATTTGTTAAAAAAATTTCAAATTGATGATTTTTCTTGCTTAAATGTATGTTAGAATCATAACTGTGATGTTAGAAATGTGAAATGAGCTCATGGGAAATAGAAAGGAGTAGCATTCGACTTGAGAGGTCAAATGGTACACATGTTGTCTACAAATTTTATGCAACAGAATTTTGATACTTAGGGGCTATTATAGGTGTTAAAATTTGGTGGAGATTAAATGTGTGTAAATTTGGTTAAGAAATGATTTTATTTGGATGTGTAAATTGCATAGAAGAGTTTAGTGAAATATGGGGACAGCTTGTGTGTGTCAAGTTAGTGTCCAAAATGAAAAAAAAAAAAAAAAAAAAAGATAAATGTGGGACTAAGTGTATGCTTGGTTTGGCCTAATTAGGGTGAATAATGTGATGAATTGTGTGATGTTTGATGAACTTTGTGAGATTAAAATGTAAAAAAACAAATTGTAAAAGAATGGATGACATATGGAGAAGTTATGAGTATGTTAAAGTGTTGAAAGTGATGATTGAATTGAAATGTAAGGATTGTGTGTTACAAGCTGCCATGTGTGGATGTTATTGTGTTAGTGGTGATAAAAATTTGTTTTTGAATAATTGGAATGGTTTTAAAGGTCATATGAAATCTAGGAATAGTTTGAAGTTCAAACGGAAAGTAAAATTGAATAAACAGAAACTTTACGACGTGAAAATCGGATAATTGAAATCGTTGGGTGGTTTAATGGTAAACTTGATATTTAAGTGTCTAATGGAATAAATGTATATGGTCGGGTTAAGATTGTGGTGTATTCTAAAATTTGAATCTAAAATGTTAAGGTGACGGAAAGATTAGGGAGCCCTAAAACTTGCGCGCTTGGAAAAGTAAATAGAGTTTCTAGGTGAGTGTCCCTTCAAAAATGATATAAAGTAATTTTATTTCTATCGATGTGATTTTATGCTCTATGATTGAAAATCATTTATTGAAATGATTGAAAATTGATTTAAAGTTTTATGTTAAAGATTATATATATTGAAATGTTTAAAATGATTTTAAAGTAAATAAAGTTTTCCAAACCTCTTAATGATTTTAGTAAAGCTTTAAAGTAAATGTGAAATGTAATATAAAGGAAAAAAATTGAACTAAAAATGTTTTATAAGCACATGATACACCCTATAGGTACTCCAGACATGATACAGTTACAGGGAACATACCTGCTACCCAAATCCTTGAGAGCGGGCCTACGAAAGTCTAGGAGAGGGGGTAGTCGAGCCGATTGCATCGTAATCCATAAGGGTCAAGGCTGTGACCCAAGAGTAGGGATGGATCGGGCTCGTTATATAAAAGGGTTGTCCCATTAGATACTCTTGGGATTGTGGTTTCGTCCCGCCCAGAGATTTACAGAGTTACAGAGAATTTCAGTCAAAGTACCCGAATCCGTGCATGGTAGTATCAGGTAGAGTCTGTAACTAACAGCAAGAGGGACTAAGTTAATGAGTCCTATTAGTTTGTCGTCCATGCACAAATTCGAGGTATATCATAGCTAGCGCCCTACCGGACAGGAGGCCATAGAGGTCTGAGCGATGGATCTTTCCGCTTGTATCTCAGGTACCACATTTTACAGAGATTAACAGTGGTTGATTATTTTTTTATATATATACAGAGATTTTTCGAAAGTTTATTGCCATCACTGTTTATATTTTACAGTAAAATATTGCAAAGTATTTTAAGGTAATTTTTAGAAATAAGTTTTATAAAGCATAAAGTACAGTTTAAAAGAAAAGTTTATAAAGCATAAAACACTATTTTAAAGAAAGTTTATAAATACATTTTAAAGAAACTTATGGAAGGCTCATTTTGTAAAAATATATATAATTTTTAGGACACTCACTAAGCTTTTTAGCTCACTCTTTATTTTATGTTTTTATAAATAAACCTCCCCAGAGACAGGTATAGATATTAGTGCTTCTAGGACAGGGACTCCGACATAAAAGTAGAGAGATTGGGTCGTGCGTGCCATGTATTTATATATTATTGTTATAGATGTTTTAAAAATAATTGAATGCATTGTAAAGTTAAATATATATATATATATATATATATATGTATTCTTTTGTATATATTTTGGAAATTGTATAAATGAAAATATATACATGACATGTGATTGATTTTTTTTTTTTTTTGATTTTTGAATTCGAATTACATGTTTGGGGTTGCTTGTAATTTAAATTGAGAGGAGTATGAGGCCTAGAAATTGAGATTTGCTTGATTTTAGATGTGTATAAAATTTTCTTCAAATTTTGCAGGATGGCATTATCAGAAAAACAGACTTTATGCTGCCCGGGTTTTTACTAAATGGATTTTATAAATATATGAAAAAAAAATTTTCCCACTAGTTTCTGTTTTTAAAGATTTTCTCGCCACTGATTTCTGTCTCATAAGGCGATAGGAGACGTGTCAGAATCTTTTTGAAGAGGTGATTCTGAAGGAACCTCAGTAGTAGGAGGAGGATCCGAGGTTTTAGCAGCCTGAGTAGATTTCTTTGAGGCAGAAGTCTGACCGGGTAAAGGTTGTTCGAAATGAAGCCTCACCATTTCCGGAGTTTGTATATTCGCTGAATGTGGAATTTCCTGTCCATAGGCTTCAAAAGCAGAAGGGATCTCTTTATCCCCCTGAGAGCTTAAATAAGAATTTTTGTCCAGTAATTCTTGGTTGGCCGGGGGAGCAAGACCATGTAGTTAAAGCAGGAGTTCGGAAGGCGGCTGATCGTCTGAAGGGGTTTTCACTTCTGAGAACCTCTCTAGCAGAGAAAGCTCCCGATCTGACAGAGGGATTTCACCCCTGGAAATGTCTGCACAAGGAGAGCATTAGCAACGAACAGAATGTGAATAAAATAAATATAAATGTTAGTACACTTACTGGGAGAAAGACAAAAGGAAAAATTCTTTAGATTTAATAAAGACAAACACGACACGTAGAACCATCGCGACTTGTAGTCGCCTACATTGGATTTACTGACCCTTTAAGAAAGGTTTACTTTGTAAGGGGATTTTCGGGCTGAGGTATAAAAAAACCCGTCTTTCTTCTCAGATTTTGGGCCCGTGGTGCTCTTAAACAGAAAAAGATGATGGATCATTGCGGGGGTCGGAGGAGGAAGGCCATTTTTAAGAAAAATTGAAGCTAAGGCAGTAAGGTGAGCATAAGAGTTAGGAGTAAGTTGAAAAGAGGCTAAGTTGAGATCGTTCAGAAGAGTGACCAGGTAAGGATGAACCGGAAGTCTAAAGCCGGCCTCTATGTGTTGATGGCTTATGGCGAAGAAACCTTTAGGAGGAAAAGCCGCATGGTCAGAAGCCTTTGGCACCATAGCCCGGCAGTCAGAAGGCAAGGAGAAGCCTTCAGCAATAGTTTCAAGATCGCTAAGGCTAAGAGAAGACTCGTATCTGAAAAAGGGGGTGCGAGCAAGGGAAGCGCGATGCTCAGAAGGGTCTGAAGCAGCCCCACCGTTTTGTGAGGTTGTGTTATCAATATCCCTGACTCGATCAAGTTCCTCCTCGGAGGCTACATCAGTAGACCCCACCTTATAACCGCGACGACTACGACCAGACATCTACAAAAACAACAGGGAAATTAGGTCACAGAGAGCAGACCAGCACTCAGTATTTAAGGGTACCCCTACTTCTTTAGAAAGACTAGCCGTGCATGCAAGAGGGCTGCCGGGCATAGGAAGGACCTTATTTATAAACCTAACAGATTACAAGGAACATTGAACAAACTAATGGATTCTTAAACCCGCCATGGTGAGGAGATCAGACGAATATCAACAAGGAATGACATGCATAGGCGTAACTTAAAACAGTTACGTAAATATCTACTTCAGATTCTTTAAGTAAAATAATGTTAAGAAGTAACAAAAATGCTTGCAAACAAAAGCTTACGCTTATGCAATCAAATACACACAAGCAACAATCATAGTAAGGAAGATGGAAAAAGAGTATGGAAAGTTCCCTTGAGTATGGAAAGTTCCACTGGTAAGAATGAAGAAGTTACAGGAAAACAATGGCGAACAAGAGAAGAATGGAAGCAGTAAAACGTCTGTCTTCGAAAGTGAATGGTAGAAGGCGAAAATGGAACGACAAGGGGTTTATGTATAGCTGATCTCTCGAAACCCCAATTGTCAGACCAAAACACCCGAATCGTCGTCAATAATTCAGCGGTTTGGCACGAAAACCGCGAATTCATCATCATGAGCAGCCATCGAAAAGACACGCATTTAATGCACACATTGATAAGCACACGACACTTGGGGTACAAGGAGCCGACGCCTGGGGAATTGCCACGTGATGCAAACGAAGTAACATTTAAAAAGAGGCAACGGTCCATATCCCGCTAAAAGAATCCTAAAAACAAGAGTGTTGCTTTCAGTACAAAAAATATACTAAAAGCAAAGGGGCTAGTGTTGTGGGCATTCTGGTACTATAGAAAAACCCAAGAACGAAAGCTTATTGTATCGAGAAGCCCAGGAAGTACTGGTCAAAATGGTCAGAAGTCAAAGGAAGGAGAATAGTCATCCAGTACCAGATATACCCGAGCACAACTAATTATGCGGTTGATTGTCTTAAAATGTTAAGCATGGAGTGATTGTATGAAGGTTTGGCCGGTAGGCAAAAGTATAAAGATTATCTGCTCGTAATCAAAAGGCTGTTCGATAAGTGCCCTTCAGAAACTATCATAGCGATCAGGAAGTCTGCTCGTTTGCTCGATAGTCAAAGGGACGGTTAAGTCTACTCGTCTGTTCAGCAATGAAAATATTTGATTCTTGAAGTAGTCTGCCCGTTCAATGCAACGTCTGATCATTGAGCAGGTTATTCGTTAGAGTTGACCAGTTGACCTTCTGGAAGGTGAATCAATTCAAAATAGGAAAGTAGTCGACTTGCCTATTTTCATGCAAATAGAATCTCTACACTCTTGGAAATTGCTATATATGTGGAAGAGATAATCTCGAAAGATATTATCTTAATTAATGTATATTATTTTTTGCTTTATCTGTAAGATTCTTAAGCCTATTCTGATTGTAACATCTCCGCTATAAATAGGAGATAGAATTCAGTGTAAAAGACAGAGTGAAATAAAATACAATTACTCCGAGAGAGAGAAGGGGTGATTGTCGTGGACGTAGGCCATTGTTCTTGCCGGACCACGTAAAATCTTGTTGTCTTGTTTTGGTCTTGGCAATATTCGTTTTGTGTGTGTGGTTTGTTGTGTCGCAGGTATTGGGCTTGGAGAACCGGGTTGACCAAAATTGAGTGTCAACAACATCTAAACCAATCCAATTTTCTTCTCCAAAAGAAACATTTTCTTCTTCGTATAATCTCAATTCTTCTAGATTCTCTCTTTAATCTCCCACATCCAAAAACCCACCATCAACATCTAACATTGTAACATTCAACCAATTAACCAACAAAAGCAAAACTAAGAATAACAAAAATAAACCAATGTCTTCATCAATTCTTTTCATATCCACCACATAAATCATACAACCCATCCTCAGCACTTTTAATTCTACAAGATAGTAAAAACAACCAAAGATTTTTTTTTTTTCAGTTTGTCAAATGTATTCCCTATTGGAATATATCTCTACATATATCTTCTCCAACTAAAGGAGATCTCAACACTCTCCTCCCATCATGGAAGATCATCGCATCATGGTCTCTGCCTAGAATAGATCACTAAGATCTCCCCTTATGCAGATCTCCTCCAACTAGATGAGATCTATAGACTTTTATTTTTTATTTTTCCTCAAAAATATATATTACATTTATTTTTAGTTAAAAAAATAAAAACTTTGACGTTACATTTGGTCATTGAACTTGATAGATATTTTGGTCGTTTTATACCTTTGAGCTTTAATTGACATTAGCTGGTGAACAGTAGGGGACATTCATGGATTCTTGAAAGCTTAGGTGACTTTAGAGTAATTATGATAAAAAAAGGACACTAAATTTTGCAAAGCAACTAATTAGTAGATTAGGGTTGTAGATTATGAAATTTAACATTTTATTTAACTTCCATTATAAAAGCTTCAATACAACCTTTAAACGTGTGCAATTACACAACATCCTTTCCTCCAAACCATACTTTTCTTATTTATTATTATTGTTTTCATTATTTTATTGTTTACTCATTGAGTAATAGATTTTAGTTGTATTAATCAATGTTAATCGAACTATTATAAACTGTTGTGCCCAAAAATAATACCTAAGTCTTGAGCTCAATAAGAGACTAAAGAGCTTAGGAGTGCGAGGGCCTAAAAAGGCATCATTGCCTGGCCCATAAAATTGGCCTCGACAACACATGCCACATCATTGCGCCCGACAAGTAGCTCGTAAGGAAAACAGCTTGTGTATCATTTTAACCCAATAGTAGAAATTGATTTATTTCCTTATTTCAATGAATATCTAGAAAAAGAAATAGATCTTCATCAAATAGGAAATCACTGCAATTGGGAAATCTTTAGAATTGTAGTTTAATTCAATATCTAAATATTTAATGCAGTTTGATATAAAATATGAAAGAAACCTTTCTTATATTTTAGTGACCAAATCATATATGGACTAGAAATCCTAATACTATATTAATGTAATCTTCCCATGTAAACGAACACACACTCATTCAACAATACTTCAACCCTCAGTAGAAACTTTAATAGAACACAACCTTCCCTTCATAAATAACATAACTGTCAATGTAAGTATCATTCAAAGGGTCGAACCACATTAAAAATTCCCTCGTCTCTTTGCTTACTTTCTTGCATCTTTATTAATTCATTTATTCGTTGTAATTATGTGCATTCAATCACCATTCATATTTAATTCGCATCAATTTGGGTGTTAACCGATCTTTGACGTCAACATGAACTTTGTTGGGGGGAAAAATTAGTTACACACGATTCAATTGACCTAAATTAATTGAACCTCAATCAATTGCAATTGGGTTCGAAATCAAGCTCAAAAAAGAGCAAATTCCTTTAAAGAGATAGCCCAAGTCCAATTGCTCAGAAAATTGAGCTAAGAAATGATAATACTGCCCCCACTAAGGGGCAAGATATAAGGCCAAGGAGAAATTCATTTTGAAAGCACAGAAGAAATAACCTTGACGTCAGCATATCAGCTGCCTTGTCAAAGAAGTAGAAAAATCAGGTCTAGGTTCAAACCTATGACTAACGCACGATAGAAATGGTAGATGTCAGGTGTTAGGTGAGAAAAAAAGGAAAGGTTGTCAACATGTCATGTGGTACGTCAACAGAACCGACTAAAGAGGTGAAGCCATGTATCCCATGCGATTGAACCAATCAAACCCAAGGCAAGAAACATGGGTAGGATGAAAGCGACTGGATGGAGGGAGCCAACCAATAGGATGCAGAAGGGTTAGGTAAGAAAGCATAGAAGGAGACTTGACTAATGGAAATGGAGGGAAAGGGAGTAACTTTAGAAGGTAAAGACAATATAAATACTCAATCACGATTCAGGGAGAGGTAAGTGATTCAAGAAATACCCTAGAGTTCTCTAGTTTGCAAGGGAGCCTCCAAAAGAGATTTCCTCACAAACATCAGATGTTATTCTGGGGTTTCTACCGTATGATAGCCTAGATTTCTATTTTTTCCTTGCCATCACATTTCTTTTATATTTTTCTTCATTTGGTATAAAAGCTAAAGGGGGTTTTCCTTCGAAAACTTGACTGACTTAAGCATCGAAGAGTTTTTGCTGATAAAACACCGGTGACCCCTGAGCTTATTATTTGTTTTGTAGGTAGTCGAGGGGGAGGAACAGTCATCCAAAAGGAAAAGATCCCCTTCACAGAAGGGAGTTTAGGCGTTTGAGGGGACAGTGATAAACCTCAGATCTTATGGAATTGAATCGCCTTTTTTAACCATTTCAATTTATTGTTGGTGTAATTTGGTGTGTTCAATTTTGACATCAACAAACTTAATTAACAAACCAATTTCACTTAGCTGAAATTTGTGTATGCAAAGAATAAATACCTGAGAATATCTTATCATTATAAAGTTACGAAATTCATGTCAAACCATTAAAATTTTGAGTTGTAGAATAGCATATCATTTTCTATATATATATACATATCATCCAACTATAAATTTAGGAAAAATGTTTGAACAATCTACCATTACTCAACAATATTGGATGATAAAACTCAAAACAGATATTAAAAATTTGCCCTTATGCAACATAATACAAGATACTAATTTAATTACGTCTGTTTTTCCAATAAAATCGTAATCAACGGCTTCAAAATGCAGATTACATGCACGCATTTTGGTTCTTTCAAGTCAACTGAAATCACAAATTTTGTTTTTTAAGAACATGCAAAGCCACTAGGTCATATAAATAAGTACTAGAGCTCCTCCTTCAGTTGATTTTCCCTTAAAGAGTAGAAAACTACTTCATTTTTCCTCGAAGAGAGAATTAGGTGAAGACATCAACCGGACGACCGCAAGAAAGAGACGGGTGTGCTGCAAAATAAACATGATAACAGGGATAGAAGCAAGTACAACAGCTAGAGCAACAAGCCATTTTGTTCCCTCATGAAATACTATGAACAAAGTTGTACAAAAGACTGTCATCATTCCTACTATTGATATGAAAAGTGTAGAAAGCCCCAAAAGCAACTTTGCTGGCAGCGACCAGAGAAAATCTTCCTCTGCATATTGGGCAGTGAGAATAGATAAAAATGTTAGTATTGAGCAAGAGGATGATACCAGAGATACTGTATCTGATACAGCAAAAATTATGAAGGCGGCCTTTCTGAGGAAATTCGGAGTCCCTGTATCTTCTTTGATGCCGCCTGGTGCTGTGAAAGCTGTTGCAAAAATGATTATGGCAATAAGTGTAGACACAATCATGCATGAATTTGTAGTTGTCTTCATCCATTTCTCCCCTTCTTTCCTTAAATCTTTGTGACTTTCAGTAAATAAAGTGCTGGCTGTTTTACGATTTAGATTTTTGACTCCAGTATCTGGCGGTATAAGCTTACTCACTTCCTGCAATAAAATTGTTGTGAATAATGTTGTAAACATGGAGAAAGAAGAGGTAAATTTCATTCTGCTTCTTGAGATTTAAATAGTCACCCGGAGCCAAAACAATTCTCGTTGCATCTGGAAAGCTGCTCCTGATTCCGCATTAAACTGATTTTTAGGTGGCAAGCAACCAGATGTAATATACTGTTGTTTTCTTTGTCTTGCGTCAGAACTATCATATCATTCATTAAACCTCTCTGGTAAATGAGCTTGAAGATCCTTTCATTGCGATTCAGAACAGCAATATGAAGTAGTGTATGTCCATTCTCGTTTTTTCTATATATAAAATCAGGATACCATCTATAAGTATAGATAGAAGCTCATGGTTCCCTTACTCTGCAGCTACAAATATTAGCGGCCAAGGTTTTCCAATCAGAAATGAAATCTGAAGGTCAGGATATGATGCAATTTTTCCCCAAAGGAGTCGAACTAATTCAAGTGCTTTTGGGTGCATCCTTTTCTCTAGGGCCACATTAGTGCCTGAAACTGTAACAAGCATGGCTGAGCCAACTTCCTATTTTTTTATTCTTTTCTTGGCAGAATAACTAGGAAACTTTCAAGTAACCGTAACAACTAGAAGCTTCTAATTAAACCTCGTATAAAATTATCGATATGCATACTCACTTCATATTCTTGCAAGAGAGATATTAATTACAATTGCATGTACAGTGCTATACTACTCGTGACACAAATCCACTACTTGACAATTTACTTACGTGTCATTTTATTTTGTAAAAATCATATCATAATGCTTCTGTCACTTGGTTACTAGAATGCAATTAGGTGGACAAATGCCAATAAAATTGTAGCATTCTCTTTCATATAATTGTTATTTGTCAATGTGTTAAATTGTAAGTTGAACCTAAAGCAATAAATAAGTGACTAAGGCAACAGGACTAACATTTAAATATTATTTTTTTTATACAAAACATTTAAATATTAGATGAGATGGCATGCAAGACTCACATTTATAGAAACTCTTCAAATTTCGTTTTTGATTTGGATTGACCAAGCTAGAAAAATTCAGAGAATTTCGCAAAACATGCAATGCCGTTTCTCCATTTCCAGCATCACGGGAAGTCGCCAATTATTCTTGCGCATATAGTAACTCCAATGCAGCATCTGTGAACACGACAACATAACCCCTCAATCGATGATGGTAAGCAGTTAATACATTTTAGATTTGCTTCAACTTTTACGTGAATACCGAACTTCATCAATAAAAATCTGTCTTACACAAATACACGCGGAAGGAAGTAATGATGAAATTTTTATGCTTCAAGTTTAAACAAATTCTCATACCCGAAGAGTTGGTTTTAGCCTATGTTTTCAGAGAACAGTATCACACAATTCAATAAAAACTCAAACATTTTAATGACTACTATACTTTAGGTAAATTATTAAAATGATTGCATGAAGATACATACTATATAAAAAGACATGACAGAAGACTCCATAAAGAACTATGAGTACTACTTACCATACAAATGATCGTATATAAGTTCGAAAAACAAGTCAATGCGATCTTGGTCTTCTAGGTCATACATAGTGGCTCTGTAAAGGTGATGTACAATCTTCCCATGGCCAAACAAAGCTGCTAGCTGAAGAGGTAACATATCCTTTTCACCCTTGATCTTGACTAATTCTCTATCCTTTCTCATCATAAACTTGACAATTTTCATATTTCCAGACTTAACAGCGATACAGAAAGCTATCTTCATTTTTCTTCGGTAGATCATCTGGTATCAATTGCATTCTTCCTACCAGTTGTTTTAAAAAATATTCATGACTTGCTCTAGCGGCAACATGGAGGACAGTGTCCCTTACCTTGGAGATTTTAGCTCGAACATCCTCAGGATTCTTCTTAAGAATAGCTTCAGCTATGTACTCGGTATAAATTTAGATATCTTTTTCTCATTTCATCTGTCACGTACATCAAAATAATGAAAAATAAATTGTAAGATATCCTCAAGAACAGTAACAGGGAGCCCAATAAAGTTTTGTTATATATTTTTTTCTTAAATAAAGTGTACATTTTACAAATATGTCTATCTATTTGGATATATATCATAAGCAAAACAACAGAACTTTACAATTCATCCGCGTTTCGGGTGCTTGAACAACGTAGCTCTCATTTTCTGCGGCCATGTTACTTTCTGCCATGTCTGCGAATAATTTTGTTTTTAAATTTTGACGATGTTTCTTCTATAAATCCTAATATATAAGAGAAAGTGAGAAAGTTTAACTGAAACAATCCTAACACTCTAGGAAAATATAAACGGAAGATGAAGATAATCAAAACCATATATCTGGATGAAGATGAAAATATATTCTGATATCAAGTGGGCAATTCGAGGGTGCCCCCAACTCCAGAAAGGAAAGAAAAGCAAAGAACAAAGAAGCTTTTGCAAATGCATCTTGATTCTTTTTCATTTCATCCACACATTATTTACAACTGATCATTGTGCCAAAACTCCAAATAGTGTCTTACCACGTGTACACTTCTTAACAGAGAAACTCATCCCGATTACACTCTACTGAAGCGAACTATAACCTTCCTATAAGAGTTGACTCATTGACTAAGCCTCTTATACGTCTCCTTCTAATCGGTTCATAATGTAATATACTTACCAAATTGGACTTGCTAGAGTTGGTAGTAAAGATTTTCTACTATCTTTTAATAATCTAATAACACGATAATAGTTGAAAAACATAAAAAATTAAAATTAATAAATTTTTTTTTTTTTTTATACATCATTCAAATTTAAATTATTCTCATAAAAATATTAATACTATATTAATATTGATCGGAATCTTCGTCCTCATTCTTGTAAACCTTCTCTATCTCGTGGGAGCATTATTCATAACATATTCCAAGTTATAACAACTTGGCATTTAGAGGAAGACTGCTGAAAAATTCAATTAGGATAATACTATTTGGAAATTTATCTCCTTCGAGATGTATATTTGGTAAATTTTACCCATCATAATCTATTTTGTTGAGTACAAAAGTATACATCTATCTAAATCGATGTATTTATACTTCATCCACTATTATTATCTAGAAATGAGAATATATATATATATATATATAAGTTTAATTGAAACATTTCTGTCATCGTAGGAAAATAATTTAAAAACAATCTGATCATAGCAGAATTAGTAAACCATACGCAAACCATAAGAAAAACTGAACATATCTAAGCTCTCTGTTTAGCTGAAAATCCTTTCACTCTCAGGAAATAATTAACTCAACAGTTGGTCGAACCACTTTTAAGTGCTCTCGTGGCTGAAAGTTGGATGTATAGATGTAAATTAGTGCCGATAAGTCAAGTAGTCAACTATTACTCATCTGAAATTGTTACGTATTGTCTACTTCTCTAGTATATTAATAAACTTAACGAGATTATGGTGTAATATAGTAAATAAAATTAATTTTTATTTATTTTTAGAATTGCATGTTTTGACAGAGAGATCTCGCTTGGTCAGTTGTGTATGATTAGTCAGTTGTGTATTGTTGTGGGTGTTTTGGCGATTATAGAAAGAGGTGGAAAAAGCCCAAGGATGAGGCCCACTGTGTTGTTTTATGAGAGGAAGTCCAATAAAGATGGTCAAAATTAGTCAAAAGTCAAAGGAAGGGATATATAGTCGTTTCTCAGCTTATGTACCCGAGCATATCTGATTATATGGCTGATCATTTTAATCATTGAGTAATCAATTGGATGCATGAAGGTTTGACCGTATGATAAAGCGTAAGACAATCTGGTCGTGTTCAAAAGACTGCTCAATAAGTGCCCTTTAAAGGCTATTAGAGCGATCATGGGGTCTTCGTATCTGTTCGATAGTTGAATGAATAGTATAATCTGCTCGTTAGAGGTAACATCTGATCCCTGAGGTAGTATGCTCGTTTTGGGCCTTCGTTGAAATTGACCAATTGACCTTCTAGAAAGCCGGATCGATTCAATTCTAGAAAAGAGTCAACTTGCCTATTTTCATACAAATCAAATCACGATATTATTGGCAATTGTTGCAGATATGGTAGAGATAATCTTGAAAGATATTATCTCAATTAATGTAAATTATTTTTGCCTTATCTGTAAGATTCTTAAACCTATTTGAATTGTAACATCTCCACTATAAAGAGGGGATGAAATTCATTATAAAAGACAGAGTGAAATATATACTGTTACTTTGGGAGGAGAGAAGTAACAATCGTGGACGTAGGCCATTATTTTGCCGAACCACATAAAAAATCATTGTGCTCTGTTTGTTTTGATCTTTGTCAAACTTGTTTCATTTGTTGGTTATCGTTTCGCAGGTATTGGGCTTAAAAAACCGGGTTGACCAAAATCAAGTGTCAATATCTTTTGGCACTAGAAGAAGGGCCTAGACTGCGATTCTATAACCTTTTCAATACTTACCTTTTGTTTGGTTGTGATTTGCTAATATGGCCAGGATCAAGACAACTAGGATTGTAGCGTTAGAAGCTGACCAATCGGAGGGCCACCAGGGCCAAGGTCATGCCGCAGGAACTTCTAGTGCGGCTTTGTCTCCGCTTCCCCAGCATCAGGTAGCCGCTGGCGGAGAGGTTGTACCAATTTGACAGCAGCGCCAAGAAACGTTAGAGAACACGGTGGCGCAATTAGTAGAGGCCATCGGAGCTCTGACACAAGCTCAGGTTTAGGAGGTCCCCAGGAATGCAGGACCCCAATGCCAGTCGGTGGATGTCATGCCTGCTAGAAGAGAAGAGGCAGGTAGAGCAAGAGTACAGCCGACAGTTTTTGTTCATTCCTCAAATTTATGCCCAAAAGGGGATGGGTGTCAGGCTCATGAAGAGGAAGTAACGCCTCACCCTCCCAACCTAAGGATCAAGGTAAGCCAGGATTGCAGCCGTCACGTGGAGGCTGATCGTGGGAATGAAAGAGCTCGTGGGCGCAATGAGGAGCGGGTGCACCGAAAAGAGTCGCACCACGCGGAGAGTTCTCATAGAAGAAACAGGTTGCGTGAAAAAATGCCTGTTGACATCGAAATCAATTCTCCGGAGATAGGGAGAGTAAGAGGAATCAGCGGTCCCCAGCAGAAAGAGTTGAACGACAAGACCCAATGGTGCAAGAGCTAATACAAAGGGTTCAGCAACTGGAAGCGAGACCTAGGCTGCACGGTCAAGCAGAGGAATGAAAAGATAAAACCCCCTTTCACAAGGGAAGTTGAGATGGAGCCATTACCGCCGAGATTCAAGCTCCCAAGTGTCCCACTTTATAATGGGGACAGTGACTCATATGACCATCTGGATGCTTTCAATGTTCAGAAGGACCTGCAGACATCTAACTCTCTGGTCAAGTGCCGAGTGTTCCCAGCTATATTAGGGAATGTGCAAAGGGCATAGTTGAGGAGCCTTCCAGTCCACAGTATTAACAACTGGGATGAATGCTAGAGAAAGTTCACCGACCAGTACAAGGCATTGAGAAAACAACTCACGCCAACTTGCCACCTGGCAACGGTCTTTCAGAAGTGGGATGAGACATTAAAAGATTATATTGCTAGGTTTAAGAGTGAGGTAAACAATGTGGAAAACCCCTCGGATGAAAGTATCCTGACGGTAATTTCAACGGGACTTAGAAAAGATGGAAAGCTTTATGAAAGCATTTATAGGTCCCCTGTAAAAAATCTTGATGAATTTTATGATCGAGCAGCAAAAGAGATTCTTTGGGAAGATACTTTCGGACAAAGGAAATCCAGCGATCAGAAAAATGGAGTGAGCAGTTCTCATCTAGGAAAGAACAAGGGTCAACGGGAGAGCGAAAAGAGCGGTCATAAGAATCGCTCCAGTAATCAGGTAGCGAAGCGATCAAGAAATGAGCCCGGGAGAAAGACATCCCCACCTAGGAATTGCTACCAGAATTACAGCGTCCTAACAGATAGTCAAGATCGGATATTTGAAGCAGAGAAAAGACAGGAGAATTTCGGGAAACCTCATCCTACAAATATCCTGAAGAGATTCCAGGATTCAAGGAAGTATTGTGTTTATCATAGAGAAAACGGGCACTATACTTCTCAATACAGGGAACTCAGTGATGCAATAGAAGAATTGATCAGAAGAAGTCGCTTGAGGGAGTATGTGGTGCGACCAGAGAATCAGCATCCCCAGCAAGGATATCAACCAGCACAGGAGCGTCCTAATCCAGTTTAGCAACCTGCCCAGCAACAACCTCAACAGATAGTCAATCAAGGTCATATGCCCGTAGTAAGAATCATTTTTACTATTCATGATGGACCGCACATAGCAGGGGCATCAAACAGATCACAAGAGCGCTATGTATGGGAAACCGGTCATGTCCTACTGATAGGGCACAGTGAAATGGAGGGCCATCTAAAAATGCCAGAATGACTTCAGGTGGCATAGTGTTAAGTGAAGAGGATGCTAGAGGGGTACATTGGCCCCATAATGACGCACTAATTATCAAGGCAAAGATTGGAAATGCTGAAGTAAGGAGGATAATGATGGACATAGGTAGCTCAGTAAATGTGATGTATATGAGTTGTTTCGAACAGATGGGCTTGAGGTCTGAGCAGTTAGCGTCTTCCCCTAAGCCCCTCTTTGGATTTACTGGAGATGCAATTGTGCCGTTGGGACAAATCAAACTCCCCCTTGCTATCGGAGATTTAGATCGGCAAGCTTTGACAATGGCAGATTTTTTTATTATTGATTGCCCGTCAGCATATAACGTCATCCTTGAAAGACCAGCCATGAACGATCTAGACATAGCGGTATCGACCAGGACTCTCACAATTAAGTTCCCCACGCCAAAAGGGGTAAGATGTGTCCGAGGAGAGCAAGAACTGGCGAGGAGATGCTATAAAAATACAGTAAAGGCGGGGATTAAAAAGAAGAAGGTTAATATGGTGACTGAGGAAAAGCCGCAACCAATTAATACTACAGGGGTGAGCCAGGACCTAGATCTGAGAGAAATAGATGAAGATTGAGCAATAAGCCTTGTGAAAAAGCTAGCAGAAGTGCAAGTCAGTGAGTAGGATGTCAAGCGGTGTTTGAAGGTAGGGAAAGATTTATTCCCAGAAATTAAGGCACAGCTCACCGATTTCTTAAGAGAAAACTTAGATGTTTTCGCATGGAATCACGAAGACATGATGGGGATCAGCTCGGACGTGATGTCACACAAGCTAAACATCAATCCTCACCACAGACTAATTCATCAAAAAAGGAGGCCGATGACGAAGGAGCATTATGAAGTGCTCAGGGAAGAGGTAGAGAAACTTCTGGCGAATAAATTCATAAGAGAAGTCTATTACCCGGTCTGGGTAGCAAACCCTGTTCTGGTAAAGAAGAAGAATGGAAAATGAAGGACTTGCATCGACTTCACCGATCTAAATAAGGCGTGTCCAAAAGACAGCTTTCCTCTACCAAGGATTGATTAGCTCGTTGATGGTACTATTGGTTATCAGCTCCTTAGTTTCATGGATGCTTACTCAGGGTATAACCAGATTCCGATGAACAATGATGATGAGGATCATACTTCGTTCGTTACTGATCGTGGACTTTATTGCTATAAAGTGATGCCGTTTGGATTGAAGAATGCTGGAGCAACCTATCAGCGGCTAGTAAACATGATGTGTGAAGATCTCATCGACAGAACGATGGAGGTTTATATAGATGATATGTTGGTAAAGTCCAAGCGAGCATGCGAACATATGCGCGACCTAGGAGAAAAGTTCCAGATCTTATGGAAGTTTCAGATGAAGTTGAATCCCTTGAAGTGTGCATTTGGAGTGGCTTCAGGTAAGTTCCTAGGATTCATAGTCAATAGTAAGGGAATTGAAGCAAACCCTGAGAAAATTAAAGCTCTAATTGACATGAAATCACCTACCAAGATCAAGAAAGTGCAAAGTTTAAATGGTCAAGTGGCCGCCCTCAGCAGGTTTATATCCAGATCGACAGGTAGATACATCACATTCTTTGATGTCTTGAAAAAGGCAAGAAACTTTCAGTGGACTGAAGAATGTGAAGCGGCCTTTCAACAATTAAAAGAATACATGGGCTAAACACCTTTGCTATCTAAGCCAATGGAAGGGGAGAAACTGATCGTTTACCTAAGGGTTACCCAGCACACCTTTAGTACGGCTTTGGTCCGTGAGGAAAACCGAAAGCAACTTCAGGTGTACTATATTAGCAAAAGGTTGCTCGATGTAAAAACCAGATATACGTCCATGGAAAACTTGCATACTGTTTGGTAGTAACATCAAGGAAGCTCCGCCCTTATTTCCAGGCCCATACCATCGAAGTCCCGACCAGGTACCCCTTGAAGTGGGTTCTTCAAAAACCTGACACATCTGGTCGCCTACTCAAGTGGGTCGTTGAGCTCACCCAGTTCGAAATAGAATTCAAGCTCCGGATAGCAATCAAGGGGTAGGTGCTAGCAGATTTTGTGGCCGAATTCACAGACCTGACAATGAAGAACTCGAATCTTCTGAAGACCCATTCTGGGAGCTGTATGTAGATGGATCCTTAAGCGAGCAGAAGGCTGGGGCAGGAGTGATGCTGATAAGTCCAAAGGGCCATAGGATTTTATGCGCTTTGAGGTTCAAATTTAAGACCACTAATAATGAGGCCAAGTATGAAGCACTGCTAGCAGGATTAAGGTTGGCCAAAGGAGGTACGATTAGAACGAGTAAGAATTTATAGTGACTCTCATCTCGTTATATGCCAGGTCTGAGAAGAATATTAGGCTAAAGGGCCCAAGATGACCATCTATCTGCAAAAGGTCCAGGAACTCTTGGCGGTGTTTGAAAGATATGAAGTGCACCATGTTCCGCGATCACAGAACTCTCATGCAGATGCATTAGCTCACTTAGCCACCGCAAAGGACGCAGATTTCATGGGAGCTGTACCAGTAGAGGTTCTGCTGGTCCCGAGTACAGAATCGCGAGATGAGATGATGATAATTGTGGTGGCATAAGATTCATGGATGAGTCCTTTGGTGGAATATTTGCAGAATGGAAAATTATTTGAAGATAAGTTAGAGTCTTATCGTCTTCGATCACGAGCAGCCCGATACTATATCTATGATGACAGACTCTACAAAAGAGGATTCTTGGCTCCGTTGCTTAGGTGCATTGATGGCTTAGACTGTCATACCATTCTGAATGACATACATGCTGGACATTGTGGCAATCATGCCGAGGGGCTATCCTTGGCTTAAAAGGCTATTCGATAGGGATTTTATTAGCCAACAATGAAGTAGGATGCAGTTGAGATAGTCAAGAAGTGTGACAAGTGCCAACGATTCGCCAAGGTACCTCGAGCTCCACTAGCTTTCTTGCAACAGATGGTCAGTCCATGGCCTTTCGCTATTTGGGGCATGGACCTGATCGGATCGCTCCCGACAGCTCGGGGAAGATGCAAGCATGCCATTGTCGCAGTGAATTATTTTACGAAATGGGCGGAAACCAAAGAGCTTGTCGAAATATCTACTGCCAAAGTCGAGAAGTTTGTCTGGGAAAATATTATTTGCAGGCTTGGAGTTCTGCAGCAGATTGTGATAGATAATGGGACTCAGTTCAGCAGCGAGCAGTTTCAAAAGTTTTGTAGGGATCTTAGGATCAAGAAGAGCTTTTCAGCAGTAAACTACCTATAAGCAAATGGGCAGGTGGAAGCTGTCAATAAAATCATCAAGCAAACTTGAAGACCAAGCTGGAAGCAAGGAAAAGAGTTTGGGTGGATGAATTGCAGAAGGTATTATGGGCTTACAGAACCGCTGCTCGCAACACCACAGGAAAAACTCCTTTCTCATTGGTGTATGGTTCGGAAGCAATGATTCCAGCAGAGTATAAGGTCGCCAGTCAGTGCAGAGTAACATTCAGACAGGAGGATAATGACAATCTGCTTGCAGCCAATTTAGATCTGATCGAGGAAGCAAGAGATGAAGCTCAAATAAGGATTGTTGTCTATCAACAAAGAATTGCCAGGTTTTACAATAGGAAAGTCCGTGTCCGGAAATTTAAGACAGGAGATCTGGTTTTATACCTCATTCTACCAGCTGCCAGAAAAACTAGTGATGGAACTGTCTGCTCAAATTGGGAAGGACCTTACATTGTGAAGGATAGTCTGGAAAATAGAGCTTACCACTTAACTAACTTAAATGGAGGAGAAGTCCCTCGAGCAAGGAACGCCGAGAATCTTCGGCCATATTATATTTGAATTATTCAGCTTATATTTTGTTTACTTATTTTTTGGCTTGTATAAATGCAGATGTCAATAAAGATTCTCTTGAAAAAGCAATTCCTGATCGCATCATCCTTATTCAGTAATTTACTATTTCTACTCATGCTTTGGAAGGGTCAATTGTTACCTGTGAGCGAGTAGACTCTGGAAGGTGCACTTGATACCTGTAAGCAAATGCTCTTGAAGATATGATTACCACCTGTGAGTAGCCGGGCTCGAGAAGGGGTAATAATCATCTGTGAGCTAAAAACATCCTGGAGATGCTTATGGCCTATGGACCCATAAAATAATCCTGGAAGATCTATGTAACCTGTGAGCGAGCAAGCTCTGGAAGGGACGTTTGATCTATGAATTTAGATGCTGGGAAGAATTGGCACAACCTGTGAGCAAGCAAGCTCTGGAAGGTGTGTCCATCACCTATGAATTCTTATAAGCCTTGGAAAGCTCAAATTACTATCAACAACTTGTGGGCGTTAGAATTATTACTTAATCTATTTCATGCAAACAATATGTCTAGATATTTAACCGAGCAGAGGTAAGGGGCCTTAAAAAGGGGTAATTTCAGCATACTAGCTGTCCCCACACCTACTCTGCTCGACTAATGAATGAAATAAATTACTATTTCGGCTTGTGTGATTCAACAAGCAACCAGGAAAAGCACGTAAATAGAGAATAAAGACAAGCAATGCCCAAGGTTCATAAAATTGAATAATACTGTTCACATGAATTTATATTTGCTACAGCTAAACAAATAAAAAATATCCTAAGAAGTGCTAGGAGGAATATCCTGCTTGTTCGCAACTTTAGCCGAAGCTCCACTTTCATCTTCTATAATAATTGGCTGGAGAGAGCTGGAGGAAGGTCCTGCATAAGTTGGAAAGACGCAATCAAAAGGAGGATGTTCTGACTGGGAAGCTGGGAGATTGGCCTCTAACTAAGCCTCTTGAGCAGCCCTTTCTGCATACAATTTCACCTTATCCACAGCTTCCGAACCAAAGAATGATACATCCACATCTGGTCGTTTAAGCCATAGGTTGTACAAAAGTAAACTCCCTGTTCTTTCCTCCACTTCTCTGACTAAGGCTTCAGTGCGGCTTTGCTCCGGGACTAATTTTTCCTTGAGTGAAATCATCTCATGCTGCATCGATTCAATAACCACCCTAGCCTCGACTGCCCCATGTTCGCGCAAGGCTAGGTCCTCCTTTAGCTGCTCATTTTTCACTTTTAGTTTTTTCTCTGAGTCTTGGGAATGATAAAGTGCCTTCTTCAGCTCATTGATCTCCCTATCTCTCGAGGCAATAAGTTCATTTTGCACCTTCATTGCCTTATGATGTTCCAATCTCTGGTTCAGGGATTTTTCATGTTCCTGCTCCAGATCGCGGAAAGCCTCCTGAGACTTTTCAATCTCTAACTTGAGAGAACTCACTTCGTATTGGGTTTTATTCTTTTCGTCCTCCAGAGAATTTATAGTTGCTTCCATGGTAGCTTTCTCCTCAGGCCAATCTAAGATCTCCGTGAGAAGCTTCATGTATGCCATGGATGCCTGAAACAAGTTGTTAGTAAAGCGATAAAGAGCGAAAAGGCAAATAAAAGCAATAGCAAAAAGTGCGAGCACTTACGAGCAGATTATAGAAATCCAAGTAGTTGATTAGCCTCTCGCCCTTCATCTCTTCATTGTAAAGGGCAGGTTCTTTCATGCCAAGAAATTGAGGCTCGTGATCCAGGAGATCGCTGTAGTAGATTCCCGCGTCAAAGTCCTGGGTTTGCTCTTCAATGACGGGGTCTTTCCCTTGTGTCTTTTGACTCTTTGAGGGGGGCTCTACGACCTCCGACTTTGCAATCCCCTTGCCTTTATCAATGCTTCGGGGACAAGGAGCTGGCAAGCTGCTGGCAGCAGGAGTTGATTGTGAAGTAGCTTCTTTGTAAGCATCCTTGTTCGAAGGCTTTCTCCCAACTGATTTATGCCTCATGACGCTAACAGGAGACGCGACAGAATCTTTTTGAATAGGTGACCCTATGGGAGCTTCAGTGTTCAATAAGAAATTGGAAACCCTAGCAGCTTGGCCAAATTTCTTTTAAGGAGAAGCCTTGCCAGGAAAGGGTTGTTCGAAGTGAAGCCTTACCATTGTTAAAGGTTGGCTTCCTTGCAAATTTGGAATTTCCTTCCCAAAGGCTTCAAAAGCGAAGGAAATCTCTTTGTCTTTGCGAGATCCTAGGTCAAAACGCCTGTCAAGTAACTTTTGATGAGCTACAGGAGCAAGACCGTGTAGTTGAAAGAGATGATCAGATGGCGGGTGGTTGTCTGAGAGAGTTTTTACCTTTGAAAATTTTTCCAGTAAAGCTGACTCCTGGCTAGTCAGAGGAATCTCACTCTTGGCAACGTCTGCATGAAAATGAATGTTAATAATAAGTAGAAAGTGAGCAAAATAATTATATATATATATACTTACTGGGAGAAGAGCAAAAGGAAAAGTTTTTAAGGTCGGACAAAGATAGGCATGACGCATAGAACCATCGTGATTTGTAGTCATCTACATTGGACTTACCAATCCCCTTTGGAAGGTTCACTTTATAAGGAGAGTTTCGGGCCGAGGTATAATAAAATCAGTCTTTCTTCTTGGATTTAGGGCCTGTGGTGCTCTTAAAAAGAAAAAGATGTTGGGTCATTATAAGAGTCAGTAGAGGAAGACCGTTTTTGAGAAAAATTGAGGCAAGGGCAGTAAGATGAGCATATGAGTTAGGAGTAAGTTGAAAAGGGGCTAGGTTAAGATCGTTTAAAAAGGCGACTACATAAGGATGGATAGAAAACCTAAAGCCAGCTTTTATGTATTGGCGGCTAACAGAAAAGAATCCTTTAGGAGGATAGGCCTCGTGGTCATGGGTCTTCGGCACCATAGCTCGACACCCAGAAGATAAGGAGAAGTCCTCAGCAATGGATTCGAGCTCGCTGAGATTAAAGGAAGAGTCATATCTAAAAAAAAGGGTGCAAGCAGGTAGAGCATGGTGCCCGGAAGGGTCTGAGGTAGTCTCACCGCTCTGAGAGGTTGTATTATCAATATTCCTGACTTGGTTAAGCTCCTATTCAGAGTCCATATCAGTAGACCCCACTTTATAACCGCGACAACTACGACCAGACATCTACAAAAGCAATGAGGAAATCAGGTCGCGAAAAACAGACTAGAATTTAGTGTTTAAGGTTATTTTTACTTTTCTAAAAAATCCAGTCGCGCGTGCGGGAGGCTACCGAGTACAGAGGAGCCCTATTTGCAAGCCTAATGGACTACAATGATTATTGAACAACCAATGAATTTCCAACTCTACCAGAGTTGGGGTAACAGGTGGCTACAAACAAGGATTGGCACGCGTATGTATGACTTAAAACAATTAAATGAATGTTTACTTCAGGCTCTTCAGATTTAATCATGCCAAGGATATGGTAGGAACATTTATAAATAACAATAAATTCATACATATATAATCCAGCAAATGCAAGCACCAATCGTAATTGAAAAGATTGAGAGAAGTCATGAGAGGTTACCTTGAGTGTGGAAGATTTCGCTTACGAAGAAGGAGGAGATGCAGGGATGCAATGGCAGGTGAAAAAAAGTTGGAAGCAAAGATGTCTCTGTTTTCGAAAATGGCTGGCAAAGGAAAAAAAATGAAACGACTGGAAGTTTATATATAGCTGTCATTTTGAAACCCTAACTGTCAGATCAAGACAGCTGTGTAACTGTCATTAATCCGATGATGCAACGCTAAACCCGTGATTTCATCATCATACGCAGCCAGTGAGGAGACGTGCATTAAATGCACATTAATAGCACACGACATATGACGCACGAAAAATAACGCCTAGGGAAATGTCGCATGTCACGGGACAGGTCAATATTTAAAAAGGCAACGGTTCATATCCCGCCAAAATTACTCTAGGTACAAGCATGTTGTTTCCAGTACAAAGAATGCACTTAAAAGCAAGGGGGCTAGTGTTGTCGGTGTTTGGCGATTATAGAAAGAGGTGGAAAAAGCCCAAGGATAAGGCCTATTGTGTTGTTTTATGAGAGGAAGTCCAATAAAGATGGTCAAAATTAGTCAAAAGTCAAAGGAAGGGATATACAGTCGTTTCTCAGCTTGTGTACCCGAGCACACCTGATTATATGATTGATCGTTTTAGTCATTGAGTAATCAGTTGGATGCACGAAGGTTTGATCGTATGATAAAGCGTAAGACAATCTGGTCGTGTTCAAAAGACTGCTCGATAAGTGCCCTTTAAAGGCTATTAGAGCGATCAGGGGGTCTTCGTATCTGTTTGA
This sequence comes from Dimocarpus longan, assembly GCA_022984855.1. Classification (NCBI taxonomy): domain Eukaryota; kingdom Viridiplantae; phylum Streptophyta; class Magnoliopsida; order Sapindales; family Sapindaceae; genus Dimocarpus; species Dimocarpus longan. The sequence continues at coordinate 19,773,040 of CM041017.1, forward strand.
TAGTTAAAGGGGTAGTAGAATCTGCTCGTTAGAGGTAACATCTGATCGCTGAGGTAGTCTGCTCGTTTTGGGCCTTTGTTGAAATTGACCAGTTGACCTTCTAGAAGGCTGGATCCATTCAATTCAGGAAAGGAGTCAACTTGCCTATTTTCATGCAAATCAAATCATGATATTCTTGACAATTGTTGCAGATACGGTAGAGATAATCTTGAAAGATATTATCTCAATTAATATAAATTATTTTTTGTCTTATCTGTAAGATTCTTAAACCTATTTGAATTGTAACATCTCCACTATACAGAGGTGTTACTTTGGGAGGAGAGAAGTGACAATCGTGGACGTAGGCCATTATTTTGCCGAACCACGTAAAAAATCATTGTGCTTTGTTTGTTTTGATCTTTGTCAAACTTGTTTCGTTTGTTGGTTGTCGTTTCGTAGGTATTGGGCTTAAAAAATCGGGTTGACCAAAATCAAATGTCAACATGTAGGATGACTCAGATATCATTTAGATTGACCATCAATCCCATGTGAAACCCTTGTCATATTATGGTGTGGGGCTCATTATAAGATAAAATATAGTTTTCATTTTAATCCCTACACTTTGGCAACCGTATATTTCTTTTTAATTATCTATTCATAATAGGTCAAATCTTTCCTAACATTTTTGAAACATATCAAAATAGTCCCTCTATTAATCAACTAACAATCAAACCAAATGCAAAAATGAAAAAGATTAAATCGCTAAGGGCAATTGGACACCTAAAATGATTGTTTTGCGCCTAATCAAACCAAAATATTACAATTTCATTAGGCCAATAATAATTTGGCACGTTTCAAATAAATTTACTATTGTTTTTTTTTTTTAAATTCTGATTATTGTTTTTTCTAACAAAAGAAATTAAATAATAAAAAAAGAAGAAAAACAGATCATTTAGAATGATCTAAAATACTTCCTCATCATTCTAATTTATCTAGTTAGATCATCTAAATGATCTGGAACCAAACCAGTGGTTATAGATTGTTTGAACATTCAATAGAGCTCTGATGGAGATAGGAAACTATGTCTGTCTCTATTAACAAAGATGGAGACCCATTGGTTCTCTATCTCCACTTGAGTTTGTGATGGAGATGGAGATCCAGTTATGTCTTACAATTGTGGTATAAATGGAGACCTATTGTGTCTTCACCCAGTAGGTCTTTATCTTTGACTTGTAGTTTTGGTAAAGGTGGAGACCCTTTACGCGATTGTTGCGACAAAGATCTCTCAATCGATGTATCTCTGTCTATGTCTTACAGTTTTGGTAGAATCTCCATTTCTGCATGATTATTGCAATGAAGATAGAGACCTAGTTGTCTTGCTATTGCGAATGAAGATAGAGACCCATTGGGTCTCCATCTATTTTGTGGTTACGATAGGGATGGAGACCCATTGGGTTTTCCATCTCTGCATTACGATTGTATTGGTTATTTTTCAATAAGCACACGAATTGTATAAGTGTCATATAGTAGTTGTGGGATAGTCTCCACAAGCATGTGATAATCAATTACTAAACTAATTCTAGATCAAAATAAACAAAGTAAAGAGTGCTAGGATTCCATATTCTTTTTTAATTGTAGATATTAATCAACATACCATTGAAGATATATTGATTGTGTTGTTGGAAGTTTATCACTAATCCTCTTAATATATTTCTTTTGATAATGTACTTAACATACTCTCATCTAACAACACTATCTCCTGATGGCTATCAAATAGAAAAGAGTTTATTAAGCTCAAGACAATATATTATCCAAGAGGATTGGTTTATGATGATGGGAATACTCGACTGTCACATGAGTAATTCATGGTCTACTCATCTATCACATGAGCGACCTGTGTTCCTCTCCTAAGCCTAGGGCAAGCATTTTATCGAGCACATTATGTGCATATCCTCTCAATCTCAACACACAACCTCAATTCATTCATATGGTAGCCAATCACATACAAACATCAAGTATTAAAATTCCTACTCAACATACACAAGCAATCCTCAAGCAATAATAACTAAATCTATTTCATTCAATTAACATCTATCATCATCTCAACATAATATATATACATATAATATTTATATACAAATGGAGATAAAAAAAATACAAAAGAAAAAGTAAAAGAAAGAACCCATGAACCTTCCCAGACATTCTCGGAGTTCATATCCATAGAGCTCCTCTCTTCCAAGTTAAAGCCTTTGCCTGCCCTTCACTCCTCTTGCAATGCTTGTCTTTGAAAAATGGGTTAGGTTCTAGTCAACCCGGTTCTTCAAGCCCAATATTTGCAAAACTGTAAATAACAAGAAAAAATATAGAATGCCAAGATCAAAATAAATTGGACATAATGATTTTTACGTGGTTCAGCAAAATAATGGCCTACGTCCACGACTATCACTCTTATTTCTTCAAAGTAACGGTATCTATTTTCCTCTTCCTTTTACAATGAATTTGATTCCCTATTATAGATGGGGATGTTACAATTTGAATTGGTTTTTGAATCTTACAGATAAGGTAAAAAATAAAATATATTAATTAAGATAATATTTGTCAAGATTCTCTCCACCATATTAGCAACAACCATCGAGAATGTTGTGATTTGATCTGCATGAAAATAGGCAAGTTGACTTCTACCTAAATTAAACCTCTCCAAGTTTTTAGAAGGTCAACTGGTCAAATTTAGCGAGTACTTCGAGTGATTAGATTATCCAAGCAATCAGTTACTATGCCCAGTGAGTAGACAAAGAAATGAACAACCAACCTATGACTTGTCAAGCTTTCTAGAAAGATCATGATATCTTATGCGACCTCCTGACCGCTCTGATTGCCTTTAAAGAATACTGTCTAACAGTTCTTGGACCATGATTAGATTGGCTTAGAGATCATAACATGCGACCAGGCTGCCAAGCGATCAAACAATTGATCATATAGATGATCAAGTGGTACAATCAGCCATATAGTAACATAAAATGACCAGCCACGCAATCAATCCTACTCGGGTTTACAAGCTGAGAACCGATCATATATTCCTTCCTTTGATATTTGCCTAATGGACCAGCCTTTTGGGTTTTTTCTCATAAAATAACATACTGGGCTCATTCTTCGGCATTTTTTCAGCTCATTTTCTATAATCGCAAAAATGCCTACAACATTAGCTCCTTTACTTTCAGTACATTCCCTGAATTGAAAGCAACGAGCTCATCCTCAAGGCAATTTTGTAACGCCCTTCCCCCGATTTCCGTTATGGTTGGAAATCCGAAACGGAGAACGTTACTTATCTGATAAAACCGTTTCTGTTACTTTTGAAAAACTATTATCATTCTAAAACTCTTTACCAATAGAGAAATTTTTTTTTTTTTTCTAAAACATAAATCCAGCAAAGTTTCCTCTGTTTTTCTAAAATCCCAAAATTCGTTTCCTGTATTTGAAACTCTAACATTTCTAAAACATCAATTTCTAAACTCCCATTCGAACCTCCCGTCCGTTTCCAAAACATTTCATTACTCAAATATATCGTAAACATTTATATGCATACATAACCAAAGGTAAGCTTTTAAGAAATATAGATATACTTTTATACAGAACTTTGTTATAATTAAGTGGAAAACAATAATTTACACAAATATACATGTATCCCAAAAATGCATGATCATATGCAATATATCTATATATCTACCAAAGGCATAGAGTGGATGGTGACTATCTGAGCATTCGCGTACAAGCTATTTCCTCTGTCTGAAGATGGAGTCAAAAGATTCAACCTGCGCGCGGTAAACCAACGCGCTAAGCATAATTGCTTAATAGGTATACACATAATCTAATTTCTCAATTTCAAATATAATTTCATTCGTAACTAAAAACATTCTAACTTTAATATTCATAAATACATATATATATATATACGTTGCATAAAAATACTTAAACATATAGTTTACAATTTTTCGAGTTCAACATATTTCAAAACATTGAACATTTCATTTCACATAACATTTTTCATTTCATTGCTCATAACATTTTTCAGTGCCCTTAGTAAACTTATATTCGATACTCATGTATTGGTATATGGGTTTCCGGCATCGGGCACGTGGTAACTTCCCTTCGGAATAACGGTCGACCCCGGCATCGGCCGCTCGGTGATTATCCACCGGATCGTATATCATAACACATAATCGTTCAGGATCGGACACGTGATGCCTCTCATAATCCATAACGAATCAACAGTGCAGCTGCTAATTTCCCTATTGACATGTCAATTACCAATTTCCATTTATCAATATCTAAGTTTACAATGGCTATTTATAACATAACGTTTGTATCACATTTTATACTTTGGTTTTTAGTATCAAGATTTTCATAACAAATCAATTTCGCATTTCATTTCAAGTATAGTCAAATACGCTTGTAAATGCATCATATTGAAATGATATAAAATTTCATTTAAGAAATTCATTTCACAATGAAAACACTTTCAAGTAAAATTTAAAGATAATGTGTATACCGACCTCAAACAGATTCGATCTTTGAATCGTATACTCCCTTACGCTTTACCCTTATTCTTTGGTTGAGAATCCGATTTGCCGGGTTCTCCTTGACTTTTCAATAAAAACAAACGTAACGAAAGTTTATTTAATATATTTCTAGCATTACTTATTGCACTACAACTATATGTTCTCCTATAATGCATCCTAAACACTTCCAATGGATATCACTTCGAACAGCTCATAATATCCTTTTTATGACTGTCTTTACCGTATTGAAAATAATCTCAAAACAACTCATTTAAAATAGCTTATGACAGCCCGATAATCAATACAAATATAGCATTCAAATAACTCAGAACAACACGAATAATGTTCTAAAAATAGCATGCTACTCCTCATTTTGACATTCCACAACTAGCATATTTATAGCTCATATAATAACACTTTAATAGCTCATTTATATAGCATGTAAATAGCCTTTAAACACTTCAAAATCAGTCCTTAAACAGGCCAACAACTGCACACAATTTCCATGAAAATTGCATGTCCAAAACAGCCCATAAATTGTCACGTCGTCTTTCATTTACGCGAATGAATTCTAACAAACCATCATGAAATCTCTCAATCCTTTTCGTCATAGATATTCATTTGAAATCACATTCAAATATCGTTTAACAACATGACATTTTAATCACAATTTAGTCGGCACTAAATCACAAACTAACGCCTTTCAAAAACACGGAAAAACTCGATCAAAACACTTGAAAACAATCAAGCGATATTCAAATAGCTTTTCAATACTCTAAAGCATATCGATGCGAATCATTTTTCATGCCAACAATTCCAAAACAAAAAGAAAAACGTAACAGCCCATGCTTTCCTAACACAACAGCCCCTATACGGATTTCGCAACGTAAATTCAACATCTAAAATCAATCGCAAACACGTCAAAACTTAATCAAACGAATCTCCGCACTAACGAGGTTCTAAATCCTATATCCCAATCATGTCATCATCAATTTAATCCATAAATAAATCATAAATATTTCTATTGCAAACGAAATCCATAAATTCGGACTTACCTCTCCACAAGCATTTTCGAAAGCTTCGAAAACTAGCACGAAAGGCTGTCCAAATTAATCTTCTTATCCGCGAGCTTCCTTCAACCCAAATGGACACCATTAACATTTAAACATTACTCAAATCATGATAACAATATCAGCGGGATAGCAACTTACCTTCGCTTGAGCTGTTTCTCACTTCGAAACAGCTTTCGAACGATCGCGACGACAATTGACACTCTCAGAAACTTACGGCAGCAAGCAACCTATTCCACCTACATGCACAAGCTGATGCTGCTCCAAGACAATGCTCAAACCTCCACTAGATTTATAGCTGCTGGTTGAAGACCCAAAACAGCACTCAAACTCTATATAAAGCTGTCAGATTTCACGCTCAAAACAGATTCAAGAAAACTTACCAACTAGTTGAACTTGAATCAGCTCTCAACTTTAGCACCCAGTAGCCCTCTCACGGCTTGAATGATGCTTGACCGAGTGCCTCATAATCTTTACTTTTGGTCTGCACTTGAGTTGCACGGACAGCTCTTCTGTTCTCTTAAATCCACGGCTACACATACACACTCATAAATTCACAGATTTTTGCACATCTCATCTACATAAGATAGCTCTCGGAAGCAACTTCTTCTTTCCCAGCAAGCTGTCTTCTCTTCAGGTCTGAAATGGTGTTCGGTCTGACTTGACAGCTGCTCGGTAGCAGCTACATCAACGGTGGCAGCTCACAATGGCAGCACTCAGTTCACGGCGACGGCAGCAACTTCAATAGTAGTGGCGACAGCAATTGGTGCACGACAATGGCAGCCATAGCGGCTTCTCTCGCCAACAGCCCTTCACGCCAACAGCTTCACAAGACGGAAACAGTGCACGACTTCAGCTCTTCAGCTTATGGCAGCAAGGCAACACCTGGTTAGAGTCCACAAGCTGCACTAGCATACCAACCAGACCACGGCAGCACTCCACAATAGCGACAGCAAGTTCACGATGGCAACAACTCACTCTCTCTTGCTTGCATGCGCAATCTGTAGCTCTCAGATTTGTCCTGGATGGTTCAGATGCTACATGTAGCTGCTAGATTTGAAGAATTCCTCTTCGATCTGGGCTCGATCAGCTCTCTCACGCTCGGATCTCTCTCAATCTCTCTATGAAGGCTCTCGGTCTGTCTTTCACCTTGGTTTGCTTGATATGGAGGCCGAATGCCTGCCTTGGTTCTGCTCTCTCAATCCTCACTATCACAACTCTTGGATGATGATATTGACCGAATGACCGAATGAAGGCTTTTGATGAAGCTCTCTTACTTTACACTCGATTCTCTCTTTCTTAGCTTTCTTCATTCATTTCTTGTTTTTCAATCTCACTTTGGACACTTGTCTCTCTCCTTTATTGCATGTGTGACACGTGTCACCTTCATGCATAAAGTTTACTTTATTTTATTTGATGCACTCCCGCTTTAATTCCAAGCACGGATTCTGTTTTCGTCCGTCCACAAATCCCTTTTTTTAATTGCTTTCGCCTTCAGAATCGCTTCGAGTCCACCAGGAAATTCTTTTAAAATCCGTTTTCATTTCGGAAACTTCATTAGTATTCGAATAATTATTGGGATCCGATCGCTTTAAATTATTTTACGAGATTGAATTAAATAATTATCCCCGGACCTGTCTGGAGAATTTTATAAAAATTCAATTACTCCTTCGGATCTGGACGGATAATTAATTACATCATCCCTTAAATAATAATCAACATTTAATAATTTAATTGGACACCGAAACAGCATGTTACAAATTTTGACAGGACCCATCATATTACTTTTTCAAATATTGACTTATCCTAGGACACGCGACACTTCCTCAAGCGTCAGTTCACTGTACGTCTCTTACTATACGCTATTAATGTGCATTTAATGGACGTCCCTTAATGGCTGTGGGTAACAACAAAATCGCGGGTTTTACGCCATATCGTTGGATCAATGGCGGTTACACAGCTACTTTGATCTGACAGTTAAGGCTTTAATTATATATATAAACCCAATTGTTTTACTTTTTGCTTTTAGCAGTCACTTTTAAAAAATTGACGCCCTTTCATCTTTTATTTTCTTTCATCCATCATCGCTGTTCTTCATCAATCTCTTCACCATCACCAAGCTTCTTTGTGCTCAAGGTAAACTTTCACATCCTTCCACAACTTTTTTAGTTATGATTTTTACTTGCATCATGCTGGGTTTCATTCATGAATCTGCTTTCATGCTCACATGAATATCTTATAATTCTTGTTGCATTCTACGCATGATAAAACTTGACGAACTTAAATAAAAATCTTGTTTGATCATATTAGTCACATACATACGTACCATTCTCTGTTTTGTGATTGTTTGATACCCCAACCCTAGTTGGGTCATCACCTTTACAACCTGTTAGGGTTGCAACCAAGGCTTCCATGAACTTGGCAGCGCCCACCACCCCCCCCCCCCACCTGTACGTGCGACTTGATCTTTAGGGAAAATAGAATTAGCCTTAAACTTTGCACTCTGGTCTGCTATTTACGACCTAATCTCCTCATTAATTTTGTAGATGTCTGATCATAGTCGTCGTGATCATAAAGTGGGGGCTGCTGATGGGGACTTTGAAGAGGAATTCGTCCAAGTCAGAACTATTGAAAATGCGACCTCTCAGAGTGCTGAGGCCGTGTCAGAACCTGCAGGACATAATGATCCTCCTATTCGCTCTCCTTTTTTCAGATATGAGTCTTCTATCAACCCAGCGGCTCGAATCGATCTTTGAGGACTTTTATTTGGGTGCCGAACAATGGTGCCGACAACTCACGATCATCCAGCTTACTTACCCCCCTAAAGGGTTTATTTCCATTAGCCGCCAGCACATAGAAGCTGGCTTTAGATTTTCAGTTCCCGTTATCTGATCGATCTCTTAAACGACCTCAAGCTCGCCCATTTTCAGCTCACTCCCAATTCTTATGATCACCTAACTACCTTAACCTTAGTTTTTATTAAAAATAAGCTTTCTCCACCAACTCTGCCAATGATTCAACATCTCTTCCTATTCAAAAGCATCACAGGCCCCAAGTCAAAGACGCGGGACGGGTTCTATTATACATCAGCCCATAACTCTCCTTATAAAGTGTTTCTCCCGAAAGGGATTGGTAAATCCAATGTGGGCGACTACAAATCGCGATGGTTTTACGCGTCTTGCCTCTCTTTAACCAATCTTAAACATTTTTCATTTTGTTTTTCCCTTGGTAAATATATCTTCATCTTGATGCTATGTATATATATTATTGGCTACTAATATATTTTTGCTTCTGTGCAGGGTTGCCAAGAGTGAGTCGATTGACAAACGAGGAGTTAGCGTTGCTACAAAAGTTTTTAGAGGTAAAGAATCTTCTAGACGACCAACCGCCATCTAAACTCCTCATTCATATACACGGCCTTGCTCCTTCCTCAGACCGAAAACTGTTTCATAATCGTTTCAACCTAGAAGTGCGTAAAAAGAAGGAAATTCCTTTCGTCTTTAAAGCCTTTGGCAAAAAAGCACCAAGCTCGTAGGCAGGTCAATCTGCACCAATGGTTCAGCTTCATTTCGATGAGTCCTTTCCTGACGATAAGGAAGATGTCCAGGTGGTAGAAGCTGCTGATCTTCTACCTCCTCCACCAAGCATTCCTAATTCACAGGCGACCTCAAAAACTAGTACCGGGTCATCCTCCCAAACGGATTCTGCTGCACCCTTTGATTGCGTCATGAGATATAAATCAGTGGGGAGAAAATCCACGATGAGAGATATTCAGAGGGAATCCCCTACACGATTAGCTCCTCCCCCAAACGTTCTTTTGCTCCCCGTCCTCAGATTGTTGATAAAGGCAAAGGGATCACAGAACCTCCCCTAAAGAGCTAGAAAACGCTGGGAAAAAAGCTCGCAGCTAAAGAACCGATCCAGAACTTCGACGTGGGGATATACTATAATGATTTCTTGGATCGCGCGCCTCTTCCTAGGTCTTGAAAAACCCGACCTTTAAAGGAAGGATATGAAAGGCGAGAAGCTGATCAACTACTTTGGTCACCACAATTTGCTCATAAGCTTCCTTTATTGCTAGTATATTTTATTGTCTTCCTTACCCCTTTTTGTTTTGCTGGTATCTCGTCTTAGGCCTCCATGGCTTTCATAAAGCTCTTTAGAGAAATTCCTAACTGGCCCGAAGAGAAGGCTTTCATGGAGAGGATAATAAAAAAATTCTCGGGTGACAAAAACAAACTCTAGGGTGAAGTGGAGTTCTTTAAGCTAGAGGCTGAAATGTCCCAGAAGACCGCTCACGACCGGATCAGAAATTTAAGAATGCCCAAAAGCAAAGAGCAGATCTAAGGGAAGTTGTGAAATACCGAGATAACACTATCACCTTGCTGAAAGAAAAGGGTGATGATTTGAAGAAGAAGTTGAACAATGGCCAAGACCTGGAGGAAAAGCTGAAAGAAGAGAATAAAAAACAGAAAGAGAAGAACAAAAAACTGAAAGAAGAGAACAAAAAACTGAAAGAGGAGCTGACTTCGCACAAGCATCGAGCTGATGAAGTTAAGAAGAATGTCGAACTGATGCAGCAGGAAGTAATCTCAACTAAAGAGGCACTAAGCCGAGAACAGAACTGCACTCAAGCCTTAGTCAAACAGGCAGAAGACAGGATGGGCAATTTGTTTTTATACAACTTGTGGCGGAAGCGCCCAAATGTATATATCTCATTTTTTAGGCAAGAAGCTGTTGAAGATGTGAAGATGTATGTAACGAGGGCTACTCGCCAAGTTGCGAAAAAGACTCAACCAGGGGCTAGTTTTCTAGCCTCCCAGTCTGGCTCAATCCCTTCTACTTCTGAGGTGCCCCCAACTCAACTCAAAGGCCTAACTCCTGCAACATCGCAATGTAGAATCTCTCAAGGTCTGGCTCCTTTAAACATGACAATACCAGCTCCCTCTTCTGGCAGCACTTCATCTCATCCAGGACCTTCTTCAAGCTCCTCACAGCCAATTGCTTTTAATGATGAAGGCAAAGCTTCAGCAGAAGTTACAGGCGATCAGAACATTCCTCCCAGTAGTACTAAGAAAATTTTTTTAGTTCTTTTCATTTGATTTTGTAATAAATACATGTTATTCATTTCGTGAACTTTGAACGCAATGTTATTTCTTTGCTTATCTATCTTCTTTTCCTCTTTCCTTGCTAATGGTGAGCTTTCCTGGTCGTTAATCAAATCTGATAATAAAATATATAAACCGATCGTTTGTATAAAACAAGTATTAATTAAGTTACAATATAGACGTCCATAGGTCATATGATAATTAGATCATTTAAATCTTTCAGAATTTATAAAAGTTCATAGGTAAAAAGTATACTGTAACGCCCTTCGCCCGACTTCCATTACGGTCGAAAATCCAGAACGGAGAACGTTACTTTCCTGATAAAACCGTTTCTGTTACTTTTGAAAAAAAAAACTATTATCGTTCTAAAACTCTTTACCAATAATTTTTTTTTTTTTTAAACATAAATCCGGCAGAGTTTCCTCTGTTTTTCTGAAATCCCAAAATCTGTTTCCTATAATTGAAACTCTAACATTTCTAAAACCATCAATTTCTAAACTCCCATTCGGACCTCCCGTCCATTTCCAAAACATTTCATTACTCAAATATATCATAAATATTTATATGCATACATAACCAAAGTAAGCTTTTAAGAAATATAGATATGCTTTTATACAGAACTTTGTTATAATTAAGTGGAAAACAATAATTTACACAAATATACATGTATCCCAAAAATGCATGATCATATGCAATATATCTATATATCTACCAAAGGCATGGAGTGGATGGTGACTATCTGAACCTTCGCAAACAAGCTATTTCCTCTGTCTGAAGATGGAGTCAAAAGATTCAACCTGCGCGCGGTAAATCAACATACTAAGCATAATTGCTTAATAGGTATACACATAATCAAATTTCTCAATTTCAAATATAACTTCATTCATAATTAAAAGCTTTCTAATTTCAACATTCATATATATATATATATATATATATACGTTGTATAAACATATTTGAACACATAAGTTACAATTTTTCGAGTCTAACATATTTCAAAACATTGAACATTTCATTTCATTACTTATAACGTTTTTCAGTGCCCTTAGTAAACATATATTCGATACTCATGTATTGGTATATGGGTTTCCGGTATCGGACACACGATGGTTACCTGCCGGAATAATGGTCGACCCCGGCATCGACCGCTCGGTGATCATCCACCGGGTCGTATATCATATCACAAAATCGTTCAAGACCGGACACATAGTGCCTCTCATAATCCATAACGAATCAATGTAAATAAACGGTGCAGCTGCTAATTTCCCTATTGACATGCCAATTACCAATTTCCATTTATCGATATCTAAGTTTACAAGGGCTTTTCACAATATAACGTTTATATCACATTTTTCCTTTGGTTTTAGTAACAAGATTTTCATAGCAAATCAATTTCGCATTTCATTTCAAGTAAAGTCAAATACGTTTGTAAATGCATCATATTGAAAAGATATAACAATATCATTTAAGAAATTCACCTAACAATCTCATTTAAGAATTTCGTTTCATAACAAAAACACTTTCATAAAACTTTAAAGATAATGTGTATACCGACCTCAAACGGATTCGATCTTTTAATCGAATACTCCCTTACGCTTTACCTTTATTCTCTGATCGAGAATTCGGTTTGCCGGGTGCTCTTTGATCTTTCATTAAAACAATCATAGCAAAAGTTTATTTAATAATTTCTAGCGTTACATAATGTGCTATAATTATATGCTCTCCCATAATGCATCCTAATTACTCCCAATGGATATGACTTGAAACAGTTCATAATATTCTTTTATGACTGTCTTTATTGTATTGAAAATAACCTTAAAACGACACATTCATATAGCTTGTGATAGTCCAAAAATCAATATGAAAACAACATTTAACGAACATCAAAACAGCGCGAATAATGTCCTAAAAACAGCATGCTATTTCTTAATTTGACATCCCATAACTAGCATGTTTATAGCTCACATAATAATACTTTAACGGCTAATTTGAATAGCACGAGAACAGCCTTTTAACACTTCAAAACAATCCTTAAATTATGCTAAAATCAACACATAATTTCCATGAAAACAGTATATCCAAAACGGCCCATAATTCGTCACATCGTCTTTCACTTACGCAAATTAATTCTATCAAACCATTATGAAACCACTTAATCAATTTCATCATAGATATTCATCTAGCTCATATTCAAGTATCGTTTGACAACATGGCATCTTTAATCACAACTTATTCGACACTAAATAGCGAATTAATGCCTTTTGAAATCAAGGAAAACTAGATTGAAACACTTGAAAACAATCTAGCGATATTCAAATAACTTTCCAATACTCTAATGCATATCGTTGCGAACCATTTTTCATGCCGACCATTACAAAATGAAAAACAAAACATAACAGCCCATATTTCTTAACATAACAGCCCCTATACGGCTTCGCAACGCAAATTTCAACATCGAACAATCATTTTCCAACACGTCAAAACTTAATCAAACGAACCTCCGCACTAACGAGGTTCTAAATCCTAGTTCCCAAACATATCATCATCAAAATTCATCCTCAACTCAATATTAGTCATTATTCAACGAAACGTAATCAAATAAATCACAACGTACCTTTCGAAGCTTACTTTGAAAGTTTTGAAACTAGCGCAAAGAGTTGTCCAAAATAATTCCTTTTATCTACGAGCTTCCTTCAATCCAAATGGACATCATTAACGTTCAAATATCATTCAAATCATGATTTCGGTACTAGCGGGGCAGCGACTTACCTTCGCTTGAGTTGTTTTTCGTTTCAAAACAGCTCGCGGACGATTGCAATAACAACGACAACAGCTCGGCAGTAATTTGCGCAACGACAACAACTTATTTACGATGACAGCACACGACGACAGCAGCGACACGGCTTCAGCTCGACAGTTCGCAGCAGCGTCAACGATAACAGCCACCAGCAGCTCACGCCACCAGCAAGGCAGCAAAGACAGCAATGACAGCAGCACGGCAGCACAACAGCAACAACCGCACAACTGCACAACAGCGCAACAGCAACAACAGCACAACAGCGCAACAGCAATGACAGCGAAAAACAGCACAACAGCACAACAACAACGACAGCAAAAACAGCATTTGCACGCCACCAGCACTAGCTTCGCGACAGCAAGCTCACACCAGCAACTCAACACAACAACAACTACAGCAACTCAGCAATGACAGCCACGATAACAACAACAGCAACTGCAACAACGACAGCAACGCCAACAACAACAGCAATCTCAGCAACTTCACTGCAACTTCACTCACAAAATCACACATGCAACACTCTTGAGGCTCTCATCTAAGACAAAGATCGAAAGAAGAGGAGGTTAGGGGCTGTTCTTACCTGAATCAGCCCACCATTCCACGGTCAGCACTCAGATTAGCTCACGGACAGCCCTCAACACGAGCTGCACTTCCTCCTCCATTCACGGTTTTCACGAGTTTAGCAGCTAGCTTCTGCCCAAGCTTCGCATCTTCTTTGCATGCAGCAGTTCACCTTCAGATCTGGTTGTTCCAACACCAAACAGCAGCTTCTCTTCTCTTTTCACGGTCAGCTCACACTTCTTCTCTTGATGACGAACAGATCTGCCTCATTCACTTGCAACTCTCTCTCGTTTTATCACTTCCACGAGCAGCAGCCTTCGGTCTCTCTTTTCTCTCGTTTTCTATCTCTCTTGCTCGAGCTTTTGTTTTAAACTCTCAATCTCTCTCTTAATGTTTCTCACACTTGGTTTTGATACATTTTGTGACCGAAAATGGTCTTTCTTGCTTTTATTTTCTTCATTTGACAATTCAATATATATATATATATATCTCTTATAATTTACTTACACTTGTCATGACATCCATTTCCATTAATGACACTTGTCCTTGATCTTTTTGCATGCAAGCCATGTGTCCCTCATGGCCAACTCATTTTATTTGATTCTCCCATGCCATCAATTTCCATTTTTATGATTTCGCTTTTTGCTCGGATTCGCTTTGGGACAATCCTGGAAATTTAATAAAATCCAATTTCACAAACGTAAACTTCATTAGGTTCCGAATAAATATTTAAATCCGGACGCTCTAATTTATTTTACAAGATTAGATAAAATAATTATCCCCGGACCCGTCTAGAGAATTTTATAAAAATTCCATTACTCCTCCGGATCTGAACGGGTAATTATTTATATCATCCCTTAATATATAATCAATATTTAATAAATTATATCGACACTGAAACAGCATGTTACATATACCTTCCAAAGCTTGCTAGCTCACAGGTAGTGTTGGTACCTTCTAGAACATGAAAATTCACATATCAAATGTTCCTTCTAGAGCTTCCTCACTCACAGGCTATATAGATCTTTTAGGGTTATTATAAGTTCACAAGCTATAAATATGTCTTCCAGAGCTTGCTTGCTCACAAGTAATACTGGGACCTTTCAGGACATTTTTGCTTACAGATAACGATTACACCTTCCAGAGCTTGGCTACTCATAAGTAGTAATCATATCTTCCAGAACGTTGGCTTACAGGTATCAATCACACCTTCTAGAGTCTACTCGCTCATAGGTAGCAATCCAACTTTCCAAAGCATAAGTAGAGATGATAATAATAATCCAACAAATAACAAGAAGTAATAATAAATATGATCAAATTAATTCTCCTAGAAAATGTTTGTTGATAAAATAACTAGTACAGACCAGATCAACAACTCAAACATAATATGGCCGAAGATTCTCTGCAATCCATGCTCGCGAGACCTCAGCCTTATTCATGTTGGTTAGGCAATAAGCTCCATTTTCCATACTACCCTTTACAACATAGGGGCCTTCCTAGTTCGGACCAAGGGTTCCGTCACTGGCTTTCCCAGTAGCAGGTAAGATGAGACATACGACCAGGTCGCCAGGCTTGAAACTTCGAATCCAAGCTTTTCTATTATAAAATCTGGCGATCCTTTATTGATAGACAACAACCCTCATTCGAGCTTCTTCCTTTGCTGAGCAGATCCAGATTAGCTACGAGCAGATGGTCGTTGTCTTCCTATCTAAACATTGTTCTCCGTTGACTAGCGACTTCATACTCTGCTGGAATCATTGCTTTTGATCCGTATACCATCAAGAGGTGAGTTTAACCTGTGGTGCTGCAAGCTATTATTTTATAAGCCTACAACACCTTTTGCAATTCATCAACCTAGGCTTTCTTTCTTGTTTCCAACATAATCTTCAAATTTTGCTTAATAATCCTATTAACTGTTTCGACTTAATAGTTGGCTTGCGAGTGGTCCACAATTGAAAAGCTCTTTGTGATTCCCAGAACATTGCAAAACCTCTGAAACTGTTCGTTGCTGAACTGAGTTCCATTGTCTATCACGATTTGTTGAGGAACTCCAAATCTGTAAATTATGTACACCCAGACAAACTTCTCAACTTTTGCAGTGGATATTTCGACGAGTTCTTTGACTTCTACCCACTTTGTAAAATAATTCACTACCACAATAGCATGCTTGCAACTTCTCCGCGCTGTTGGGAGTAGGCCAATCAAATCCATAACTCAAATAGCAAAAGGCCTTGAATTGACTATTTGTTGTAAGAAAGCTGGTGGAGCTTGCAGAATCTTGATGAATCTCTAGCACTTATCACACTTCTTGACCATTTCAGTCGCATCTTGCTTTATTGTTGGCAAATAGAACCCCTGTCGAAGGCCTTCTAAGCCAAAAATAGCCCCCAGGCATGATTACCATAGTGCCTCGCATGTATGTCTTCCAGAACAATCTGGCAGTCCTAGCCATCAATGCACTTGAGCAATGGAGATAAGAACCCTTTTTCATAAAACCTATCATCATAAATGCAGTATCGGGCTGCTTGGGCTCGAAGACGACGAGCTTCTAGCTTATCTTCAGGAAATCTTCCATCCTGTAAGTACTTAACAAGAGGATTCATCTAGGAATCTTATGCCATAACTATTGTCATCATCTCATCTCGTGGCTCTGTACTTGGGATTGGCAAAAATTTCACCGGTATAGCCCCCATGAAATCTGCGTCTTTTGCCGTGGCAAGACGGGCTAAGGCATTCGCATACGAGTTTTCAAATCACGAAACATAGTGCATTTCACATCTTTCGAACATTGCCATCATCTCTTGGACCTTTTACAAATAAATGGTCATCTTAGAACCCTTGGCTTGATACTCTTCCCAACCTTAGCATACCACGAGCTGGCAGTCATTGTACACTCTTATTCGCTCAACTCTTACTTCCCTCGCCAATCTTAACCCTATTAGTAGTGCTTCATATTTGGCCTCATTATTGGTGGCTTTGAAACAGAACCTCAACGAGCACAAAATTCTGTGGCCCTCTGGGCTAATCAACATTATACCGGCCCTCGTTTTCTACTCGTTAGAAGATCCATCCACATAAAGCTCCCAAACTAGGCCTTCAGAAGATTCGACTTCTTCATTGATCGGCCCTATAAATTGAGCCACAAAATCTATTAGGACCTATCCTCTTATTACTGTTCGAGGCTTGAATTCTATTTCAAATTGGGCGAGCTCGATCGCCCATTTGAGTAAGCGACCTGACGTGTCAGGCTTCTAAAGGACCAGCTTCAATAGATACCTGGTAGGCATTTCAATGGTATGGGCTTAGAAATAAGGGTGAAGCCTTCTTGATGCCACCACCAAACAGTATGCAAGTTTCTCCATGGGGGTATATCTGGTCTCTGGATCGAGTAATCTCTTGCTGACGTAACATACAGGAAGTTGAGTTTTGTTCTCTTCACGAACTAAGGCCGCGCTGAGGGCATGCTGAGTAACCCTCAGATAAACGATCAACTCTTCCCCTTCTACTAGCTTAGAAATGAACGGTGCTCGACCCATATATTCTTTCAGCTATTGAAAGGTCATTTCACATTCTTCAGTCCATTGAAAGTTCTTTGCTTTCTTCAATGCATCAAAGAAATGGATGCACCTGTTTGTCGATCTGGATATAAATCTATTGAGAGCAGCGACTTGGCTATTTAAGCTCTGTATTTCTTTGATCTTGGTGGCCGATCTCATGTCAATTAAAGCTTTAATATTCTCAGGGTTCGCTTCAATCCCCCTATTATTGACCATGAAATCCAGAAATTTGCCCGAAGCTACTCCAAATGCATACTTCAAAGGATTCAGCTTCATTTGGTATTTCCTCAAGATCTGGAACATTTCTCCCAGATCGCGCACATGCTCGAATACCTGCATAGACTTCACTAACATATCATCTACATATACCCCCATCGTTCTGCCAATAAGATCTTCAAACATCATGTTAACCAATTGTTGATAGGTTGCTCCAACATTCTTCAACCCGAACGACATTACTTTGTAGCAATAAAGCCCACGATCAGTGACGAATGAAGTGTGCTCTTTGTCGTTAGGGTTATACCTTGAATAAGCGTCCATAAAACTAAGGAGCTGATGACCAGCAATACCATCAACGAGCTGATCAATTCTTGGCAGAGGAAAACTATCCTTTGGACATACCTTATTCAGATCGGTGAAGTCGATACAAGTTCTCCATTTTTCATTCTTTTTCTTTACCAGAACGGGATTTGCTACCCAGACTGGGTAATGAGCCTCCCTTATAAACCTGTTCGCCAGGAGCTTTTCTACTTCTTCTCTAAGCATTTCAAAACGCTCATTCGTCATGTGTCTCCTCT
This sequence comes from Dimocarpus longan, assembly GCA_022984855.1. Taxonomy (NCBI): domain Eukaryota; kingdom Viridiplantae; phylum Streptophyta; class Magnoliopsida; order Sapindales; family Sapindaceae; genus Dimocarpus; species Dimocarpus longan. The sequence continues at coordinate 19,791,465 of CM041017.1, forward strand.
TTTAGCGAACCGGTCGGTGGTAAGCATCGATATTCAATCTATGCGACATAACATCCGGACTGATCCCTACCATGTCCTCATGATTCCAGGCGAAGACATCCAAGTTCTCCTTCAGAAAGTCAGTAAGCTGAGCTTTAACATCTGGAGGTAAATCTTTTCCTAACTTCAAGCACCGCTCAACATTTTGCTCGCTGACTTGCACCTTCTTAAGCTCTTCCATAGGGCCTGTTGCTTGATCTGTTTTTACTTCTCTTGGATCCAAGTCCTGGCTTACTCCCCTTGTACTAACTGGTTGTGACTTCTCTTCGACCACCATGTTAACCTTCTTCCCTTTAACCCCTACCTTTACTACATCTCTATAGCATCTCCCCGCCAATGGCTGCTCTTCTCGCACACACCGTACTCTATTTGGCATTGGAAACTTGACTGTGAGGGTTCTGGTTGATACTGCCATGTCTAAATCATTCATGGCCGATCTTTCGAGGATAATCTTATATGCTGATAGGTAGTCACTGATAAAAAAAAAATCAGCTAACGTCATAGCTTGTCGATCCGAATCTCTAACAGAAAATGGGAGTTTAATTTGCTTCATTGGTACGATCCCATCTCTAGTAAACCCAAAAAGAGGCTCATGAGATGGTGTTAACTGCTCGAGCCTTAATCCCACCTACTCGAAACAACTCTTACATATCACATTTACTAAGCTGCCTGTGTCCATCATGATTCTCCTCACTTCGGCGTTACTAATCCTTGCCCTGATGACCAGCACGTCATTATGAGGCCAATGTACTTCTCTAGCATCTTTTTCATTGAACATGATGCCAACCGAAGTCATTGTGGCTCTTTTTATGGGTCCTTCAGCCTCGCTATGCCCAATCAGCAGAATATGACTGGCCTCCCACACATAGCGATCGTGCGATCTGTTTAATATCCCTGCTATGTGCGGCCTACCATGAATTGTAAAGATGGTTCTTACCGCGGGTATATGATCCTGATCTGCTATTTACTGAGGTTATTGTTAGGCAGGTTGCTGAGCTGGATCAGGATGTTGCTGCGCTGGTTGATGTCTTTACTAGGGGCGCCAGTTTGTTAGTCACACCACATACTCCCTTAAGCGACCTCTTCTAATTAAATCTTCTATAGTGTCCCTAAACTCTTTACACTGGGAAGTATAGTGCTTGGTTTCATTATGATAGGCACAATACTTCTTTGAGTCTCGAAACCTGCTCGGGATGTTTATGGGACTCGACCTTTCGAAATTCTCATCTCTCTTCTCTGCTTCAAAAATTTTGTCCTGCCTTTCTGTCAGGACGCTGTAATTCTGGTAGCGACTTTGCGGTGGAGGTGGCTTTCTTCTAGGCTCATTTCTTGCCCGCTTCATTACTTGATTGTTGGAGCAATTTCTGTGACTACTCTCTTCGTTCCCACTTTAACTCCTCTTCTTTCCTTAGTGAGAACTACTCGTTCTGTTCTTTTGATCCCTGGGTCTCCTTGACCCAAAAGCTTCTTCCTAATGAATCTCCTTTGCTACTTGCTCATAAAACTTGTCAAAATCCTTTATAGGGGACTTATAAATACTCTCATAGAGTTTCCCATCTTTCCTAAGCCCGCTAAGATTGCTGTTAGGATGCTTTCATCTGAGGGATTCTCCACGTTATTCACCTCACTTTTAAACTTAGCAATATAGTCTTTTAATGGCTCGTTCTGCTTCTGAAAGATCGTCACTAGGTGGCAAGTTGGCGTGAGTTACTTCCTCAATACTTTGTACTGATCGATAAACTTCCTCTGGTATTCTTCCCAACTATTGATGCTATAAGTTGGAAGACTTCTCAGCCATGCTTTTGGCACATTCCCCAACGTGGTTGGAAACACTCGACACTTGACTAAAGGATTTAATGTCTGCAAGTCCATCTGGATGTTGAAAGTATCAAAATGGCCGTATGGGTCACTATCCCCATTGTAGGGTGGGACACTCGGAAGCTTGAATCTCTACAGTAATGGCTCCATCTCGATCTCCTTTGAAAAAGGGGTTTTTTCTTCCTGTAACTCCGTTTGACCTTGAGCTCAAGTCATGCCTCCAATTGCTGAACCCTTTGCATTAATTCTTTTATCATTGGGTCCTGCCATTCAATTCTTCTTACAGGGGATCGATGACTCCTTCTGCTCTCCCTATCTCCAAAAAGCCGATCGTGTGACCTTTCTCGGTCAATGGGAATCCTTTCGCTTGACCTATTTCTTCTGCACGAGTTCTTTGCTCGATGTGATTCTCCTCGACGCATATGTTCCCCATTGCGTCCATGAGCTCGCTCATTATCACGACCAGCTTCTACATGGCAGCTCCCGTCCTAACTCACCCTTACCATCAGACTAGGCGGATGACTAAGCGAATGAAGTGTTATTTCTTCTTCACGAACCTGACGTCCGCCTCTTCTGGAACGCAAATTTGAGGAGGGGATTGAAGCTTCTAGCTGTGCCCTCTCTTTAACAGCTTCTTCCCTTCAAGCCAGCATCTCTTCAATTGGCTGGTGTTAGGGGTCTACATTCTTGAGGACTACCTGAGCCTGGGCCTGTGTCAGAGCCTTAATTGCCTCTGTCAACTACGCCACTGTATTTTCCAATGCTTCCTGGCATTGCTGCCAAGCTGGTATAGCATCTCCGCCAGTGGTAGCCTGTAATGTGACCTTGGTCCTGGTGACCTTCTGATTGGTCAGCTGCCGACGTAACAATCCTGGTTGTCTTAATCCTGCCATGTTAGCAAATCACAAATACAGCAAAAAAGAAGTATTAAAAAAGATTACAGAATCGCAATCTGGGCCCTTCTTCTAGCGCCAAAGATGTTAACACCATTTTCTAGTTAACCCAGTTCTTCAAGCCTAATACCTACGAAATAACAAGAAAAAAATATGAAAGACCAGGATCAAAATAGATTGGACATAATGATTTTTACGTGGTTCGACAAAGTAATGGCCTACGTCCACGACTATCACTCTTATTTCTTCAAAGTAACAGTATCTATTTTCCTCTTCCTTTTACAATGAAATTGATCCCCTATTTATAGATAAGGATGTTACAATTTGAATTGGTTTCAGAATCTTACAGATAAGGCAAAAATAAAATAAAATATATTAATTAAGATAATATTGCCAAAATTCTCTCCACCACATCAACAACAGCCATCGAGAATGTCGTGATTTGATCTGCATGAAAATAGGCAAGTTGACTTTTTCCTGAATTAAACCTTTCCAAGCTTCTAGAAGGTCAACTGGTCAAATTTAGGGAGCACTTCGAGCAAGCAGATTATCCAAGCGATCTGTTACTATGCGCAGTGAGTAAACGAAGAGATGAACAGCTAACCTATAACTTGTCAAACTTTTTGGAAAGATCATGATATTTGGTCGCACAATGGACGACCTCCGGATCGCTCTGATTGCTTTTGAAGAATACTATCGAATAGTTCTTGGACCACGATCAAATTGCCTTAGAGATCATAACACGCAACCAGGCTGCCAAACACTTGATCATATAGACGATCAAGTGATACGATCAGCCACACAGTAACATAAAACGACCAGCCACATGATCAATCCTGCTTGGGTTTACAGGCTAAGAACCGACCATATATTCCTTCCTTTGATATTTTCCTAATGGACCGACCTCTTGGGTTTTTTCTTATAAAATAACATACTGGGCTCATTCTTGGGCCTTTTTTCAGCTCATTTTCTATAATCGCAAAAATGCCTATAATAGCACCCAAGTAACGAATGGCCCAAGAAAGCACATTTCCCTTTCATGCACTTGTTGACACGACACCCCTAAGTAGTGAATCTTGCTAGTAAAACTCATGCCCCTTGCATACACTGTTGAAAGGCGCAACCAAATAGTGAAGTTTGCTAGTGAAACTCATGCCCCTTGCATGCACCTATTGAACCAGTGCACCTTGCAGAGAAGAACCTTGGATGCTCTCTTTTATGCTTAGTTGCTCTCCTTTGACAATGTTCATTCACTTGATGAAAACTCCAAAACTTCTATGACTTAATTTCACCCGCGATCTTTCCCAATTAAGTGTGTACACCATTTATAGATTTAGTATCTGAAAAACACTCAAAAACACATAAACACTCAAGAACAACAACAAAGATATAGACTTAGAGGCCTAAATCTTCGCTAAATTTACCCTTGTCTAATACCCCTAAACCTAATCTTTACTCATCCTCAAGTAAATCAAAACTAAAAAACAAAACAAACTAATTAGAAACATTTATTGAACCACTTATGTAGGTCATCACAGTTGCATTTACTAAATGTCGTAGACCCTTAAACCTTTAGTTGTCCCTTGTGGAGAAGTTGTGTCTTCTAAGGGTTTTAAACTCTATGATACTCACAAATGGACTTGTGTGAGAAAAAGAGCTTAATAAGATATTGCTCAAATGAAACTCAAAGATTAGTGCCAACTAATTTATAAAATAGTGGCCACAATATTAACCAAAAAACTATGCACTTCATGTAAGAAGCCTATACCAAAACTTAAGATTTTATGGACCAACAACAACCGTGCAAATGAGATGATAATAGATTACTTTGGCTCGACTCTAAATCTCACAAGGTTTCACTCTTTAAAGCTCTCGAAACCTAGGCAAAAACACTCTTAACAAAACATATGCAATTTGGAAGTTATGCACAAGAAAATATTAAATTGTAATTGCATATGAATATAAATATGTAGAAAGACGCTTGCATGCATGCAAACGGATCTCTTGAATGGACATTGGGCTCAAGAATATACCATGCATTGTTTATCATCACATGTGAGTCTAACTCCTCAAAAGATCAATTAGGGCTTGTCTTTCGATTTTAGCATGACTAAGGGTGAATGGGTTAAACAAATAAGGGATAAGTAGTTTAGAAATCAACCTAGGATCATATTTAGGAGATCAAACGTTGTTTTCATTAAGGCACGTGTCTCTTTTGATTTCTTGTTTACACTTCTAGATTTCTTTGCTTCTTTTCTTTGCAACTACTTTTTCATTGTAACATTTTTCTTTTCTTTTTGCTATTCTTCCCTTCTTTTGCATTTTCTATGCTTCCTTATTTGACTTCTTTTTTTTTTTTTTTTTAATGTTGCAAGCAAACATCACATTCACCAACAATCTTTTCATTTTCCTTCTCCATTTTCTTACCTAACTTTGTCTCTAATGGATCCCAAGCTCTATAAAGTAAGACAATATTTGTTTTGGGCTTGAAATGATAATTTGTAGTGCATGATCAAAAAAATTAGGCTCATTGTGTGTTTGATTTCAAATTGGCTATCAAAGGACACACACAAAGGTAGGAAAGTGTTTAGGCTTTTTACTAGCTTTAAGCACACAATGCCTAGCATCACTTCTCAAAATTTGTTAATCTCACAAGCAAAACAAACAATTTATTTCATGCAAGACATGTCATTAGTTTCCAATGTAAAACCTAATGAGATTAGTCTACTTGATTTCAAGCCTAAGAAGTGTATTCAAGATTAGAAGGAAAACATCCCTCAAAATAAAACATTATGACTGAATAATTCACATGGGAAGTCTCCACTATTAATCATGGCACTTCTAGCAAGTTATTGTCACTATCACAACTAAAGTCTAGTTGAGCTAACGAGCATGAAGAAACATGGCTCCTTGAAGCAACATTCAACTTGTTGCCCATCAACATTGTCAACACGATCCTACATGTTTCATAGGAGCCACAATGTATCAATATATACATTAGCACAAAAGTTACCTAAAATTTTGAAAAACAAATGGCTAAAAATTAAAAACTAGAAAAACTAGGAAAAACTACACATTAACAACCCACTTTCACCCCCAAACCTAAACCTTATATTGTCCTAAATGTTGGTAAGGTTTGAAGGTTTCAAAGGAAAGCAAAATATTTACAAAACTTAAAGTATTTACAAGTCATGGAGAATATGCACAAAGCATTAATGAAAACATAACACATATTCACAATTTCACGATTTAAAATTAAACCAAAATAATCCACTTAGCAATTAAATTAAAAAAATGCATGCATGAACTAATTTTTGAACTTCACATGCTTAAACCTCAGTCAAACACTATAGACAATGCAAGATTTTATGACAAAAGGGAATGAATTTCAATAGTAAAAGTAGAAAAAAAAAAAAACTACCTAGATGGGTTGCCAAAAGTAGGAAAAAACTACCTAAGTGGGTTACCTCCCACCAAACACATGATTTAAAATCTAGGCAAGATGAATGAATTTTGGGTTGATGAAAAGTCCAATTTTTGAGACTGTCCTTTTGCATTAAAATAAAAATAAAAATCTGCATAAATAAAAACAAGACAATGAAATCAAAAGGAACTAGGAACTAAAGTTAGCAACCATTCTGAACACATCCTCAGCAACGGTGTCAAAAACTTGTTGGTTACTTTTTAGTACCCATTTTAGTAATAAATCTTGCAAGTAAATGAATCGTATATGTAACATCCTCCCTCGATCCCTATTGATATGAGAACCGAGTCGAAGGATGTTACCTGATTCGATTTATTCATTTATTAAAAATTCATCTAAAACATTTATTCCTTTCATTTGATTTCTATTATTAAAAATTTTCGTTAAAAAGTTTATTTTAATTTAATAAAAATCCGGCAAAGTTTTCTCTATTTTTTGGAAAAACCCAAAATTTACAAAACTTGTAGGGAGAACAAATGCACTTCTAAAATTTCATTTATTTTCTAAACTTCTGTTTCAGACCTTCCGTTCGTCTCCACTTACACTTCACCACACAAATAATTATAAACACAATATTTAATGACCGTCATATAATAAATTTATTTACAAATTAAATTTACAATACCAAGATCTTTTACACTATTTATATATATTATTATTTTACAAAATATTTCATACACACAATGTATTACCTAAAAGATGGAGAGATGTGACTCGCAGGTAGCGTGGTAATTGTTTTCTCATCTAACTTTATCTACAGCGCCCAAACCTTAACCTACGCTTGAAAAATTCAATGCGCTAAGTTTTTCTACTTAATGGGTGTATACTTAATTTTTAATAGTCACAAAACTTTATATCACAAAAATATAAGCTTACTCTTTTAGACATTTTTCAGAGTTCAAAAATATAACAAAATAAAAATTGATTAAGTAGTGAAATTTAAAAATCAATTTTAACAACTATTCATAACTTTATATCAAACTTTACTGATTACTCAATTTACTATCAATTTCACATGCAAATTACGTAAATGCATTTCTTTCCATTTACCTTTACACGATTTTCTCTATATATTAACATTTCTCAACTTTTATAAAATTCACTATTAAATCTGTTTACTAATAAATATACATTCAAAATACATATAATTTATTCTTTATCATTTCAATTCGATTTGTAAAAATTTTATTTCAAAAAGAACATTACTAATAATTACACAAATCATATACGTAATGATCATTTTCCATATGTTTATATATATATATATATAATTTCTAAAATTCTTAAACTACTATTAGAATTTGCAAATAAAATTAATTTATTAATAATTGCACCTATAAAACACATAAAAATTGTTGTTAAGCATATCAATCTGATCTTTTATAGAAATTTTAAAGCAATTCTAATGAAGACACTTTATTACGGATTTCACATATCAATGTCATCACAAATCATTTAATAATACGATTTCATTTAAAAATTTTCAAAACATAATAACACGATTTCCTTTAATAATTTTTCAAACATAATAACACGATTTCGTTTAATAATTTTTCAAACATAATAACACGATTTCGTTTAATAATTTTTTTAGTGCTCTTCGTAAACTCTGACACGATATCATAGATTGGAATTCGGGTCTCTTGACATCGACCACTCAATGGCTATCCGTCAGATCGTATATCATAATCGGTTTCGACTTTAGGACCGGACACTCATTGCCTCTCATAATTCATCCGTCGAAAACTGTGTATCGTATTGGTGTAATGACACAATACTGTTAATATCACCCTATTGGCTAGCCAATTACCAGTCCCCACCTACCAATGTCTAAGTTTACTCAGGCCCTTCTAAGTTTTATTATTTATCAAAAATTTCATACTTTTGACAACTTTTATCTTTGAAATAAAAGTTCTGTTCGGAAAACAATAAAGAAATTTCAGTCACAACTTTTTAGTATATTCAAACCATCAATATAAACTTCACAAAATTCTAATTTATGTTCAATTTACTCATCAAACGCTTTTCTGGAATGTTCGTGCTCTTCTTCCGATATACATTTGGTCAAGACATTGAACTTATCCATTTTTTTCCATGTCTTTTTCATTTCATTCTGTTTCTTTTTCGTTTTCATTCGAAATTTGTTAAAATCACATTGAAACACCCTTTAGTATGATTTATAAAAAAAAAAATTCACGTATTTTAAAATCAAACAAAATGTTAAATCGCGTTAATATTTAATCATGCATTTGTATCTAATTTTTCGAGATTTTTCAAGGCTTTTTTCAATTTAAATGACCGTTTTACCCCTCGTTTTTAATATCGAAATGTAGCAAAACCATTCTTTTTCTTTTCTTATATATTTTTGGTCAAACACCCGTTTTTCTTTTAAAATTTTGTTTTTAACTTAAATTTTACACCAACATCATTCAATACATTTTTAAATAACATAAAATCGATATTCAAATATATTTACTGCATCAATTTAATAAAATTCATAATATTTTAAAATCTCGTAAATATCAAACTTTACTAATAAAACTGAAATTTCAAATGAAGTGTACACTAACCTTTTTAGGTAATATTCTATGACTCATCTACACCTTTAATTCGAGCTCTTAACTTCTCCTTACTCCTTCTCGAAATCTCTTTGAGCTAAATCCATACCTTCTAGATTCTTGACCCATGGCTCCTTGATGCTTCCTTCATCTTCTAAGCTCAATTTGAATATGATCTAACTCTTCACTTTTTCTTGTGAAACCTTGATGAGTTTGAGAGGTTTGGAATGCTAGATCACCTCTACTTCCTCTCCTTCTTCTTCCTTTTCCTTTTTCCTCCTCCTCACAACTGTTTCCTTCTTTTTTTTTTCTTTCTTTTTCTTCTCTCAGCTTTTCTCTTCTTTTTTTTCTTTCCAGCCTCACTCTCTCCCTCTCACGTTTCTGCTTTTGATCACTGATTCCACACTCCTCTCATCTCATTTCATCACTCACTTTGTATATATTTCATCACAAAAGGCCAATTTACCCTCAAAATTTACACAAAACCATCAAAATGTCATCCATTATATTCATGCCAAGTGTCCTCATCCTTATCCAAAGTGTCATATGTCACTAATCCATTGGTTGTTTTTTCCATGCTTATCTCTTCCTTTATTTTATTTTATTTTTTTTTTACTTTTTTCGAGACGTCCGAATTCGGTTTTTCTGGGACTTTTTCAAAATCATTTCAAATTTCACCGGGGCCTATATTCGAACTACCTACATACTTCTTGTAGCTTCAGTCACCCTTAAAAGTCATTATATGCCCTATTTCTGCTCTTCGCTTTTCACCAAATCGCCCTTGACGATTTCCTAATTGATTCCGATTCGATCCAAATCTCATTTGGAAGTGCCATTTGAGTTTTTAAAATACTTCGTAAGTATTTTAATATTCATTTGACACTTTTCGAGATTGTTAAAATTTTTCGAAATCAGTACGAATTTTCTACCGAATCCGAAAACTGTTCCGTTTTATCTCAAACTGACTTATTTCTTATCTATTTCAGTTTCTATCAATTCTAATATAATTTTCAAAACTTTTTAGATACGAGATCCATTTTTCAAAAATCACTATTCACACGGATACTTTCTATCCGAAAATACTATTCATCAAAAATTTCACTTTCAATAATTTTCGAGATCCGATTCTCAATTATCACTATTCACTCATCACTATTCATTTCAAAAAACTATTCATCCGATATAGATTAAAATTTGGGCATTACAGTATAGGTGATGTATAGCAGCTACAGAATCATCTCCACAGGGATGTATGAATCAATTACTAAATTAGTTCTAGATCAAAATAAACTAAATAAAGAGTGCTAGGATTTCGAATTCCTTATAATTTTATCTATTAATCATCATAGCATTGGAGATATATTGATTATGTTATTGCTAGTTTATTACTAAACATCTCAATACATCTCTTCTGATAATATATTCAACATACACTCATTTAACAACATCTATCTCCCGATGTCTATCAAGTAGACTGTCTCATCAAATTCAAGACAATATACTACCTAAGTGGATTGATTTATGATGATGAGAATACTTAGCTATTACTTGAGTAACTCATGGTCCACTTGTTTGTCACATGAGTAACCCATTTTCCTCTTCTAAACCTAAGGTAGGCATTTTATCAAGTACATTGTGTGTTTTCCTCCTAGTCTAAACAAACAACCTTAATTCATGTATATAATGGCCAATCACATACAAGCATTAATTATTAAAATCCCCATACAAGCAATAAATATTAAAATTCCTACTCAACATACACAAGAAATCCTCAAGCAATAATAACCAAATCTATTTCATTAAATTAACATCCTTCATTATCCCAATACAAAAAATATATATATAATATTTACATACAAATGGAGATAAAACAAATACAAAAGAAAACATTAAATAAAGAAACCATTAACCTCCTTGGACATTCTCCGAGTTCATATCCATAGAGCTCCTCTCTTCTAAGCTTGAGCCTTTACCTCCTCTTATCCACCCTTGTAATGGTTTATCTTCAGAAAATGGGTGAAGATGTTGATGGTGGTGGTTTGAATATAAAGGAAGGTGAGAATCAAGGGTTGAATAGGGAGCACTAGGTCTCCATCCTCTACTACTTAAAACTCCCTAAAAATGGTGGTGTGTGCACTAAAAATTTTGTCATTTCTCCATCCTCTACAGCTATTTATAGCTTATAGAAGTCGTAGCACGAGATAAGGAGCAAAGAGAAAATTGCATGCATGTGCTACTTGGATACACCAATTGAAACACGACATACCTAAGTAATGAATGGTTATAGAAAACACCCACACTTGTCATGCACCTATTGAAATGGCGCACCTTAAGTTACGAAGTTTGCTGGTGGAACTCATGCCTTTTCCATGCGCCTATTGAAACGGTGCACCCAAGTAGCAAAGTTTGCTCATAAGCACCCAAGTATTCTCATCAACATAGACTAATCAGCTTAGGTAGTAGATTGTTTAGAGTTTGATGAGCTATTTTTTATTTGATAGCTATTGGAAGATTGATGTCATTAGATGAAAGTATGTTCAATGTATTATCAGAAAAGATATACTGAGATTTTTAGCCAATTCCTAGAAATAACACAACCAATATATCTTGAATGTTTTGATGATTAATTTCTATAATTAAGTGGAATATGAAATTCTTGCACATTAAATTTAGTTTATTTTTGTGTAAGACTAGTTTGGTAATTGATTCCCACATCCCTATGAAGATGATCTCGCAACCATTATATGATTTATATACTTGCAAAGTTTATTATTTAAAATGGTTACTAGAAAGTAACCAATAGTATGGTCGAGTTTATAACCCTAAGAAGGCAACTCCTCTATTAGGGACACCTAGTTAAAGGCTTATGGCATGCACTAAATGTCACCTTAAAGGCCTACAAAAGTGACTTAGTAAAATGTAGATGGCATGCTTATTTGTTTTTCTTTCTTTTGTTTTTTGACTTTACTCGAGGAAAAACAAAAGTTAGATTTAGGAGGATTTGATCAGGTTCAAATATGACATGATTTCATACTTCTAATCCTATCTTGTGTGATGATTACTCAAGGAAATCACAGGTGTTTTTTGATGTTTTATAGTTGTTTTGTGCAAGTGAATAAGTTTATGGGACTTAGAGCATTTTGGAGGCATTTTGGAACAATTCTAGAGAGTTTAAAAGCTTTAAGAAATCAAATTCAAAGAAGGATGCAAATTGCAATGCGAGGTGCACCTTAAGACCTAATCTAGCAATTTCCAAATCAAAAGCATCGCTGGATGCAATGCGAGGTGTATCTATCGACCTATCAGCAACTTTCAATATGAGATGAATGCTACTTACATTACGAGGTGCACCCTGCATTGCAAGTAACAACTGTTTTCGCAAGGCAGAAGTGACTTGCATCGGGGATACATCCTGCTATACAAGTCATGATAGAAGGCCATTTCGACTTTTCAAGACAAGTTTCGTACCTTACTTTTGGGAGGTTATAAATAAGAGCATTTTCAAAAAATTTACCAGTTTAGAGGGGTTGAGAACGGAGCCCTAGTGCTCCTTCTCAACTTTTTGATGCTCATCCATTCTTTACCTCCTATTCCACCTTCCAAATCGCCACCACCATCATACCATCTTCGCCCATGTTTTTAAGAGGAGATGAAATGCCTCGATGTTTATTTCTGAATAATTAGTATTCGTGGAGTTAATAATTAAATTCGATAACTGGGGTTAAATTTCGAAATCAAGCAAATTAATGTGATATTATATTTCATTATTTATTTCAGAACTTTGTTAATTTTCGGAGATATTTTCTCAGTAACGGATTTAATTAGAGAATTAATGGGAGATATTGAACTATGGAAAAATGTCATTGGTCAATCAAATTAGTGCAATTGGAATGGATCTCATGGGATTAAAGTTGGAACCAATGAGGAATTTTCTAAAATTTTAATGGAAAGTAAATTAAATTATTATTATTTTTGGATAAAGATAAATTTATGGATAAGTTTGAGAGAGTTAGTGGAAGTGTGAGTTGTCAAGCTGATCCTGTAACACCCCTACCTCGATATCCCCAGTTGATACGAGGATCCAGGCGAGGCGAGGGACGTTACATTTTTTGTTTTCAAATTTCCTTTTTATAAAATTCTATTATTTAGAAGTTCATTTACAAAAGAACATTTATTATAATTCTTTTATTTACAAATGATGATTTAAATTTAACGAAAATCTAACAGAGTTTCCTCTATTTTTCTGAAAACCCAAAATATACAAAACCTGTAAGGAAAACAAATACACTTCTAAAGTTTCATTCATTTTCTCAAACTTTCATTCGAACCTTCCATCCATCTCCACTTTCACTTCACCACACAAACATTTATAATCACACAATTAATAAAAATCATATTAAATAAATATAATTGTTACTTTAAAAGAAAGAAATAAATTTATTTACAGAATTTCTTTTCAATATTGAAATCTTCTATACCATTTATATACATTATCAATCATAAAATTTCATGAATACATATTTGTAAATAGCTATATATATATACATGCGTATCAATACACGTAATGTGGAGGAATGTGATTCGCGGGAAACACGGCACCCATTTTCTCTTTTATCTCTACTAGTGAAATTTAAAAGAGACTGTTAACTACCATTTTAAATTTTGTATCAAAATTTCACTACATAATAGATTTACTAACAATTGCACATACTAGATACATAAACTCATTTCTTCTCGTTCATACTCATACAATTTTCATCATGCTTTAACTTTTTTTTTTTTAAAAAAAAAAAACAAACTACAAGTCATAAATCAACATTGCACAATTTTTCAAACTTTTATAAATAAATTCCAAAGATCACAAATTTCAAGTGAATCCATATATAAAACTCAATCATTGTCATTCTTAACCATATCAACTCTGTTTCCTTTATATTTTTCAGTGTCTTTCGTAAACTCTGACACGATATCATGGATTGGCAGATGGATGTTCTGACATCGGCTACTCGGTGGCTACCCACCAGAATAAACGGCGTCCTCGGTATCAGCCACTTGGTGACTACCCGCTGGGTTGTATATTACAATCACATATTACAATCAGGTTTCCTAGCATCAGCCACTCAGTGGCTACCCGCCAGTATCAACGACGTCCTCTGCATCAACCACTCGGTGGCTACCAGTTGGGTTGGATATCATGATCACATGTCACAATCAATTTCGACTTCAGGACCGAACACTCGGTACCTCTCATAATCCATTCGTCGAATACTGTATTTCATATCGTATGCCGATTACCAACCCCCACCAATGATCAGATTTACTCGAACCCTTCTCAATTTTTATTATTTGTAAAAAATTTCATAATTTTGATAAATTTTCTTTCTACATAATAGTTCCTTTCGGAAAGCAACAATACCATTTCAGTCACGATTTTTCACACCTATTCAAACTCTCAAAATAAACTTCATAAAACTGTATTTTCCATTTCAATAATCTCATCAAATCTTTTCTGATACGTCCATGTCTTTCTTTCGATATATGCTCGGTCAAGGCACTGAACTTAAATTTGGCCTCAAAAGAGGCAAATCTCAACTTTTTCATCACAAATTTCATTTCCTTTTTAAATTTTAACATTTCCAACAATAACAACCACACTCAAAACATTCCAAAACTTATTCAATGTCACACTTTCACGTATTAAAATCTACAACACCACTTACTTAACATAAATGGTTAACACACTAACATAATACTACTCATTTCATTTGTTGGCATTTCTTTCCAAAAATCATCTCAATTTAATACCTTATCTTATATAAACTCATTCAAGTATGTTGGCATTTCTTTCCAAAAATCATCTCAATTTAATACCCTATCTCATATAAACTCATTCAAGTATTAGAATCCATTCAACCACCTAAATTTTTTTCTAAGTGGGACACAAACTAGTATATGACAAAATCAATCCATTCTTTTTATTTCAAGCTCAAAATCATGCCCAAATGCATCAAATGATTATCAAAACACACATTCTATAATCAAATCATAAATCAGAATATAAAACCAATAAATTAATACACTAATTAAACAATTTTCTTCATGCATCATCCAAATGCATCAACTCATTAAAATATACATGTTAGTATTAAATCCCATCTTAACGGAAATCATTACATGCTTCTAACATCATTTGTTTTTTTTTTTTCAAATTTCTATAACCATCAAACACACTAAAATTATACCTTCCACATATCAAGACAGCTTGTATACTTATGAATATTTATTTGAACCTCAATTAAAACTTCACTTATATTAGTGTGCTCATCCTTCGACTTCAAGACCCTAACTTAATTCTGATGAAATCTTGGAGTCTAAAATTATTAAATCCATGCTCAATCACTTTAATAAAATTACACATACCTCACTTAGAACTAACATCAAACACTAGTCATAAAATTTCATATAAACCACATATTAAAGATTACAACACAATATTCTTACCACTTCAATCTCACTTCTCTTCACTTGACCACTTTCCTAAACTTGTTAGAGTACCATAGAAAGCTTGGAAATCACTCAAAATAACTTGGAATTGATTGAAAATGGCAGCTGCACTTCTACAACTTCCACGGCCAAGAAAAACCCACACAACTCTCACTTTTTCTTTCTCTCGGTCCAACACCCCTTCCAATTCTTTATCTTTCTCTCTTTTTATATATATTTTTCTGTTCACTGACCGGTTCTGCCCCTTTTTATTCCCCTCCTCTCTAATCTAAAACTTCACCTATATATACAAACAAAACCACTGCCTCATTTCATGCATATCTCCCTAAATTTTTTTTTTCATTTTTTTATTATTTTATTTTTATCTTTTCTCAACAACCTCCACTAATATATATTTATATATTTTCTTTCTCAACAATCTCCACTAATATATATATATATATATTTATATATTTTCTATTCCAATAGGTCCCATCACTAAAAAAAAATCATGCCAATCTCATTTATTCATTTTATTTTATTTTATTTTTTTCGAAATGTCCGAATTCGATTTTTTCAGAACTTTTTCGAAATCCTTTCAAAATTTACCGGGGTTTATAGTTGGACTCCCCACATACTTGTAGTAACTCCCGTGACCCTTAAAATCATTCCAAACCCTTTTTTAGCTCTCCGCTTTTCACTAAATCAGTCATAACAAATTTTCAATTTGACTTCAATTCGATCTGAATATCCTTCAGAAGTGCCATTTGGGTCTCTAGAATACTTCTTGAAATTTTTTGTACTTATTTGACACTTTTCAAAATTTTTAAAATTTTTCGAAAATCCATCCGAAATTTCGATCGGATCCGAAAACGATCTCGATTCACCTTAAATTGACTTATTTGTAATTCGTTTCGGTTTCCATTAGTTCTTATATGATTTTCAAGATTTTTAATATACAAAACCCATTTTTAAAAATTACTATTCACTCGATCGGTTTTTGTCCGAAAATACTATTCACCCAAAATTACTATTCATCAAAAATCTCACTTTCATTGATTTTCGGGATCTAATTCTCAAAAATCACTATTCACGTATCATTTATTCATCTAAAATCATTATTCCGTCCGAAATAATATTTATCCAGATATTCAGGGCGTTACATATCTAATAGAAAGTTAACATATGTATTGTGATGTTAAAATGTAATTAAGAAAAGTCGGGGCAAAGATGCAAATTTGAGAAGTTGGTTAGTATAAATAGGGTGAGATTTTTTGAAAATTTTCATTTCCTTCTTCCTTCTTCTTCTGCCAATGCCTTCTTCCTTATTCTCTCTCGATTTTCTTCTTCTTTGTTCTCATCAAATCATCCATTTCTCTTGCTTATTCCATCATCTACCCATCCAAGGTTTAGAATTCATCAAAACACATCCATTCTCTAAGTTGGATTTTGCTAGAAAAGGGTCCAAGTCAAGGTATGTGTTATGGACTTTTGTTTTTGTGATGGGTTTGGGTTAATAATGATCTAGAGCATCTCTTGAGCATGTAGATGTAGCCATTTTTGCTTTTGATTGAGTGTGTGTGTTTTTGTTGATGAAAATGGTTTCCTTTGAAACCTTAGGTGCTCATTTGGAGAGAGGTGATTCTAGCAAAGGCAAAGAGAAGCTTTGAGCTTCATTTGAGGGTGTGGAAAATCTTCTAGCAAGCTCAAGAGGTTGGTGTACACATATTTTACAAGTTTGCTTTTATTAGTGACGATTTTAGTTAGTGGATGCAATAAAAATGTTTAGATGTTAATTTTATGTAATTTGAATGTTTCTGGAATGATTTAAATGATGAAAAACAAAGTTGAAAATAATTTTGAAAAACTAATCCTTTTAGGCCAAAATTGCACTAAAGAGAGATGTAGGATATTTTTGTTATTTCAAACTTGTTTACATGTTATTCTAAGGACGTTTGAATGGTTTATAGGATGAAATATTGATTGGAACAAAAATTTCAAATTTTATACCCTTTAGTCGAATGGTATCGTTGGACTAAACCATGGGTATTTTCATCTTTTTGTGCCCACTTTTGTGTTAATTATATGATGTTTTGGTGGTACCTGTGATGGATTAGAAGTTAGAAATGAAAATTTTGAGAATTTTCTTTTTTGGGACCGAATTAAGGCATGAGAAAACATTTAAGATGTAATATGAAACTAGGGGCAAAATGGTCATTTAAAATGGCTATAAATGATGCCCGAAAGAATTCCCAAGAATAGATGTAAATATGTATTAAAAAGTTTACGCGATTAAAGTTTTGTTTAAAACGTGAAAATTTCGTAATTTTTAAAAGTTTAAAGGGCTCACGTAAAACTAGTCACCGATATGTGGGAATTGGTAGTTGGCATGCCAATAGGGTGATTATTAGCATTACTACGCCGTTACGATTGCTTACCGACATTGAATGACGAATTTTGAGAGGCACCAAGTGTCTGGTTTAGAAATGGAAAAAGATTGTGAATTGCAACTCAACGGTTACTCACTAAGTGTCTAATGCTAGGATCGCCATTAATTCTGATGAGTAGCCAGCGAGTGGTCGATGCTAGAAAACTCGTTGTCGATCCATGGTATCGTAGTAGATTTTACAAAGGATTCTAAGAAATTGAAAAAGGGAAATTTTGTAAAATTGGGTAATAATCGATCTCATAAGGATAATTGTGTAATTGTGTAAACAATGAAATGTGCTGGAAAGTCATATGGTTTACCTTTTTACCTTGTGTAAATACTTGATATATGTGTTTCAAAAATATTGATT
Source organism: Dimocarpus longan (assembly GCA_022984855.1). NCBI lineage: Eukaryota > Viridiplantae > Streptophyta > Magnoliopsida > Sapindales > Sapindaceae > Dimocarpus > Dimocarpus longan. The sequence continues at coordinate 19,809,538 of CM041017.1, forward strand.
GTTTGCGCATATCGTATGGATTATATTATTGTATTTTTTAAAATGTTCGTGATTTCAATGTTATACGTGAACACCTCCTAAGTAGAAACACTTAGTGCGTTGGATTTACAATGCGCAGGTAGCTGAATAGGGCTTGAAGTTAAATACGAAGACATTGTACCTGCAGTTTTTCCATAAGTCACATCCGACTTCATTTTTGGTAATAATCATTTTGTATCATAAGTGTATATATAAATGGGCAACATTATGTACGTGCGTGTTTTTCTAAAGTGTGAATTTTGTAAAGAATAAATTGTATTAAAGTTTATATCTTGTTGTAAATGATGTACCTTATTTGTCGCAAATGTTTTGCGTTGTGTTATTTCCATGAAGTTTAAAATTTTTAAAGAAGTTGCTATTATGTGTAATTGTGTGGTGAAGTGATGTGGAAGCGAACGGAAGGTCCGGAAAAGAAGGTTGAGAAATGGAATTATTTAAAAGTGTATTTTCCTTGCAGGTTTTAAAATATTAGGTTTTCGAAAAAACAGAGGAAACTCCGTCGAATTTTTGATAAAATAGAATCAACGTTTTAAAAGTAATTTTTATGAATGAATTTGAAATAAAAAGAAAGGTAACGTCTTTCGCTTCGATCCTCATACTATCGGAATCGCTCAGAGTTTCAGCTTAGCACAGCGCTACATATTACGACGCAACAAATTTCGCAATGTAGTTGCTCAGATTTCGATATAGTGCTTTGCACTACGATTGTGATGCAGAAAATTTCGCACGTAGTCATCAAGCATGTATAATAGCTCGCACCACAGTTGGTGATGTAGAAAATTTCGCTATGTGGTTGTTGAGAGTATTACACAGTTGATGTTAGTTGAAAATCACCAAGTGACATAACAGTTGGGGTTACGAATGATGCTATTAGAACTAAAAAGAGTTTTGTAAAGATTTCTATAATGTCAATGAGTTTATAATGGTTTAGTTATGAATTATTGAATTATTATAAATGATTTAAATTATATTATTTTTTTCGTTATATTTTGTAAAACCTCCACAGGCACTCGTTTGGAAAATCAAAACGCACAACCATAAATCAAAAATTTTCTTCAACAGATTAGGTGGGTGAAATAGACAAGTGTCTCACATTAACCCATGAGTATATTTTGTTAAATAAAAAACCAAGTATTAGAATCATTTTGTGTAAATTTGAATTACTATATTTTGTATGATATAAATAACCTTGTATATAGCTTCTGTTATGATATAAAATGTTTTTGAATCAAATTATGGATTTTATGAAAATGAATTGTGGTTGAGATGTATGATATGAAAAAGAAGAAGAAGTGTTGTGAATGACTTATTGGGAGTGTATTTTCTATGCAAGAATTTTGGAAACCTTATAAAAACAGCCGTTATGCTGCCAGATTTTTATTAAAACGGTCTTAGAATTTGACATTTAAAATGATCACTTTTGTGACTATGAATAAATGAAATTTGCAATTTAATAACTCAACCCTACTAATTTTAAGACAATCATATTAAAGTGATTTCCAAGTAAAAGCAAAACGGGTAAGTTTCAGGATTCACTCCAAGATTCCATTTAGCCGACTAGTCAAGCTTAAGAGGGGGTTGTTGGAGTGTCAGACGATACCTACCGGATACTCGCTTAGAGGTAATCTGGTTTGGGTCTTGTCACTTTGAGTATTCATTATTCATTGTCCTTTAAAGTTTAGTTCAGTTTGGCATTTTCTCATATTCTTATTTCTAGAGTGCAAATCACAAGCCCATCGAGGTCATACTCACTTATACAACAAGCACTATTTTCTTCAAAAAAAAAAAGTAAAATCCTCAATTTTTATTTTATTTTTTTATATAATTTAAAGACAAAATATGTTGCAAGACATCTGGCGCATGGATTATAACTCAGTGATGGTTTGAGATCATTTTTTATTTTTTTGGACAACGTTTGAGATCACTATTTAAAATTTCATAGATATTAGTATTTAAATGATCTAAAACCATACAAAGATCACTTTTTCTACATTATCATGAATTCAATAAAATACCCTCTCTCAGTGACGAACCAAGCACTGCACTAGGATGGCACGTGCCCCACCTATAAATTATTGAAAATATGGAAAGTTGATTGGTTGATTTCCGTTTGTTTATTTTGAAGACTATGATCAATTGATAATTTATAAAAATTAAAATGTTCAAAAAATTAATATGATTGGGCTTGTGAACTTGTGGAATTAATTTTGCAAACATACCTATAATCAAATCCACTTAGATTAAGTGGGGGTAATAAATGGGATGTTAAAGATTTATTAATATTTTTGTTTATATAAAATTCTCAAAATCAAATTTAACTTAATGATCAAATGGAACCTTAATTGGATGCAAGTCATTCAAAATGAAAACTATTTTTGTACTTGTCCCAAAAATAAAAGTAATTCAATGTAACTCACAAGGGTTGTGGTGTGTTGGTCACAATACACTCGCTCAGCCTTTATCGCAAAGTGCATCGTGGGTTCGAATAGCTTGTCGGCCTTTGGTGGACAATTTGCTTTGGAGGGCCAAGTTTACCCATTCGGTGTCAAGTCCATCTCTTCTTGCTCATACAGGAAACATAGTCTGATAAATGTTACGGTTGAGGTTGTTCTTGAATGTCAGTATTTGGAGAGCCTAATAATTATACATGTACTTGTAACATTGGAAAAAAAAAAGTCAATGTAAGAAATTTATAGTTCATTAAGTAATGATGTGGAGTAATTAAAATAGTCCTTTGCTGATTGATATTCATACATACTTCATACGTATTCTGCAAGAGTGTACTCCGAAACAAAGCCGAGCTCCTTTAGCGACTTTTTTCATTTCTTTTTTTATAGTTTTTTCCTTCAGTAATTTTCCAAATCCAAGTCCATTTCTTTTTTACTATAAAACTGTTAAATTAATGAGAAAATGCATAAAATAACCCCTTTTTGAGAGTCCACTTGAAAACTAACCATCTTTTTTTAGGTTGAAAAAATCTCAACCTTGAAGTTGAAATTGATTTGAATTAATACTATGACTCATAACCTGAAAGTTGGGATTTCGAATTTAGAGGTTGAGATTCTCTACTTTGAGGTTGGGATTAAAAAAAAAAAGGTTATTTTTCAAATAGATTATAAAAAAAAAGTTAGATTTCAATAAAACCCTAAATTAATTAGTCCACTTATATTAGATTTATTTATCTACTGTTTTAAAAATAGTTTATTTATTTTAGTGGAAATTACAAGAAAGACCCATTAAAATAACTCAATTTTGTTTTTACCCTGCATTTTAAAAAAAAAAAATTTAACCCCTCAAACAAAATAATTGTATGGTATACCTAAATTACCCATAATGCCCCTGCATGTTTTTACAAATAAACCCTCAACTGTCATAATTTATAAAAAAAACCTATATGTAAAATTATGAAATGGTCCCTGGCTATATATATCCCAAAAATCGATGGAAAACACTTTTCCATCATCGATCAAAACAAAAACTGATCTGTCAAAAATCGAACGCGACTCAACGACTCATACCCACATTTTTCGGCCATAACCGCGACATTTTCGACTTGCCCAGAGGAGCTACGAGCGTGGGCAACTTGCGTCTTGTTGTTAAGGTTGGGTGGTTGTATTTTTTTATTTTGATTCTCGATTTTGATATGTTTGTATAATATGGATGTTGGGTAATGAGTATTTGGTTTAGACTCGGTTGGTATTAACTGTGTTTGCCCTAATTTGTGTCGAAAATGGTCGATTCAGACCATATCACTCTCGTCGGCATCAGATCGGTTTTTGACATCCATTTTTTGGAATAAGTTTTTCACTATGTGTGGAAAACCGAATCGATTTTTCACTATGTATGGAAAACCGAATCGATTTTTCACTATGTGTGGAAAACCGAATATGTGTGAAAAACTAAATCGGTTTTTCACAATATCCGAAAAATCGATTAGCTTTCCACAGATATGAAACACCGATTCGATTTTTCAGATATTTAAAAACCCGAATCTCCTCATCCATTTTCATATCGGTTTTTCGAAATCTAATTCATATTAGTTTTGTGAGTGTGATTTTTGAGTTTTGCTTATTTCAGGTGAAAAACTGAAATCGAAAGACCGATGTTCACAAGGATGAGGAGATTCGGGTTTTTACTATATCTGAAAAACTAAATTGAGTTACATATCAATGGAAAAACTAATCGGTTTTCCAGATATATTGAAAAACCGAATCGATTTTCCACACATAGTGAAAAGCCGATTCGGTTTTCCAGACGTAGTGAAAAATCGATTCAGTTTTCCACACATAGTGAAAAATTGATTTTACATGTAGTGGCAAAATGGCTTTTAATCTTGATACTGATCTTTTTGTCATTGTTTTTATTTCCTACAGATGGAATTCAACTATAAATATAGTTTGCAAACACTTCCGAAGGAAACGAAAGGGATTACACACAACGGTCAGAGGATGGTTAATAAAATACTTGCTTTTTGACTAGAAGAAACTTGTATGACTAGTTCATAAGAGAGTGCCCATTCAGATATATGTTGAAGAATATTAGAAATACTACCAGTTCCGTTCTATTATGGGTTCTTACTAGATAAGTGGAGTGAGTGGACATGTAACATGCTGTTATTATGTCAATATAATTTATTCAATATTGATTATATATTAAGGGATTATGTAAATAATTATCCGTTTGGATCCAGATAAGTAATTGAATTTTTATAAAATTCTCCAAACGGGTCCGGGGATAATTCTTTAATTCAATTTCATAAAATAATTTAGAGCGATCAAATTCGAATATTTATTTTAGAATAATAAAAAAGAAAATAATTTCGAAAGCCTGAAGACGGATTTGAAATGCAAAAATAATTTCGAGTGTACGGAATCGAAATCAAGTCGTAAGTGGATTAACCGGACGGATGGACGAAATTAGATTCGAGCATGGAATCGGAATGGGAGAACATATGAATGAATGTGTGGCATAAATGGTGTATGGCTTTGACATGTGTCAAGCATATGGAAAGGAAACATGACAAGTGGCATCAATGGTAAATTATATATAAAATTTAAAAGCTAGAAATAAAAAGGGAAAAACAAATATTGAAAGAGATGATTAAAAAGGCAAATAGCTTTCAGTCACTCATTCTCATCAAGCAAACCGAGTGAGAGAACTCTAGAGAGAGAGAAGTAATTCAACAAAAGCCTTCAATCGGTCATCACTCACCATCAAAGGCATTCGGCCTCCAAGTTCAAGCAAAAACAAGAGCTCATCCTCGTGCATGTTGAGAGAGATGTAAGAGAGAGCTAGAGAGTGATGGAGGAAATGCAAGCTTTACCGTGAGCTGGTGAAGGAGATCCAGCACATGCATGTGCTGTCCAAGCATCCAGATGGAGAATCTGATCTTGCATGCAAGCTAGGAAGGGCGATCAGCTGCTGTCTGGCCATGGGGGAGCTGCTGCCATGACCTGTTGCTGCTGCCAGACCGTGGAGTGTTGCTGCCGAGAGCTGAAGCTGCTGCTGCTGGCGTGAATCTGCTGCTGTCGTGGTCTGTTGCTACTGCTGACGTGATGAAGGTTCTGACGCTGTGAATCTGGTGGCGTGAGGTTACTGCTGGTGGTGTGGAAGTGTTGTCGTCGCTGGAAGAAGTCTCGCCTTGAGCTGAGGTAACTGCTGCCTTGTACCATTGCTGTCGTTGTTGCTGAAATCATGGTTATGGTTGTGCTGTCATTGTTGCGATTGTCATTGTGCTGTTGTTACTAAGTTGCTGTTATCGTTGTGCTGTCGATATCGTGCTGTTGCGAAGCTGCTGGCGACGCGAAGCTGCTGGTGGCTATTGTGCTGTTTTTACTGTGCGCTGTTGTGCTGTGTGCTGCCGTGCTGCTGTCGTTGCTGTCTTTGCTGCCCTGCTGCTGGCGTGAGCTGCTGGTGGCTGAAATCGATAACGCTGCTGTGAGCTGTCATGCTGAAGCCGTGCTGCTGTTGCGTCGTGTGCTGTCATCGAAAATAAGTTGTTGTCATTGTGCGAACTGCTGCCGAGTTGCTGTCATTGTCATCGAAATTGTTCGCGAGCTGTTTTGAAGCGAAAAACAGCTCAAACCAAGGTAAGTCGCTGCCCCGTTGGTATTGTAATCATAATTCGAATGACATTTGAATATTAATGATATTCATTTGGATTGAAGGAAGCTCGTAAATAAAAGGAGATAATTGGGACAGTTTTTCGCGCTAGTTTCGAATATTTCAAAAGTAAGCTTCGAAAGGTACGTTATGAGTTATTTGATTTCGTTTCGTTGGATAATGACTAAGGTTGAATTGAGAATGAATTGTGATGATAATATGTTTGGGAAATAGGATTTTTAGAACCTCGTTAGTGTGGAGGTTCGTTTGATTGAGCTTTGATGTGTTTGCGAATGATTTTTCGATGTTGAAATTTACGTTGCGCAGCCATATAGGGGCTGTTGTGTTAGGAAGGATGAGCTATGATGTTTTGCTTTTCGTTTTGTAATGGTTGGCATGAAAAATGGTTCGCAATGATATACGTTAGAATATTGAAAAATTATTTGAATTTCACTAGATTGCTTTCAAACGTTCCGATAGAGTTTTTTCGTGATTTCCAAAGGCGTTAGTTCGCGATATAGTGTTGAATGGGTTGTGATTTGAGATGCCATGTTGTCAAATGATAATGGAATGTGATTCAAATAAATACCTATGACGGAAACAATTGAGAAATTTCATGATAATTTGTTAGAGATTAATCGCGTAAAGGAAAGGCGATGTGACTAAGTTTATAAACTATTTAAGTGTGATTATACGCGTTGTTTCGAGGTGATAACCATTGGAAGTTTTTAGGATGCATAATAGGAGAGCATATAGTTATAGAGCATTTTGTAATGCTAGAAACTTACTAAACAGATTTTGCTATGTTTGTTTAATGAAAGGTGAAGGAGAACCCGGCGAACCGGATTCTCGACCCGAAAGTAAGAGTAAGGCTTAGGAGGAGCATTCGATTCAAGGATTGAATCATTTTGAGGTCGGTATACAAATTATCTTTAATTTTACTTGAAAGTGTTTTCATTGTGAAATGATTTTCATTAAATGAGATTGGTATATAGTTTTAATACAATGCATTTACAACCCTATTTGTCTATACTTGAATGAAAAATTGGAATTGATTTGTTATGAAAACCTTGGTACTAAAAATATATCGTTTTAATACAAAGCATTTACAAACGTATTTGACTATACTTGAAATGAAACGCGAAATTGATTTGTTATGAAAATCCTGACACTAAAATCAAAGTGAAAAATATGTGATACAAACGTTGTGATATAAATAGCCCTTGTAAACAAAGATATCGATAAATGGAAATTGGTAATTGACATGTCAATAGGGAACTTAGCAGCTGCACCATTTATTTACATTGATTCGTTATGGATTATGAGAGGCACTACGTGTCCGATCCTGAACGATTATGTGTTATGATATACGACCAGGTGGATAATCACCGAACGACCGTTACCGGGGTCGACCGTTATTTCGGCGGATACTACCACGTGTCCGATGCCGAAAACCCATATGCCAATACATGAGTATCGAATATATGTTTACTAAGGGGCACTGAGAAAAATGTGATAAGCGATGAAATGAAATTATTACATGATATGAAATGTTCAATGTTTTGAAACATGTTGAACTCGAAAAATTGTGAATCATATGTCTAAGTATTTTTATGCAGCATATATAGATCTATTTTTATGAATGATAAAGTTATAATGCTTTTAGTTAAGAATGAAATTATATTTGAAATTGAGAAATTAGATTATGTGTATACCACTAAGCAAATATGCTTAGCGCGTTGATTTACCACGCGCAGGTTGAACCTTGTGATTCCATTCCCAGACAGGGAAGTAGCTGATACGCAGAAGCTCAGATAGTCGCCATCCTTTCTACGCTTTTGATAGTTATATGTATATATATATTACATAGGATCATGCATTTTGGAACATATGTATATTTATATAAATTATGGTATTTCACTTATGTAAAAAGTTTATGTATATTTCTTAAAGCTTACCTTTGAATATATATATATGCTTATAAATGTTTATGATATAATTGAGTAATGTAATGTTTGGAAAACGAACCGGAGGTCTGAATTGGTAATTCTGAAGTTGATGTTTTAGAAATGTTAGAGTTTTAATTACAGGGAATGGATTTTAGATTTCAAAAAAAAAAAAAACAGAGGAAACTCTGCCGAAATTATGTTTTAAAAAAAAAAAAAATCCGCTATTTTGATAACGGGTTTAATAAGTTTGATAATAAGTTTTTAAATAGTAACAGAAACGGATTTATAAAGGAAAGTAACGTTCTCCGTTCTGGATTTTCGACCGTAACGGAAGTAGGGCGGAGGTCGTTACAGTTATTGGTATCAGAGCTCTGGTTTAGGCGATTTTAGACGTAAGCTTCCGATAAATAATTGCATTATACATACATATGCATTGCATACTACCAAAGTGAAAAGGATGTGACTCTGACCTGCAGATTTATTTCTTCTGTCTTATGTAAAGGGGTAGGATTGAACCCTCCAATGTTAGAACCGCCAAGGCGGTGGTGAGTCAAAGTAAGGTAATCCATCTAGTGTGGCTGGAAGTATGTTAGAGGGGTCCGTAGGTCCTCAAAGGGCAGGATCGGCGGCATAGGGTCAACCAAATTTCGTGAAATAGATGGTCAAGTTCTTTAAGTATGTGGCTGGAGCTATAGCCAGGAAGCATTTACGAGAGGACCAACTCCTCATTCATGTAAGCGATATGGTAAAAAGCATGAGGGTGAATGCTGAATAGTGTCAGGAGCATGTTATTTATGCGGATCGCATGAGCATATTCAGAAAAAAAATTGTCCAAAGAACAGAGCCGTTTCCGCTCCTCAGTCAAAAACATCAACTCCTTCAGTTCATAAGGGGAGGAGACCGGGTCCTAATCAGTCAGAGGCTCAGATTAGCAGGCTGAGGGGAGTACCAGACTCCGCAGAGAGATGTGATACTCGTGTTCCAACTCGTGCATACGCGATTAGGGCCCAGGATGATCAGGTTGCTCCGGATGTGATAGTTGGTATGATTTCTATCTTTGATATTTCTGTTCGTGCATTGATAGACCCAAGATCTACTCATTCATACATTTGCACTTCCATACCTAGTGATAAGAATTTACAGGCTGATGTTACTGAGAATGAAATAGTGGTTAGTAATCCCTTAGGTCACAGTATGATCGTGAATAGGGTATATAAAGATTGTCCCATTCCGCTTCAGGGACATGAGTTTTCGGGTGATCTGATGGTGTTACCATTTCAAGAGTTTGATCTGATATTAGGTATGGATTGGTTATCCAGGCATCAAGTTGTGATTGATTGTCGTCTGAAAGGAATCACACTTAAGACTGTGGATGGTAATGAAGTAATTATGGTGGGAGAGAGATCTGATTATCTCTCTAATGTGATTTCAGCCGTATCGGCTATAAAGTTAGTAAGGAAAGGGTGCGAAGCTTATCTGGCTCATGTAGTTGATTCTCGTCAGGTTGGATCTCAACTTCAAGATATTCCCACAGTGTGTGATTTTTCAGATGTGTTCCCAGATGAATTACCGGGTTTGCCTCCGGAAAGGGAAGTTGAGTTTGTCATTGATATTTTGCCAGGCGTTGTGCCAGTGTCTATGGCTCCTTACCGAATGGCTCCTGCTGAATTAAAGGAATTAAAGATTCAGTTGCAATAGTTGCTTGATAAGGGATTTATTCGACCGAGCGTGTCGCCTTGGGGAGCACCTGTGCTTTTTGTTAAGAAGAAAGATGGGTCTTTGAGACTGTGTGTAGATTACCGACGATTGAATAAGCTTACAGTCAAGAATAAATATCCCTTGCCTTGGACTGATGATTTATTTGACCAGTTGAGGGGAGCGAGTGTCTTCTCCAAGATTGATCTTCAATCCGGTTATCATCAGTTGCGAGTAAAAGAGTCAGACATTCCTAAGACTCTATTTAGGACTAGATATGGGCATTATGAATTTGTGGTGATGCCCTTTGGATTAACGAATGCGCCTGCAGCTTTTATGGATTTAATGAATAGTATTTTTCGTCCGTATATAGATCAGTTCGTTGTGGTGTTTATTGATGATATTTTGGTGTACTCTAAGACCCGAAAGGATCATGATAGACAGCTTCGGGTAGTTTTGTAGACTTTGAGAGAAAAGAAATTATTCGCCAAATTAAAATAAGTGTGAGTTTTGGCTCTCTGAAATTGCTTTTTTGGGACATATTGTATCCGCTGAGGGAATCCATGCAGATCCGAGGAAAATAGAAGCTGTTATGGGGTGGCAACCTCCGAAGAATGTCTCGAAAATTGAAGCTTCTTAGGTTTGGTTGGATATTACAAGAATTTTGTCAAAGGTTTTTCATCCATAGCGACTCCGTTGACTCGATTGCTCCATAAAGATGTTAAGTATGAATGGACTGAAAAGTGTCAGACAGCTTTTGATCGATTAAAGATGATGCTTGTAGAGGCTCCAATCCTTTCTCAGCCAGTAACCGGTAAGGATTTTATGGTTTATAGTGATGCTTCTCATCAAGGACTTGGATGTGTTCTAATGCAGGGAGGAAAAGTAGTTGCTTATGCCTCTAGACAACTAAAGACTCATGAGAAGAATTATCCGACGCATGATCTGGAGTTAGCAGCTATTGTCTTTGCATTGAAAATATGGAGACATTACCTTTATGGGGAAAGATGCCACATTTATACAGATCACAAAAGTCTAAAATATTTGCCTTCTCAAAAAGAGCTGAACTTGAGACAAAGAAGATGGATGGAGCTAATCAAGGACTATGATTGTATCATCGACTATCACCCAGGGAAAGCCAATGTGGTAGCCGATGCGTTGAGTCGTGAAGCTTTGGTTTCCTTAAGAGCCATGACTGCCGAGTTACAAATGACTCAAGACAATGTTTTAGTGGCAGAGTTAAAAGTGAAGCCGAATCTTTTACAACAAATTCAAGAAAAGCAGAAATTAGATGAAAAGTTTGCAGCTATTAGAAGTCAGATTTCGCTGGGGAAAGAGTCTGAGTTCACCATGAGGGATGACGGTTTCCTATATATTAAAAATAGAATCTGTGTTCCAAATGATGAAGAATTGAAGAGGATTATTCTTTCAGAAGCTCATAGTAGTCCTTATGCTATGCACCTAGGGAGTACAAAAATGTATCAAGACCTGAAGAATCATTTCTGGTGGATCGGAATGAAAAAGGAGATTGTGGACTTTGTGGATAAATGCATGACATGTCAGTAAGTAAAGGCGGAACATCAGGTTCCATCAGGTCTTCTACAGCCGATTTCTATACCATAATGGAAATGGAATCGAATTACTATGGATTTCGTTATTGGTTTACCGCTTACTCGGAGCAAGCATGATTCAGTTTGGGTGATTGTGGATCGTTTAACCAAGTCAGTGCATTTTCTTCCGATCAGGGTTGATTACTCATTGGATAGGTTAGCTGAGCTATTCATTAAAGAGATTGTCAGGTTGCATGGGGTACCTATATCTATCATTTCTGACCGAGACCAGAGATTTACATCCAGGTTTTGGAAGAAATTGCAGGAAGCTTTGGGTACTCAGTTACATTTTAGTACGGCTTTCCATCCTCAGACAGATGGGCAATCAGAAAGGGTAATTCAGGTGCTTGAAGACATGCTTAGGAGTTGTGTGATTAACTTTGAAGGGAGTTGGGATAACCATCTTCCATTGATAGAATTTGCTTTTAATAACAGCTACCAAGCAAGTATTCAAATGGCACCGTATGAAGCTTTATATGGGAGAAAATGACGAACACCCTTATGTTGGACCGAGCTAGGCGAAAGCAAGTTAGTGGGGCTCGATCTGGTGGAGCAGACTAAAGAAAAAGTGAAGATCATTAAAGAGAGATTAAAAGCTGCATCCGATCGACAAAAGTCCTATTCGGACTTGAAAAGGAAAGATATTGAATATCAAGTGGGAGACAAGGTCTTCCTTAAAGTATCTCCGTGGAAGCGATTGCTTCGATTTGGAAAGAAAGGAAAGTTAAGTCCTAGGTTTATTGGCCCGTACGAGATTATTGAGCGTATAGGACCGGTAGCCTATAGACTTGCTTTACCACCGGAATTGGATAAGATACATAATGTGTTTCATATATCCATGCTGAGGAGATACAGATCGAATCCATCTCATATAGTCTCTCATGAAGCTATTGAAATTCAGTCCGACATGACTTACGAGGAAGAACCAGTAAAAATCCTGGATTGGGAAATTAAGGAACTCAGGAACAAGAAGATTCCATTAGTGAAAGTTCTCTGGAGAAACCATAAAGTTGAAGAAGCTATTTGGGAGAGCGAAGAGATAAGGCAAAATCAATATCCTCATCTATTCAGTTAAGGTAAATTTCGAGGACGAAATTTCTTTTAGAGGGGAAAATTGTAACATGCTGTTATTATGTCAATATAATTTATTCAATATTGATTATATATTACGGGATGATGTAAATGATTATCCGTTCGGATCCAGATAAGTAATTGAATTTTTATAAAATTCTCCAAAAGGGTCCGAGGTAATTCTTTAATTCAATTTCATAAAATAATTTAGAGCGATCGAATTCGAATATTTATTTTAGAATAATAAAAAAGAAAATAATTTCGAAAGCCTGAAGACGGATTTGAAATGTAAAAATAATTCCGAGTGTACGGAATCGAAATCAAGTCGTAAGTGAATTAACCGGACGGACGGACGAAATTGGATTCGAGCATGGAATCGGAATGGGAGAACGCATGAATCAATGTGTGACATAAATGGTGTATGGCTTTGACATGTGTCAAGCATATGGAAAGGAAACATGATAAGTGGCATCAATGGTAAATTATATATAAAATTTAAAAGCTAGAAATAAAAAGGGAAAAACAAAATATTGAAAGAGATGATTAAAAAGGCAAATAGCTTTCGGTCACTCATTCTCATCAAGCAAACCGAGTGAGAGAACTCTAGAGAGAGAGAAGTAATTCAACAAAAGCCTTCAATCGGTCATCACTCACCATCAAAGGCATTCGGCCTCCAAGTTCAAGCAAAAACAAGAGCTCATCCTCGTGTATGTTGAGAGAGACGTAAGAGAGAGCGAGAGAGTGATGGAGGAAATGCAAGCTTTACCGTGAGCTGGTGAAGGAGATCCAGCACATGCATGTGCTGTCCAAGCATCCAGATGGAGAATCTGATCTTGCATGCAAGCTAGGAAGGGCGATCAGCTACTGTCTAGCCATGGGGGAGCTGCTGCCATGACCTGTTGCTGCTGCCAGACTGTGGAGTGTTGCTGTCGAGAGCTGAAGCCACTGCTGCTGGCGTGAATCTGCTGCTGTTGTGGTCTGTTGCTACTACTGACGTGATGAAGGTGCTGACGCTGTGAATCTGGTGGCGTGAGGTTGCTGCTGGTGGCGTGGAAATGCTGTCGTTGCTGGAAGAAGTCTCACCTTGAGCTGAGGTAACTGCTGCCTTGTACCATTGTTGTCGTTGTTGCTGAAATCATGGTTATGGTTGTGCTGTCATTGTTGCGATTGTCATTGTGTTGTTGTTACTAAGTTGCTGTTATCGTTGTGCTGTCGTGGCTGTCGATATCGTGCTGTCGCGAAGCTACTGGTGGCTGTTGTGCTGTTTTTACTGTGCGCTGTTATGCTGTGTGCTGCCGTGCTGCTGTTGTTGCTATCCTTGCTGCCCTGCTGCTGGCGTGAGCTGCTGGTGGCTGAAATGGATAACGCTGCTGTGAGCTGTCAAGCTGAAGCCGTGCCGCTGTTGCGTCGTGTGCTGTCATTGAAAATAAGTTGTTGTCATTATGCGAACTGCCGCCGAGTTGCTGTCATTGTCATCGAAATTGTTCGCGAGCTGTTTTGAAGCGAAAAACAGCTCAAACCAAGGTAAGTCGCTGCCCCGTTGGTATTGTAATCATAATTCGAATGACATTTGAATATTAATGATATTCATTTGGATTGAAGGAAGCTCGTAAATAAAAGGAGATAATTGGGACAGTTTTTCGCGCTAGTTTCGAATATTTCAAAAGTAAGCTTCGAAAGGTACGTTATGAGTTATTTGATTTCGTTTCGTTGGATAATGACTAAGGTTGAATTGAGAATGAATTGTGATGATAATATGTTTGGGAAATAGGATTTTTAGAACCTCGTTAGTGTGGAGGTTCGTTTGATTGAGCTTTGATGTGTTTGCGAATGATTTTTTGATGTTGAAATTTACGTTGCGAAGCCATATAGGGGCTGTTGTGTTAGGAAGGATGAGCTATGATGTTTTGTTTTTCGTTTTGTAATGGTTGGCATGAAAAATGGTTCGCAATGATATACGTTAGAATATTGAAAAATTATTTGAATTTCACTAGATTGCTTTCAAACGTTCCGATAGAGTTTTTTCGTGATTTCCAAAGGTGTTAGTTCGCGATATAGTGTTGAATGGGTTGTGATTTGAGATGCCATGTTGTCAAATGATAATGGAATGTGATTCAAATAAATACCTATGACGGAAACAATTGAGAAATTTCATGATAATTTGTTAGAGATTAATCGCGTAAAAGGAAAGGCGATGTGACTAAGTTTATAAGCTATTTAAGTGTGATTATACGCGTTGTTTCGAGGTGATAACCATTGGAAGTTTTTAGGATGCATAATAGGAGAGCATATAGTTATAGAGCATTTTGTAATGCTAGAAACTTACTAAATAGATTTTGCTATGTTTGTTTAATGAAAGGTGAAGGAGAACCCGGCGAACCGGATTCTCGACCCGAAAGTAAGAGTAAGGCTTAGGAGGAACATTCGATTCAAGGATTGAATCATTTTGAGGTCGGTATACAAATTATCTTTAATTTTACTTGAAAGTGTTTTCATTGTGAAATGATTTTCATTAAATGAGATTGATATATAGTTTTAATACAATGCATTTACAACCCTATTTGTCTATACTTGAATGAAAAATTGGAATTGATTTGTTATGAAAACCTTGGTACTAAAAATATATAGTTTTAATACAAAGCATTTACAAACGTATTTGACTATACTTGAAATGAAACGCGAAATTGATTTGTTATGAAAATCCTGACACTAAAATCAAAGTGAAAAATATGTGATACAAACGTTGTGATATAAATAGCCCTTGTAAACATAGATATCGATAAATGGAAATTGGTAATTGACATGTCAATAGGGAACTTAGCAGCTGCACCGTTTATTTACATTGATTCGTTATGGATTATGAGAGGCACTACGTGTCCGATCCTGAACGATTATGTGTTATGATATACGACCAGGTGGATAATCACCGAGCGACCGTTACCGGGGTCGACCGTTATTTCGGCGGATATTACCACGTGTCCGATGCCGAAAACCCATATGCCAATACATGAGTATCGAATATATGTTTACTAAGGGGCACTGAGAAAAATGTGATAAGCGATGAAATGAAATTATTACATGATATGAAATGTTCAATGTTTTGAAACATGTTGAACTCGAAAAATTGTGAATCATATGTCTAAGTATTTTTATGTAGCATATATATATCTATGTTTATGAATGATAAAGTTATAATGCTTTTAGTTAAGAATGAAATTATATTTGAAATTGAGAAATTAGATTATGTGTATACCACTAAGCAAATATGCTTAGCGCGTTGATTTACCGCGCGCAGGTTGAACCTTGTGATTCCATTCCCAGACAGGGAAGTAGCTGATACGCAGAAGCTCAAATAGTCGCCATCCTTTCTACGCTTTTGATAGTTATATGTATATATATATATTACATAGGATCATGCATTTTGGAACATATGTATATTTATAAATTATGGTATTTCACTTATGTAAAAAGTTTATGTATATTTCTTAAAGCTTACCTTTGAATATATATATGCTTATAAATATTTATGATATAATTGAGTAATGTAATGTTTGGAAAACGGACCGGAGGTCTGAATTGGTAATTCTGAAATTGATGTTTTAGAAATGTTAGAGTTTTAATTATAGGGAATGGATTTTGGATTTCAAAAAAAAAAAAAAAAACAAAGGAAACTCTATCGAAATTATATTAAAAAATAAAAAATTCCGCTATTTTGATAACGGGTTTAATAAGTTTGATAATAAGTTTTTAAATAGTAACAGAAACGGATTTATAAAGGAAAGTAACGTTCTTCGTTCTGGATTTTCGACCGTAACGGAAGTAGTGCGGAGGTCGTTACATGACATAAAGATGAAATGTGGTTTGAAATTGATAGGAGAATATAGGTTTGGGAAACATGAGTTTTTATTGATTATAGGACTTCGTTTTGGGGGCATAGACCGTGAAATTTTCAATGCACTGCAAAATGACTAGAACAGTCTCCTATGACGATGGTTCAATGGAGTATTGTTGAATATATCCGAGTTTACTATATTTGTTGAAGTAAGAAGTCATTTGGACCGTGAAGGTGAGGATGTATTAAATGATGAAGATCTTTTAAAGTTAGCGAATATAGGGATCGCTTTTCATCTGTTTATAAGGTAAGATGACAGGGTGAAGTTTTCGCAATTTATGTGAATCATAATTGAAGATATGGAAAGGTGGAACTCGTTCACTTGGGTCACATTATAGTGTCCTATTCCATTACCTCCGCATTGCATTGAATGAAGAGCGGATCAGAAACCCATCGTGTAACATCAATATTTATGGCTATGTTTATGCGTTTCAGGTATAACCAATACCTTTAATATTTATTACTTTGTAATGTGGTTATATTAACTATATGTATTTTTTTTTTTTTTTTTGCATTATAGTGGTGGTTGGTAGAAATATTCCCGGTGTTGACAGAGAAAATATCAAAAAGTAATTGAGATTTACAAAATGATTTGCCAAGATGCAAGAGAATGTCACTTAAAAGGACACCGACAATAGTGAAAAGTCTTGATGATTTACCTCCCGTAAGTGGCAAACGTAAACTAAATTTGTTTATTAAATTTATTATTTATTTTAACTATCCTTATTTATATGAAGTATAACATTATAATATAACTATATACATGTATATAATGCAGATAGTTGGCATTGCGCAAACCCTTGAGCCTACCAACGCCGAAAAACAAACGGATTATTGAAAATCCTTCAACCAGAATAATTTGGTTACGGGTGATGTAAATAAAGTTGGCGGCGGAAGGAGTGAGGGTGACAGTGTAAATGATGATGTTGATGATGATGATGATGATGATGGTGATAATGATGATGATGATGATGATGACGAGGTTGATGATGTCAGGGTGGAGGGTGATGATGTGGTGGAGGGTAACTCTGTCACAAATGAAGACATTCGAAGCATACAATCAGAATCAAAGGATTCCTTTTCAGAGTTTCAAATAAAATATGCGCATGATGTCCCAAACGTCTATCCCAAGGTACAAATTAACTATTTATATGATTATTTACTAAATATGCATTGTATTTAATGCAAAAGATATTAACATTGTTGTGTAGTAGTACGGTATTTGACGGAGAGACGGAGTCTCTAAACATGATAGATGAAGTGTAATTTATTATATACAGGTTATATTTCTTTGGATACTTAAAAAACATGGGAGACTCTATCAAAATTTTTTTAAAATGTGTTAACTGTGTAAAATAATACATATACGAATTTTTTTTATAGGTGAAGCAGTTGTTTGAGTATATTGTAAATTAACAGAAGATGACTAATAAGAAGTTAA
Source organism: Dimocarpus longan (assembly GCA_022984855.1). Lineage (NCBI taxonomy): Eukaryota > Viridiplantae > Streptophyta > Magnoliopsida > Sapindales > Sapindaceae > Dimocarpus > Dimocarpus longan. The sequence goes on from CM041017.1 coordinate 19,827,337, forward strand.
AAAGGATGGATAAGAGGCATAAGGCAACTTTAAAGATTATTAAGACATCGATAGGAGACTGAGACAGGTGCAACAACATTTCTTATATATTCAGAGGTTTCTCAGCAGTAGCGATGATTCAGATGATGACGACGATGACGACGACGATCATGACGATGGGAGCTTTATCCTAGAGGAGCACATCTATGTCTCGACTACAGTACCACTACCACCATCAGCTTTACATTAGGACGAGGGGGTTCACCACACACCTATCCATGAGGATAACAAAGTCCATCATACATCTCTTCTTGAGGACGAGGTGGTCTATCAGTCAGCTATTGATGCAGGTTAATCAGTCATCCAATAGGAGATTCAGGAGGTCGTTCTGTCAAAGGGGGTTCACCAGTCACCCCATCAGCTAGAGGAGCAGGAGATACAGTTTGACTTGATAAAGGACATAGGAGGTGTATCAGATGTAGAAGTTGAGTGTGGTGATGACTAGATAGACATAGTTTAAATAGTGTGTTGTAGCTTGACATATAATTATAAATATACATTTCATGTGTTTGAATTTGAGTGCAGTTACAGAAAGAAGACATCCAGGAACAGGGCAAATGAAAGACCAAGCCAGCAGCACCTCTACGAGTGCCATACACGGATCCTGGACAGGCAAAAAAGAAAAAAAAAATTGCCCAACAACATGTCAAAGAGGTTGCAGAGTCTGTAGATCCCGTAGAGGCCGTCTATAATGAATATAAAGCTTTAACATCTTTTGACCTTAGGTATTGAAACAAAATAGTAATTTTCTAAAATCGTAGTTGTTGCCGTAACTTTTAATAATTTGCTTAAATCGTTTATTTTAGACGTGCGGTTGATCATTGCGGGTGGTGCGTGATACCGACCACATTGGTGGCTCTCGAGGACGAAAACAGTTGGTTGACTAATGAGTACATCAATTCGTATTTGATGTGTATAAGAAAAAAGTGGTAGAAGGATGACGAGGATAGAAGATACGTCCTTCATGACAGTTCTTTATTTGTAAGTTATTGGTTGACAATTTCATGTCATGTATAATTGGAATCAACATTATTAATTTTTATCCTACAGGGCTTTATGACAATGAAGTATAATCAGCAATACGTCAAGAAAGGAATAAAATTTTATCCGGCTATAGCCACTATACCGTCAGAATGGCAAGCATTCGGATGTGGAAAGATAGATGTATCAGTCCCTTGGTGGCGTGTTGACAATGTAAGTGTTATTTGAAGATATTTATTTTTTATTTGATCATTGGAACTAGTCCTACAACACTTACATTGACTGAAACTGCAGGTGCTATTGCCATGTAGTTTGAAACAAGAACACTGATCTTCTGTCGGGTGTGCTTCGGAGAGAAGAAAATATATGTATATGATTCCCTGACATATGGTGACATAGAACAACGGCTCCAACCACTTGAGTCGACCCGATGGGTGAGTAAGTTTAAACTAAAATATTTAATTGTTGGGGACTTTTTAATTATTATTTAGTTATTATTAGTTAATTGATTTATTATTATGAAACAGGACGAGTTGTGGAGCATATGTTGCCATGTACATAAGTGACCTTTTGCAATCCAGAGACAGTACATGGAAATCAAGAAAACCTGATACAACTGCAGATGCTATCGCACTGAGGGCAAAGATTGCACGAGATATTTATTTCTTTTCGCGTCCTTTGTATAAAGTAAATAAATTTGGAAAATGGACAATTGATTTTGATGGGAAAGTTGTATATAAGTAAAATCAATAAATAATCCATTATTTATTAATTTAATTTTGTGACTTCAATTATTTATGTCAATCAATGAAATCAATGATTTAGTTATAAACATTTAATTAATGAAATCAATAAATCATTGGTTTTGAATCAATCACAATAAATATTTCAACAGTTAATCAATGATTTAGTTTTAAACATTTAATTAATGATATCAATAAATCATTGATTTTAAATCAATCACAATAAATATTTAATCAATGAAAGCAACGATTTAATTTGTAACAATTTGTTTAATGAAATCAATAAATCATTAGTTTTGAATCAATCAAAATAAATATTTCATCAATGAAAGCAACGATTTAGCTTTTAACAATTTGTTTAATGAAATCAATAAATCATTGGTTTTGAATCAATCACAATAAATATTTCATCAATGAAAGCAACGATTTAGCTTTTAACAATTTGTTTAATGAAATCAATAAATCATTGGTTTTGAATCAATCACAATAAATATTTCATCAATTGAAATCAATGATTTAGTTTTAAACATTTAATTAATGAAATCAATAAGTTATTGGTTTTAAATCAATCACAATAAATATTTAATCCATAAAAGTAATGATTTAGTTTTTAACAATTTGTTTTATAAAATCAATAAATCATTGATTTTGAATCAATCACAATAAATATTTAATCAATGAAAGCAATGATTTAGTTTTTAACAATTTGTTTAATGAAATCAATAAATCATTGGTTTTGAATCAATCACAATAAATATTTCATTAGTTGAAATCAATGATTTAGTTTTAAACATTTAATTAATAAAATCAATAAATCATTAGTTTTGAATCAATCACAATATATATTTAATCAATGATTTAGTTTTAATAAGGGGAAATTTTAATTTAATCCCTAACGTTTGATAAAATATTACTTTTTTACTAACGTTTGCATTTTGAATTTTCGTCATCCCTAACGTTTCGGAAATGCATCAATTTAGTCCTTCTGTTAGTCAACGAAGGTTAATTTGATCATTTTAACTTGAATATATTTATATAATTTTAATATATATATTTAATATAATATATATTTTTATATTTTTAATTTAATATATAAAAAAAAAAATTAAGTTAAAAAAAAAGGAGGTCTCCATGGGCATGGAGACCTCCTCCTCCTGACGATGGAGACCAGTTGGTCTCCATCGCCGGCCGGAGACCAGGTCTCCGGCCTGGTCTTGCTGGAGACCAGATTGGTCTTCAGCTCACTGGAGACCAGAACAGACCAGAACTGGTCTCTTCTGGTCTCCAGCAGCTGGAGACCAGAACAGACCATTTCTAGTTCTAGGAGTGATCTGGATTGGGATGTTTACTTTGTTTGTTGGGATCGCAATCTCATTCCTCCTCACCAGTTTCCGCCCATGGACTATACATTACATAATACATTACTTTGTTTGTTGGGAAAATTTTAATTTAGTCCCTAACGTTTGATAAAATATTACTTTTTTACTAACGTTTGCTAAATCATTTATTTCAATTGATGAAATATTTATTGTGATTGATTCAAAGCCAATGATTTATTGATTTCATTAATTAAATGTTTAAAACTAAATCATTAATTTTAATTGATGAAATATTTATTGTGATTGATTCAAAACCAATGATTTATTGATTTCATTAAACAAACGAAATAAATTAACTTATACATGACATAAGAGTTCATATTCAATTCCTACTCATTGTTTTCATCATTATCCACTTCTTGATTTGTAGTAGGAAATCATAGGGGATATCGACGTTGGTTGTGTCTAGTCTCATGACACAAGCGGCATCTGCGGGACGGTGGGACATTGTCATTAACATTTGTGCTCATGCTAGCTTCTGTATTCACTGAACTTGTGCTCATCCCACAGCTAGTAGAAATATGGGGGTTAGGGCAACGAAGACGGTTGTGCCCCCTCTCACCACATCTTTCACACTTTTTTCTATGACGATCTTCTCCGACTGAAGGAATCCGAACTTCTTTCGGCCAACCTGGTTGTCTTTTTCCTATGGGTGGTAATACATGCTTCTAACTTCCCCGAAACTTTCCAGCTGGCTAATTTAGGGACTAGATTGATCGGACATGCATATGCAGCTTTCAACTATTATGTGCTATAATACTGACTGGAAAGTGTATCACAACTAATGCCCTCGAACCTGTCAAATTATCATAAAACCCAAATTTAAGTGTTTCGACGTAACATGAAAAGTCGAAAGCAACAACGTACAAATATCATACCTGGCCACAACATATGCATGAACACATTGCAACTAATCTAGGTTCCACTACTTACATGTACATGTGTGCTCTTGAATATTAACCACCGTATCTCCTTTACTAGGATGCATGACACTGTACGTTAACGATTCTGTAATGGGATGTACATTACTTTTCGTTAGATTTTTTGCCAATATGATGCGATCGTACGCAGGGCTGGTAACATAAATTGTCAACTTCTCAACAGCAATACATCTATTATTAAACCATCTCTACAACACATTTCTTATATATTCATGTGCCGTTGTTACTGGCAAACGGCGTGCTTGCATCATGCATTTATTGAGCGACTCTGCATGTGGGGTCTGGGATTTGCCTATACTGGGTCCCTCGGGCTACCCCAGGTTTGCCCCTCTCACCCACTCACTAGGTACTGTTCCCTCCCCTAGGGACTTTCTTTCGCCTCCCCCACCTCTCGAACCTGGCACCAGGGGCTTAATACCAAATTCTTAGAGAAGTGGGTACCAATTGAGCTAGTAGCTCAATTGGTACCCACTTCTCTAAGAATTTGGTATTAAGCCCCTGGTGCCAGGTTCGAGAGGTGGGGGAGGCGAAAGAAAGTCCCTAGGGGAGGGAACAGTACCTAGTGAGTGGGTGAGAGGGGCAAACCTGGGGTAGCCCGAGGGACCCAGTATAGGCAAATCCCAGACCCCACAATAAAAAGATGCCTTTTATTGTGGGGCCTGGGATTTGCCTATACTGGGTCCCTCGGGCTACCCCAGGTTTGCCCCTCTCACCCACTCACTAGGTACTGTTCCCTCCCCTAGGGACTTTCTCTCGCCTCCCCCACCTCTCGAACCTGGCACCAGGGGCTTAATACCAAATTCTTAGAGAAGTGGGTACCAATTGAGCTACTAGCTCAATTGGTACCCACTTCTCTAAGAATTTGGTATTAAGCCCCTGGTGCCAGGTTCGAGAGGTGGGGGAGGCGAGAGAAAGTCCCTAGGGGAGGGAACAGTACCTAGTGAGTGGGTGAGAGGGGCAAACCTGGGGTAGCCCGAGGGACCCAGTATAGGCAAATCCCAGACCCCACACTGCAATGTTGGTGGTCATCATTTCATATCTTCTTTTTGGACAATGTGATCGTGACCACCTGCTCACCCTAGCTTTAACCAAAGTTCCATGTGTCCTTGGATGTAACGTTTGCATTTCTTCCAATATTCAATTGCATTCCTCAGTCACGTAATAGTATTTTGCATTGTAAAATGCATTTTTCACATCCGAATGCTTTTTACAATGTTGCTTAAGGTTTTGCCATAGGTGAAAAAAAACATAACACATGTGGGACTTCTGGAAAAGTTGCTTTCATCCCATTCAATATGCCTTTATGACGATCGGATACAATAAGCAAATCGTCTGACACACCGATCGCCAATCGTAATTTCTTAAAAACCAAGTCCATGAACAGTCTGACTCTCCATCAGTAAATCCATAAGCGATGGGATAAATCATCTCCTTTCCATCTTTGCATGCAGCAAAAAATATCACCTCTTTATATTCACCTTTCAAATGAGTTGCATTAACAGCAACAACTGGTCTCATATAAGATCGAAAACCCTCAATGGAAGCTCCAAGTGCAACAAAAGAATACAAGAACTAGTCGTTTTCATCTCTCTCAATTGCTGTTATTGTGCCCGGGTTTGCTACCTTTAATATCTCAAAGTAGGACAGAAGCTGTTGATATGACTTATCTGCTTGTCCATATGCAAGTTTCTTTGCATATTGTAAAGCCTTCCAAGCTTTGCTATACAAGATCTGAACTTCATACTGCTCTAGCATTTCTCCAATCAAGCGATTAGGTGTATACATATCTCCCCCACCTTTCTTGCATACAACTTTCCAATGACAATGGTCTTCACACTCTTCATATGTGATTTCATGGCTGTCTGATAACACGTGTGCTCCGCCTCATACTTCAACATAAACCACATCGAGCAACCCTTCCTGCATCTGCCACGAACTATAAAGCTACAAATTTTGTCATTGCATCTGGCCTCAAATCACTCCATGTCTGAACGTCTAACCCGATATTCAAATTTCGCTTTCAGAACATATTCTCTAATAGCTATATTTATTTCTTCTTTACTAATAAAGAATGCTCCCTTGTACAATGAATCAAGTTGGTAGACAGTTGACATAGCATTTGAAGCAAGCTCAATGTCGCCTAGTTCAACATCAGGAATAATCCAGTATGGTTGTAAAAGATTGTTCTGAAATTGTAAACCTGAAAATTTTATTTCTGGAAAACCTTCTTCTTTATACACATCATCAAATCGAGTTCCCTCGTTATCACTATCTCTAGTTTCCTCAGATTCACTATCTCGTATCTCATCACCATTATCATTCATGTCCCAATCTTCATCATCAGTACCATAATTCATATAGTCATCGTTAACGTCGCAAATTGGACTTTCTGTAGATGTAAATTGGGTAACAGCAGCATCAAGCGGATTATTACTCCCAATTCCTGAAGTAAGATGAAAATGACTTTCAACCATATGAGGATTTACAGGTCTTGATGTATCTGCCTCGTCATATCTTCGTTCTGGTATTGAGTTGGTGACAATCGGATAAATGATACGCCTACTAACTTCAGCTCCAAAATCTTTTACAATCTTATCCACATAAATCTCTTTAACATCAATAATTTTTATCGCCATCAAACTAACAACACCAAGATCGGACATGATATGTATCTTTTTAACTTTACCACTTATTGCACTTTGTAGTAAATAATGTATACGAATATCTCACATTCTTCTATCAATACCAGCCTCTCTGTACACAATATCCACTAATGATAAAAAACTACTATTATTGTGAACCCCACACATGATCAACTCCCCTCCTACGTAATTACATCCATTCCACTCTTCATCAAAATTGATTACAATTGTCTCTTAAGTCATTCCTGTAACGTTCAAATAAAATAATAAATTAATCTGATTTCAATCGGACAACATTACAAAATACAATCTTATATAATCAAATTAAACACTATATCAGAATTATGCTAATAATTCATTCAACTAGGTTTTTGCTCCACTAAAGTGTTTTCAATATGCACTCTTAATACTCTCCACTCATATATAATCTGTTAAATAAAATAGAATCATATCTAAGAACATATAAGACTAAAATTTCATTTCCAACATTCCAAACATAAAATATACCACAGCAATTTCTTAAAAAATTTTTAATAACGGTTATTGAGGGCTCAGTTTTTCAGTCACTGACGAAAAACTGAAATCGATTTTTCAGTCACTGAAAAATCGATCAGTTTTTCAGCGGTTTTTAGCCGGTTGGTTTTTTAGTGGCTAAAAACTGAAATCGATTTTTCAATCACTACAAAACCGAAATATGTGATTGATAATTGGTTTTTTAGTGGTTTTTGGCCATTGAAAAACTGATATGAATCGTCAATCGATTTTTCAGTGACTGAAAAACCGATTATCAGTCACGAAAAATCGATTTCGTAGCTGATTTTATAGTTTCTGTCGCACATGAAGATTTCCAAAACCATCAAAACCAATACAATCTTACAGTCTTGTACCGCACAAATATGAACTAAATAACCCAAAAACTAACAAAAAAACATATACATTACCTTTGATAAGTAAATTCTTTAAGAATCAAATCCTTCAATGAATGAAACTAATGTTGAAAATCTTTCAATGGATATTGTGAGGAAGAAGAAAAAGAGAAAATAAGGACAATCAAAATCAAATCTCAGAAATCATTAATGGAAAAGTAGGAAGAGGAGAAAATATGGAGGTATTAGGAGGAAGAAGAAGGTTAGTTTGGTAATTTCAATATTTGGCATTTAGGTAATACAAACTTAAGGGTAATTTCATAATCTTAGGTATACAATGGGAATAATTTGTTTGAGAGGTCAAAAATAAATTTTATTAAATATCTGGATAAAAATAAAAATTTCCTTTGCATTTGAGTAAAAACTATAAATTTCCCTTTATTTTAATGAAGAAAAGTTACAACTAATACAATTGACAAAAGATTTTGTTCAAGAAAAAAAATTTAAAAAAAATAGCATAATTCTACTTTTATATATTTAGATCATCAATTTTAAGATAATAGTAATAATATTATATATGTTGTACTTCAAAAATATATATATTATGTATGTTGAGGGAATAAAATCTATCAAGTGGCAACAATAAGTTAAATATTATTATTTGTTTCAATCATTATAGAAGAATATCCATTTTCATTATTTAGTTGATAGAAACTCTATTTTTTTTTTTTTTTTGGGGCACACAATCAAAAATCCTCCACATAAATTTAACAAGAGTGAAGATATTTACACCCCACTAAAATTGTCTGTACACCACTTTTGTTCACACACTCTATTGATAAATTATAATTACGACTCAGTTAATAGAATGAATTTTATAATGGGGTGTATAATCAGTTCTAGAGGGGTGTAAATATCGACTCTCATTTATTAAATCTTTATCCGAAAGTTAGATTAAAAAGATTGATTTGCAAATCTTATACTTTTGACCTGAGACCTCTAACCAATTGAACTATATTCTTAAAAAGTGGTTGATATAAAACATGAAAAAATATGATACAAAAATGAAGTAAAATTTATTTATTTTCAACCAAACACCATCGGAATGGATCAATCTCCTCCTTCGTGGGTTCATTAACAACTCCCCTCATTTCCCACCTAGTAGCTCCACCACTCTCTTCTATTAAAACGAGGAAGTGAGAGGGGTAGGAGAGAGAGAGACTAGTACATTCATGTTCATTTCCTAATGTGGGCTCAGTGATATACTAGGAGAAAACGACGAGGAAGTTACAACTAAAGTGCTTTTGTCAGTAACAAAATATCAAAAGAAATTCCAAATTAATTTGACCATGATGTGAAAAGCTAAAAATTAAGTGCCCGTTTGGCATAGCTTTTAGGAGTCATAAAAGCTCTTTTGAAGGCCAAAAGTTGTTTTGGAGTCCATTTGGATCATCCTTCCAAAAGAGCTTATAGATTTTAAAAGCTATTTGAGGAGAAGCTGGAGTCATGGTGCTTCTCCAAAATAGCTTTCAAACAAACCACGGGAAGCCAATTTTCGTTTAATGAAATTTTTGTAATACCAAATTTATCCTTGAAACTATAAATACCAAAATATATTTGTTGGAAGCATTGTTCAATGTGTTTCAATCATTCCTCCACTATCTTCCCGTATGAAACCCAACATTTTGTGGATTCGATTGCCATTGGGTTGGCAGGTGAGTTGAAGACACTCCAAGTATTAGTCACTTGAAAATCATAAAACCAAGATTTTCTGTCGAAGAGTTGGATAACTCCAACACTGATGAGAAAACCTTTTGTGTTCTTCTTTACTATATTTGATCGTTACCATGACTTGTAAGTTGAAAGACTTTAGGAGGGAGAAGTTCACATGTTTCGGTTGCTTGTATCACTATTTATCAACTATGCTAAGGTTTTTGTGAACTGTTTTGTCTTATTTTCTAATTATTAAGGTTTTCAATCCACCTTTAGGGTTTACTTCAATGCTGTGGCAAGACAATTTTACCCATCATGAGTACATTCAAATATGCCTATGATTTTCTTCTTGTAAATGAGTAAGATAAGGTAAATTTTATTTTCATATGTGGCTTTATTACAATTTTCGTAGTTTAGAATGTTGAGTATGTGTTTTCGTCTTGTAAATCAAAAAGATTAGGTAAATTTTTGTTGCATTTCGGATTCTTTACAGTTTTGGTAGTCTATAATGTTGAATATGTGTTTTTGTTTTGTAACCGAGTATGATTAGGTAGTTTTTTGTTGCTTTGTGGGATTCTCTACGGTTTTGGTCTATTTGATGTTTCCTTTGTAGTGTTAAATTGGTTTTCCTTTGTTGTGTATGAGAAATCCATGTCAACTTGGTGTTTCCTTTGCTGTGTTATATGTCTTTATCAACTTTGTCTTTTTCAAATACAAGGATTGTAAAACAAAAGCCCGCATTTGATTTTAGATTCTGGTTTCTGTTTCAAACAGGGTTGGTTGGTGGTGTACCGTTTGAGCTTGCAAAATGGGCCCTTTTTTGTGTTCATGAAAATGTTTTGTTCAAAGTAGAGAAATGTTTTTTGAGTATAGAGATGCTTATTGAGTATTACATGGTATTGAACATTAAAACAAGCTTTCTCAAAGTAATGTTGATATACCATATACAATATAAAAGGACAATATTATAAGTTTATAACAATACATGGTCCAAAAATTCAAACGCAATTGTTTGAAACTATATAACTTATGTTCATGTAATATATAAACAATTAAACACATTCATAGATGTAGGAGTGTAATTTGTTATTTTCGAATTTCTCTTGTTTTATGGTTATGTTGGCTATACTTGTGACAGAGAAGTGCCCATTTTCAGCGGATGTGTACAAGCTCCAGTAATTGATTTGTTCATCAGGTCATTCAAGTGGGAAATTTTTGGTGACTTTAAAGCTGAAGATGACTATTACTTTTGGAGCAGTTGATGGTATTGAAATAAGCAGCTAAAATAGTTTCGGGGGATTTTGTAAAGGAGGATGGCTTGAGAGTTTCCTAAGTTAAGAGTACAAGTGCACACACCATTTTGCTCTGCTACATTGAATTATAGTTGTCTAGGTTGTTCTTTTTTCCTTTATGATTCTATCTTGCCGCAGGAGACAACAATTGAAATTGTGTTATTTTTTCATGTACTCTTTCTTCATTTGATTAAATGTTCGTTAGGAATAATGTAATATTTCTACCTCAATGTTGTAAATTAATGTTTCATCATGTCATCTTATGATCTGAATCCTAGGTAGACTTTGCTAAATTGTGAGTAAAACTTGAATGGTATATTTGTTTATTTTTCATAGTTTGGATCCTTTAATTTCATGTTGTTGATAGTGGAGGCACTCTATATGCCTTGATTCGGTTTTATTCTTAAAGTTATTGATGTACATTGAGATGGGGCTGATGTGACTCAATGGTGACAAGAAGCTCAAGGTAAGATCCAGAAGAGTTGAAAACAAAGTAATATTGGTTTCTAAATTGCTACATAGGAACTTATTTTTGACATGAATTGAAAGAGAATTAATGCTTAAACAAATTATTTTTTTACTTTTATCATTACAATTTCATGTAAAATTATTGGCATAATTTGCATGAATTTTATCCATGAATATATGTTAAATTTTAATTTAATTTTTATTATTTAATTTATTTTAATAATCAAAGGTTAGGTAAATATAATTGAAAAAATATGTCACATAAGTGTTTCTATAATAAATTGTTAAAATGTTTTATAAAGGACATATATATTTAAAATGTTCAGCCAAACACATTTGAAAGCTCTTCTAGAAGCGTATAAAAGTCATTTCATGATTAGAATAGATTTCAATAATATTCTAACCAAACAGTCTTAAAAGCTCCTCTAAGTCTAAAAACTGTTCTGAAATGTATAATCCAAATAGTATCTGAAAAAGTTTGGGCTTTTATTTCTCTTCTTCTACTGTCAAAAGTCAAAAGCAAAAGCTATTTCAAACAAGCCCTAACAACAAGTGAACAATGAAACTATTGAATCGTTGCTTCTATCAAGACATACTTTTTCTCAATGTTAAAAGAGACATGAATTTTAGTCAATCATCTTGATCAAGTGCAGAAGCTCCATTACAAAGCATTAGACATAGCTCACAACTATCTTTTGGACAAAGTGACGGGCCACCTCCACATTTACAATCACCTATGGTTAGTTGACAGTTTTAACAACATAAGCCTAGAAAACTACAAAAATGTTCAGAATTACAATATATGTATTATGACAAGGTTAAATAAAGCATTCAATAAGTATGATGTATGACTGAATATGTCTAGCTCTTATTTAAGTGTCTGGACTCTGAATCAACTTGGTCAAAATCATCGGTAGATGTAAAGTTTGAATGTAAGGACTCAAAATTGATTGAGTACAGATCCTGGGAAGATTGATTGATTAAATGTGTGTACTGATCAGAATTGACAGGGTAGAGATCATGAGCAGATGTGGTGGAAGATCCTAGCCCTTGTCTCTCCGAAGAGAAGTTTGGAGCTGAGCTTCCACTCGAGCTTTGAATATTTGTCTGTTGATAATAAGCTTTGAGGGGTTTATGTTGCATATCTTGGCCATAGATGCTAGGATCTGATGCAACTTCTTGAATAATGGTTTGTGCTTCAAGCTTACTAACCACCTCTGACATAGTAGGCCTCAGTGCAGGATCTGCATTGGAACACAATAAAGCCACTTTTATCATTCTTTCAGCCTCCTCCTTGTTGAACTTGTCCTCCAACTTTGGATCCACTATCTCCATCAAGTTTCCTTTCTGTTGTAGTTGAAAGGCCTACAAAGTACCAACAAAATAATATACTTAATAACTTTTGATGCCCTACACATTCGAAAGAGATTCAATTTTTTTCAAGTAAAAATTAAATCCAACAACTTAAGTTGATAGGTAAAAACTCATAATATAATTGAAATTCTAACAATTCTTAAGCAGCGTACGAAATCAAGAAGGCAAACGCTTCCATTTTGTGCTCTATAACTAGCATTGTTACTCCTAATAGCAATTTCCAAAGCAACTACCCCAGAGCTATAAATATCTGCCTTTTCTATTAAGTAACCCCATAATGCATATTCTGGAGCCATATAATAACTAAAAATGTGACAAAATATCATAATAATGTAACTTGAAACCGTACTAGTAAAATCAAAGTCATGCTTAAATACTATAACTTACACAGTTCCTACTACTCTAGTGCTAATGTGAGTGTTCTCCTCTTCTTTGAGCTTAGCTAATCCAAAGTCTGATATCTTAACATTGAGTTGTATGTCAAGAAATACATTTGTAGCTTTGATGTCTATGTGAACTATTTTTAGTGCTGATTCTTCATGGAGAAAAGCTAGGCCTTTCGCTATTCCCACACAAATCTTTTGTCTTGTTGCCCAATCTAATTTCAAGTTGCTTGTTTTTCAACCTATTGATAAACAAATTACCCAATTATAAAAAGGTAAAAAAAAAAAATTGAGAGCATTGCATAAATACAAATGCAATTAAAAATTGAAGAAAAAGCTAGTGTTACCATGCTTACCAAAATCCCTTTATCAGTCTTGGCTTGAGGGAGACCTTACTGTAGGACTATTAGGAGAGCCTTCTGGCAAGTATGAATTTATTGTCAGATATTCTAATCCTCCTAAACAACCTTCAATAAAAACTCTAACTTGGGATCTACCGACCCATTTGAAAAAAGATTTCCTAAGCGTCCCAATCCTTCTCCTCTTAAGACTCCTTCCACACCTACTCCCTTACCCAAGCAATTATTTTCCATGTACTCATAAACCAACAGTAATTGATTCCCTTCAACACAACTTCTGAAAGCTTTACAAGATTTGGGTGTTGCAACCCCGAAATCATGCCTATCTCATTTACAAACTCACGATTTCCTTGCCTTGATTTTAAAGAAATTTGCCTCACAGCGATAACAGGACCGTCTGATAGTTGACCCTGCATTGAGTAATTATAATTTATACATGTTCACGAATATAATCTCACATAATGTTAGTGTATAGGGAGTTCCATCTCTGTGTTGCATGTGCATTCCAAACAAGATACTAACATTACTGGGATAACCAATAGAACAATATTAGATAGAATACCTTATATACAGATCCAAAACCACCTTCTCCAAGCTTGCTTGCAGAATTAAAATTGTCGGTGGCAACTTTTAGTTGTCTAAAAGCTTTACAAGATTTGGGTGTTGCAACCCCGAAATCATGCCTATCTCATTTACAAACTCACGATTTCCTTGCCTTGATTTTAAAGAAATTTGCCTCACATCGATAACAGGACCATCTGATAGTTGACCCTGCATTGAGTAATTATAATTTATACATGTTCACGAATATAATCTCACATAATGTTAGTGTATAGGGAGTTCCATCTCTGTGTTGCATGTGCATTCCAAACAAGATACTAACATTACTGGGATAACCAATAGAACAATATTAGATAGAATACCTTATATATAGATCCAAAACCACCTTCTCCAAGCTTGCTTGCAGAATTAAAATTGTCGGTGGCAACTTTTAGTTGTCTAAAAGCTTTACAAGATTTGGGTGTTGCAACCCCGAAATCATGCTTATCTCATTTACAAACTCACGATTTCCTTGCCTTGATTTTAAAGAAATTTGCCTCACAGCGATAACAGGACAGCGTCTGATAGTTGACCCTGCATTGAGTAATTATAATTTATACATGTTCACGAATATAATCTCACATAATGTTAGTGTATAGGGAGTTCCATCTCTGTGTTGCATGTGCATTCCAAACAAGATACTAACATTACTGGGATAACCAATAGAACAATATTAGATAGAATACCTTATATACATATCCAAAACCACCTTCTCCAAGCTTGCTTGCAGAATTAAAATTGTCGGTGGCAACTTTTAGTTGTCTAAAAGTAAAGGTACCTATTTGCAGATCAAGCCTCATAAGATCTGCATAGAAGCAATCCAAGAGAAGATAGGTCACCTAGGAGTTATATATATGAATGATACAACAACTGAGCAAAAATAAATAATGAAAGACAAAAAAAATAATAACAATGTGCTATTTGTTCTGCATTTGTAACATATTTGAGTTTTGCTTGCACATATGTATGTATCAGTTTAGTGAAGATTGAATCGAACAAAACATTTAGGCCATACCTCTTCTTCTACATTTGTCCCATGAATAACGTCTCCAATACAAGAAAACCACGATGGAAAAAATAATGCATAACACTAAAGCCACAACTCCAACCATAATATGTATAATACTTGGTTTTTAAGATTTTGAAATAAATAACATCATATACCAAGAGGAAACAAGAAACAAATAATTATTAGAAGACATTTCAACAAACGTTGATACCATGCCAAAAGAAAATCTTTACAGCATTGTTTAATACCTTCTCACTATCACAATTAGCTTTTGAAATCAGCAAATAAATCAAACAATAATGCTCATTAGATATTATAATTAAGGTGATGAATACAACTAATGCTTATATTGGTTTTAGCATTTGACGATAGGTACTCTCTATTTGTATACAGTTTTACCTTTCTTTCTGGCAAATAGCATAGCATGTATATTAACTTATGATATTGCTAGTAAAATGGAAATTATTACAGTATATAACTCCAGATTTCATATTAAATTCTTACCTATTTACTGAAATGTAATCAATATCATAAACTGGATGTCTCAGCAAGAATTTAATGACAGCCATAACCTACCATCTAGATATAATTTGAGGCTAACAACTAAAGCAATTCAAGGAATTAAGGTCAGCATCTGAACTACATCGTGAGATTTCTAAATAAAAATTTCCCACTTTCAACATGTTATGCTTATTATCAAGTTATTTCAACAATTCAACATGGACAATGATTGCTTTTGCATTAGACTTATTCTAGTTTCTGTCATCTAAATGAATCTCACTTTTTCAAGTAACATGTTGCTCAGTTCATATTACATTGCTTAGACAAAGGACAATTTAACAATCTTATCCATTGAAAAATAATTTGTTGTAGCACTACTGGCATCATTGGCGCAAGACTTGAGCACCATATAGATAAATAATTATATTACATTTACCACGATCTATAGATATGGCAGATATGATGGGACCATAATATCCTCTATAAGGAATACAAGTAGTCCCTTTTCCAGCCCAATACAAGTAGATGTCCAGGTTATTGTTCGTCACCTTAGCCTTAAATGTTTTTATGATTGCTTTACCGGTTCCTTCGACTTGCTCCTTGATATTAAAATCCTGCCATCTTAATATTCCCTGTAATAGAATTTTCATAACAAGGGTTTTGATAAATATAATAGCAATAACATCTATTCATAACGTAACCAATCACCTGAATATAAATATCAAATATGCATCTTCCGACTCTATTATTTGGTTCTTCATCCGTAAATACAATCTCCGCAAAGTGGAGGTTCACTTTGTAATTCCCATTTTCTAGACAATATCCATAATAGGTAAGAAAGAACAGAGACCCAAGTGCTGTAGAGTACAAGTCTAATTGTGTAGCAGATGATAAAGTATATCTATTAATTTCGTTATGGTCCATGAAATCCCAAACACTAATCATTCCCCAATTGGTTCCCCTATTGTAATTCAATATAGCTTTATCTCCAGCTATTTGATCACCTTCATACACGGTCTGCTTAATGGTTACATCTTGTCCTCCACAGTTTATATGAAATGTTTGGTAATCTGAATCATATATAATTAAAATATTAAATGATTACTACTGTTATCATAGTAATTTTCGTAGTGCATATCAAAATCATGAGCGTCTGAGTTAAATAGTTGTTTTGAAAGAATATATATATATATTTATATATATAAAGTTGTATTTTGTTTTTAACTTCTTAGTTAGTACAATTTCTACGTCTAGACAACCTATGGCATACCAATGCAAACAGAATTTTTTGTCTTCAAATTACCTATCTCAAGTTCATTACAATAATGATATAGCACGTTAGTATGTTGATACAATATAAGGAGATATTCTTAAAATATATGGTTCTACACGTGTTAAATCTGAAGCTATATATAGTTGTTTTTTTTTTTTTCAACTTCTTAGTCAATGCAATTTTTGTGGGTAGACAAAATACCAATGGCATACTGATGCAAATAGAAATTTTTGTTTTTAGATTATTTATCTCAATTTCATTGCAATAATGATGCAACACATTAGTATGTTGATACAATATAGGGAGATGTTCTTATAATATGTAGTTCTACTAGTGTTAAATCTGAAGTTGTGTTTTAAGTAATTGCTGAAGTTATATCTAGGAAATTAAACTCACAATTTGGACAAATGAGTTCGCTGGGGCATGAAAAATTCCCTCCTATTTAACAAGGAGAACAAAACATGTTAATATAATAAATAGATATATAAATGCACATATAAGTAACCATACTATAGCACCATACTATAGCAGTTAGATAATGTTATAGCCCTACCAATTCCTGCATTAGGGGAACCAATTCAAGCTTACCTTTATCTTAGTCAACTGATGAAACTAGCATGATTAACAAGGGAAATTTGTTGTTAGGGTAATACTAAAAACCATAACCTTAAAGATAAGGGAATGATCTTACATGTTGTTCCTCCAAGAAAAGATGTGGTACATGTTTATATTTGATCTAATTAAGAGATAAAGACGTCATGAGTAAAAAGATTTAAAAGGAACTACATGAACATTGTGATTAGAATTTTTTTACCTGCTCTCTGGACAACCAATGGATGTTGTAAAATTGTTATACGAAAGATCACTGCAAATGGTGCATAACATATACAAAATTCAAGATTGAAAGTAAATGTGTATAACGAAAGTTTGTAGGATAAAAAAAATATATGTTAATTATCACTAGATTCAAAAGTTGAATATAATTAGAAATGATCCAATAATAGTGTTTAACACTCTAAGAGAACCCCTCACTTACAAGATCAATGGGCTTATCAGGTGGTTTAAGTCTAAACACAAACACACAACAAATCAAATAACAAAGAATAGATTCAACTATAATCATGTGGAGCGGCTTAAACCCAAGTTTTCTTGGTCAAACAAAGCTTTAATACCATATCAATTACCACTATAACCCAATGTTTAAGTTGATAGAAAATGATTTAGTAGTATGTAAGCACTCTAGCAAATCATTTGATGACATTGAAACCCATACTTAGAGAGAAACATCACTACATTAGAAACACCAAAATTACAATTTTGCTGTGTAGAATGGACCTTCTGCACAACAAGAAATAAGGAGGCAATGTACACTCCTGGACATAAATGTTAATTTATTTATATATCATGGGACCAAAATTTTGAAATAAGAGATAGCATCCAAATTCAAAGATTATTAACGTTCAGGAAGATTAAATCTAACAATTACAACATACTTTTACTAATGAATTTATATACACACACATGTTACCACTCACCTATGTATATGCATAAGTATGTGTTTGTATGCATAGAAGGTTAATGTGTTGGATCTAGTGTGCTAGACAAACCAGACTCAAAAAGAGAGCAACATCAGTTGCATAACCTATATAATAGTGAGAACCAACAATATCTTTTAAGAGTAAAGAGAGTTAGATTAGAGAACAAGAGACTCACATTCTTGTACTTCATTGATCATACAGTGAAGAAACTCTCTTATTACTACTGCTCAGGAGTCCTGTTAGTTTTACTACAAAACTGATTGACTTTCAATAACAGAGCATTTATAAAGTTAGCATTTCAAGGAAAAGAAAATTCGAAGTGCTCACCAGTAGGAGTTCATCATTGATATTTTATTCAACAGCTTTACAAAAAACTTTTCAAGGAAAAGGAAAGTCACTATCTCCAGCCAGTAAATGTGCAAAGATGATTGATAAAAATTCATTTATAATTATTTGATCGAGTGAATTTGACCAATCAGAATTAAAATTATACATGCTTAAAACTTAAAATTCAAGCATCCAAAAACTAAATCCATGCACCTAAGTTTAGAAGCATACCGTTCTCTTTTTGTGTTTTAGAATTTGCTTGGTATAGTTCCATTCAACATGTTGCCACTCAGAAAGCTACCATAAAGCCACATGATGCAATTTAGCACAATATAATACTTCACGGTAATATCGCAACAATTCGATCCCATCAGAAACGATTGGTCCTTAAACATAAATGCTTACATATATGTTGGTCATGTATCGTCACTATTAATTTCTCCTTCCAACTTGTTAAAAGTCATATCACTGTATAAATGGAAAGGAAAAAAAAAAATGTATCAGAAAATGAAAGAACATGTATTATCAGATTTAGTTGTTAAGGGATGTCTTATGTAAATGTATCCTAGAAATGCTTGTAAATTTTAAGCTAGTAGTAAAAGCAATATGTTCTTTACTAAAACATTGGCGCAGATATTTGTTCTTGTGCTCTGAAGTAATAAGAAGCTACTTTCGCTATGGCTCCGAGAATCAAAATTCTTAGAGGGGAAAACGTTTGTTGAATAAGACAAGAAGGATGATGTGCTTACTGCTTACACAACTTATCCCAATTAATTGATTCCTAAATTGATTATTCTACTTCATTTGCTCTTCCACATCTACATATGTATGAATGTTGTTGCTTTCCTCATAAATTTGTTAACCATGGTTGCCAGAAAATTATATAGATCTCCTTCATAAATTACAGAAAAGCCTTAAGCTTTCAGTAGAGAATTTTAATAACCAAGTTGAGTTGCATTCTTTTAAGGCAAGCAAAACTGGCCCTTTTCAGTTAGAGCAACCCCTGAATCTAAACCTGTAGCAACCAGCCAAAGCATTACTTCTTTTGGGACCAAGTTGAAAGTTTTTATTTGTGGTGTTAAGAGGAGCATGAAAAATGCATGATGGTTGCTGTTGAAGGATTTCAAACGTGGCATGTGGAAAATGTAAAAATCATGTCTTTGCTTTCTTCTAAATTTAAGAATGCTATATCAAATTACAAACACAAAAATTAAGCATTACAGTGTTAATCACAGATAAATATTGAAGCTTTATCCTTATAATTAATGTTTTCAGATCGCTTATGTTCCGAACATATGTAGGGATAGATCCAGACATGCTCAAGTTTCGTAAAACCCTATAGACAAAATTCCTTCTAATATATATTTATTATTATTATCATTATTTTGAACTGCCTCCTCTAACGTAAACTTCTTGGTCTATCACTGCCCTTTCTTATATGAATTTCTGGTGCACCATTGCTTAGAAGAAGATCCAAGTCCTTTTTGTAGTGGTGCATTGCTCCTACTTTAATGATACTTAACGAAAAAAATACATGGTTAAGACTTTTTCTTTCATTTTTTTTTCCTTACACATACAACCAAATAATATCATTCCATCCAAACTAGCTAACTTACTCTTCCAAAAAGTTCAGGTAGAGGTAGAACTCATACCTAAATTGGGTTTGCTTCTAGCATATGGTGACAAGCTAGGGACTTTTCTTTTTTCTTTTTTTTTTGGTCCTTACTGATCATAAAATATGTCGACAAACTAGGATTTTCTTTTTCCTAGTGGTCATAGAATATGTCGGCGAATCAATTAGTTAAAAAAATGATTAAAATACTGTTAGGTAATAACCCAGAAGACTTGGTGATCGATTAGATTAATGATAAATGCTTTTCAAGACAGTCATTTATGTACGTATTTTCATTTATCTTATTTTATCAATAAAACACGCATGTTACTGCTTAAAAAAATTGTGGCCATTATTGTTTTTAAAAAATAAACAAAGGTAAACTGATTGACTAATCGTGTTCATACTTCCACAGTTCTACTGGTTAATTAAGAATACATATTTCAGTAACTTTCCGTTTCGTACTTATAAAATAAATAACATATACATATGCAAACCAACCATGTGCAGAATGCATTACTCTGTGGTAGGAGTAGGCGTGAAGTTTATAGTAAAAAAAAACTTTGGTCATAGTGTCATACTAGAGTTATCTCGTTCGTACTTTTCTTGGATTCACAATAAAACATATGTTAATGAGAACCTTCCACATGATTTAGTGGTAAAAGAATATTCATTCCATTTGATAATATTTTATATTTAAGTTGTTTTATCACCCATGATATTTAAAAAAAAGTGAAAATTGAAGGTGAAAATTGTAAGAAGTAATACAATCACAGGATTGAATTTTATTTGTAACACATAATTAAGTAATAGTTTTTATACGTGTAGTGCATTAACATCCTTCACTTTATATACCAAAACGCCCTTCTTTTATCTTTTCTTGTTTCTTTCTCTCTCCGACATGTTGTTATTATTATTATTATTATTTTCATTTCTCAATCTGCAAGCTATTATTCTCTTTTTTTCACTCCCTCACTCGAACACATCATTGCTTTTTTTCTTTTTTCTCTTTTCAAACTAGTATTTCTTTTTTCTTTCTCTCTCTAGAATATTTTCTTACATCTGTTTCTCAAAAACACGTACATCTCTAATACTAAACCCCTTTATTTTTTAATAGGCTTGTAAGAAGAACTACAACACTAAGATTTAGGGTAAAAAAAAAATCATTGAGACGCTTGAGGTTGGAGAAAAATTATGTTGTCTCCAAAAACAGTACCATGGATCATAGGGAAAAAAAAAATGCCAATAAAGGCCTAATGGAGTAACAAACCCAAAGGCCAAAATAAAGAATCAAGCAATTCAAAGCCCATCGTACCATGATACATCAGCAAAATGCTGTATCAGCAGCAATACTGAACGAATTCATTCACCCAAGACAGTGAATTGGCTCAGGATCAGAAGGTCGCATAAGGCATAGCTTGAGATTACAGTCATAGAAGTAATTCATGACATGTCCTTAACTCGCTATTTCCTTAACAATGTTAAAGACCTGAAAAATGGAAATCATGGCATTTTGCTTTATTTCAATGATATTCTGGAAAAAGGGAAAAAAATTCATCAAACAAGAAGATTTCCATAATGCTTAGAAGATCATTTTCAATAGGAAGTTGCTAGAATCACACTTTGATTCAAACATGGACATGATTAAATTGCACTTTGATTTGATATTCAAGTGTTTAATGAAGTCTTATGTAAAATAGGAAAGAAAAATTTTAGTCTATCCTACATTGTAGCAACCAAATTATAAGTCAAAACAACCAAAAAAATTTACACTACTGAGTTAAATATTGGGCAACTTGATCACATGCATGAACACTATAAAATATTGGGCAACTTGATCACATGCATGAACAATATAAAATATTGGGCAACTTGATCACATGCATGAACAATATAAAATATTGGGCAACTTGATCACATGCATGAACAATATTTTATATAGTTTTCTTATGTTTGCACTTATAGCTTATCTTCATTTGACACTTTTAGTATATTATGAATTAAATCCTTCTCAGTAGTTGTAAGTGTAAACAAAAGAAAACTGTCTATATTTAAGCAACGCCGATATTTTGAATAAACAAAGACTCCATAGGAAATTTTGGCCTTGTTTATGTCTTTAATTTATGCCGAAACAACCAAAAACATTTACACTACCAAGTTAAATATTGGGCAACTTGATCAGATCCATGAACCATATAAATTCCTTCTCTGTACAAGTGAAAATTTATTTATTTAGTCCTCGAATTTATATATAGCTAATAAGTAGATGTTAAGTCAAAACAACCAAAAAAATCTGCGTTAATAATTTAAATATTGGGCAATTAGGTTAATCACATGCATGAACAATATAATTAATTCGTTCTTTGAATAAGTGACATTTATTTATTTAGTCATCGAATTCAGATATAGCTAATAAGTAGATGTTTAAGTCAAAACAACAAAAAAATTTTACACTACTGAGTTGAATATTGGGCAACTTGATCACAACAGGCGTGAACAATATAAAAATATTGGGCAACATGATCACTTGCATGAACAATATAAATTCGTTCTCTGTACAAGTGAAATTTGTTTGTTTATTGCTTGAATTCATATATAACTAATAAGTAGATGACAGTATCGGACCTGACTCCTATCTTGAGTCCGGGAAAATTCCGTCAAAATTGGGGTTTTTTTAGGTTGAAAATCTGGATTTACTGAAAATCCTTTGAAATAACCATCAAAATTTTGGAAATGATTTTGATCAAAATGCAAATTGAACAAAATTAAAATTTTTAAAATTCTCGTGCTGCAACTCATAACTAAATGTATGAAATAAATTTTTGAAATATTTGTAAAAGGATTATTAATTTGTAAACTATTAGAATGACAAGATTAGTTTGTTAATCTTTAAATTTCGGAATGCTAGACAATATGATAAATTTTTAATTTTCAAATTAAAATTAAAATTTTCGAACTTCTCGTGTTGCAACTCATAACTAAACATATGATTATTAATAATAAATATATATTAGAAGGACAAGATTAGTTTGTTAGAAAACCCCTCACTCTAACTTCAATAAATTGTATGCTTGAAGCATTCCCAACCCACATTAATGAGATTGTAGATTTGAGTTATATCTCATTTACCAAATCTCAAAATGTAATAATAATATTTAAAAGAAAAATAAAAACTAATATTTTAGTAAATATGAATATTCTGTGCCTATCCAAAAAACAAGAACTATGTCTGATTAAGAATACATAGATAGTCTTTTTTTTTTTTTTTTCTTTTGACAACTATCAAGGCGCTGCTTTTTATTTATTCAAAATAGAATAAATCTTGAAACAAAAGAAAAAAAAAAGATATAATTTTAATGTAAGCCATTCAGATTGATAATTTATGATTCATTGAATTGATTGAATTTTTCAGACAAGAGTAAAAATATTAGAATTAAAATGAATTAAGAGAAATGATAATAACCCATAAAAAATGCAAATTATTAGAAGAGTTATCTATAAATAAAAAGTAAGTTGAAGAAAAAAGAGTATAGAAAAAAGTTAAGAAGTAATGAAGGGTTGATGAGGGGAGAATTAACAAAAATAAGAAACTATAATTAATATATAGCAAATTATGAGCTTACAAAATTTTTTCCGAATTTTAGGTGGGACACGTGCCATCCTAGTGCAATGCTTGGTTCGTCATTGAGTTTAATGAATTCATGAGAAAGTTGAAAAAATGATCTTTATATGGTTTTAGATCATTTAAATAGTAATATCTATGAAGTTTTGAAAAGTGATCTCAAACGCTGTCAAAAAAGGAAAAAAAAAAAAAGTGATCTCAAACCATTATTGAATTATAATCCATACGCCGGATGTCTTGCAACATATTTTCTCTTTCAATTATATAAAAAAATGAAATAAAATAAAAATTCAAGATTTTACTTTTAAAAAAAAAAGGATAAGGACAAAAGTAGTATTATAAAATATTGAGTTAACATTTGGGTCACTTTTCAATAATGGAACAATTGGGTCTCAAATTATATATGAAAATACTAAAATACCCTTCTCATAAAAAATGGTTAAAGAGATATTTTGCAAACATCAAACCCTCCACTTGCAAACATCAAATACATCAAACCCTATACTACTCACACTGCAGTCTTGATACCGGTCACCACTGGTGTGAGTAGTGGTACCATGTCTTGATATGTCGAAACCAGAATGCAAAATACTATTCACACCAGGTGTTATTAGTGTGAATCATACTGGTCACTATTGATGTGAATAGTGATATCATGTCTTGATGGAACAAAACCAAAAGGCAAAACACTACTCACACTAGGTGTGACGAGTGTGAATCATAATTGTCACCATTGGTGTGAGTAGTGTTTTGCCTTCTGGTCACTATTGGTGTAGTAGGCAAAACACTAGTTACATCAGGTGTGACGAGTGTGAATCATACTGGTCACCATTGATGTGAGTAGTGTTTTGTCATATCAAGACATGACACCACTACTCACACCAATGGTGACCAGTATGATTTACACTTGTCACATCTGGTGTGAATAGTGTTTTACCTTCTGGTTTTGTTCTATCAAGACTGAAAAACAATTGAAAAAACAATAACTATCAGCAGAATAACAATTGTTCAAAAGTTAAAATACATTACCGTAGTGTAGAAGATGAAAATGGATGATGTGAAGAAGAAAATGAAGATGGATAGTGGCTAGTGCAGAAGCAAATGAAGATAGATGGTGGATGGTGTCACGAAAATGAGGAGAGACCAAAAGAGAAAGAACAGAAAAGTAGATCTGCAAAATAAATAAATGAAGGAGGAGGAGACAGTGAAGAAACAGGGGCTGTTGGCGGGAAAATAGAGAGAAAGAGGAAAGATAATGAATAGTGATTAAGGGTATTTGTGTCAAAACAAAAAGGGCTGGGACACAATTGTTAATTTTATTCAAATGGGATAAAAATGTTAGTTCAATGTTCTAAAAGGACACCAGCTGACATTTTCTCAAAACAAATAAAAAAAGTTAGCGCTTGTTGTATGAAGTGAGTATGGCCTCGTTCAACTCGTAACTTGCAATCCGTGACTCTAGCAATGAGAATATATAAGAGAAAAGGCCAAGCTGAACTAGAGCTCTAAAGGACAATTAATAATAAAGAGTCAAAGAAGGGAAAGTTAGAGATGACAATTCTATTGGTAGAACACATGCTTGTGATAAACAAATATGGATAATTATAACTACCAACGCACAATTCCATCCACCAAATATTAGCTTGTGATGAAAGACCGATATGGGTAATATTAACAGGATTTATGGGTAGGTAAGAAGGTGAAAAAATTCATACTCATTGCAAGTGTAAAGCCCCAATCTAACTAGACCCAAGAGATTAATTAAAATCTAATTTATTGTTATTAATTTGGTTCGGTTTAAGTTTTAGAAATGCAAAAGTTTGTGGATAAATATCCAATGAGAGGATATTTTAAAAAAACAATTAAGAAAGTTGGGCTAAAAAGAAAAAGACTATAAGGGTAAAATAAAAATTTACATAGGTTGAAAACATTCATACTGATGGGTGAAGGTTTTTTTAACATAATAATACAAATAATAATAATATATAAAATTGCAAATGTGATGGGCCATTGGGATAAAAAAATAAAAAAATATATATATATATGTTAGTGAATGTTATTGAGAAAATAATAATAATAATAATAATAATAATAATAAAGAGATAAGGTGGCATGAGATAAGGATGGTGTAGTGCCTATATATATGTGTGTGCCTTGAGAGAAAAGAAAAAAAAAAAAAAAGGCCATTCGGCTAGCAGAAGAAAAAAAACTTAAGGAAGATAGGTATGAAGTAAGGCAGTCGAGTTATGTGATATATATATATATATATATATATATATATATATGCCTCTTGATATTCGGCTAAAACAAACCTAAAGCAAAGGAAAATAAGAAAATAAGAAGCAAAACCGTGAGAAACCAAGAAGAAAAGGAAAGAAAAAATAGTTGGATGTCCGATTTATCAATATAAGTAAGTTTATTTTAATAGGATTTAGATTCCAGAAAATTTGTTTATTTTTCTATAAGTTTTAAATTGAGTTTTACGTGATGTTAGGGTGAATCCAGGATGAATAAAAAAATCAAAGGAAAACTCGTTTAGATCTAGAAATAAGTAAAAAAGTTATATGAGTGGATAGTTTTATTTTAAATTAAATTTATTGAATTATGTTTATTTATATTTCAGATTTTATTATTTATTTTAAGTAAATTAATTGTTGAGTTAATTGATTTTATAGACTATAAATCATGTCTTACGATTGAAGTAAAAGTTGTTACGAATTTGTATATATACTTATCAGAAATTACAGTCAGAATTTTATGTTTTCAATTCGAATTATTATAAGGAAAATTTCAATATGTTTTAAATAATATGATTTTGTGTTTTGAAAAAAAAAATATTGATTTCATTTTAAGAAAATTATTTATTTAGAATTATATCAATATTCAGAAAAGATTTGAGAAAGAAAAATAAAATATATATATATTTTTTTTTTTCAAAATATCAAGGTTGTACCCCCCCCTCTAACGGTCAAGCTGCCTTCACATGAATAAGTCCGAAAAAGTCGCCCAGCACGTGTATAGTAGATGTTTAGAGTCATTGAATCGCCCAGTACATTGATGACAGATGTTATCTCTCGTTTTGTGTGTGTATTGAGTATCTCCACCACGTATGACAGAGTTCTCCGGATACTAGTATTGGTGTAGATTTCCAGATTTTAGACGTTATATACTGAGTTTGATCAGTATAGATGAAAATTTACAGAACTACAAGATTTACAGAAAAATATTTCAGAAAAGTTTACTGACTATAGATTTTTATATTTTATATTATTAAAGTTATAAAAATAAATTATATAGAAATTTGTGGTTTTACAGCGATATGAGATTTATATTCAGTTTTATTTTCAGATATGATTATTTATGAATTATTGAGAAATATTTATTGTTATAAAAAATATATTATATTTTATTTAGAAATGTTTTTGAAAAGTTATATCCACTTACTGGACGTTACTTTTTATAAATTCAATTTTCTTTTTAGGTATCCATCGGAGGTTCGTGTAGATTATTACATATCGTGAGGGAGGTCACATAATGATGAACCGTTGCATTTATGTACATTATTTCTTTTATAAACAAGATTTCATAAATGTATGTCGAAAAATAATTTTACAAACGAATTATTATTTTACATACATTTATTAATATTTTATATATTCAGTTTATGAGTCCTACATGAGAAATTTAAATATTTTAGATTTATTCAATTTACATTTCGATCAAAATGATTATCAAAATTATGATGATTATTTTAAAGGATTTTTCGTAAATCTAGATTTTAATCTAAAAAGACCATAATTTTCACAGAATCCTCTCAGACTTGAGATGGGAGTCGGGTCGAGTTTCGTTAAGTTGGTATTAGAGCAAAGGAATAGTAGGCCGATCCTTGAGAGCTCTTGCATATGAGTAAGGTGGTGAAGCGTGACTCTCAACCCAAGGGCTTTATGAGGAAAGGGCTACCCTCTGAGGATAGTGGTTCGTCCAACCCAGAGAGGTGGAGCCGCCCATAGAATGCTCAAATAGGTACAAGTTGTTGCCCAACGGGGATGGTGGTTCATCCCGCACAGAACACGACACTTGGTACCAGAGCAATGGTTTTCAAATTCAGAGAACTTTTCTTCTCACAAACACTCAATTTTCATTTTGTTAAAGATAAAGTTATAGTTTTATCATACATCATGTGGCTAGTCTCACACGAAATCTGTGGAAGATCTAAGTTAGCATCTACGGTTTAGTGTTGATAGATTAAGTTGAATTGATTTTGACATGAGCGAGATATATTTTGTGATAGTAATAAGAGATTTACCATATTGTTTATCATTTCGAATATTTAGATAGTAATTATTGAAGTATATATGTATTTGGTGATTAAGTTTTGGTGTGTTTAGATGATATGATCTTATGTTTTGATCAATTAGAATAAATATGGTGTTATTTTGATTGATTACCATTTAGTACAAATTGTGGAGTTTTGAAATGTTGATCTTATAAACCATAAAAGTTTATAGAATCAATTGAAAAGATAACAGATAAGGTAGATCCTATGTGGTTTAAGTTCTTGATGATTAGATAACCTTTGATTGATAGATATGATAAGATGAGATTGAATTGTTATATGTGGACATAATTTTCCATATTTGAATACAGATGGAATGTAACGATTTAAGCCCCCCTTATCAGGATTTTGAGAGTTAAATTTTAATTGTGTATAATATTTTGCTTTTAAGTTTTGATTTTGAATCTATCTGTGATTATAAGGTAATTTATGAATTCATATGACGTTATGACCAGAATATAATTTTGATGGATTTTAATCAAGTTTAGCAGTTAAAACATATTTTTAACCGAATTTTGTTTTTATTGGTGACAAGCCTCTTTCTAACTACTAGCTAGGCGACCTGCCTGGCAACCCCACGGTAGCTCCCCAGTCGAGATCTGCTCTGGCTGGAAAGTTCCCGTGAAGCTAAGCCTATTTTCTTTTCTAAAATACTATCTATATGCATTTAAAAATCTTTGCTCTGATACCAACGTTGACAGGCCCCTTTCTAACTACTAGCTAGGCGACCGGCCCGGCAACCCCACGATAGCTCCCCAGTCGAGATCTGTTCTGGCTGGAAAGTTCCCGTGAAGTTAAGCCTATTTTCTTTGCTAAAATACTTGAAATCCTTTTTATTTTGAAAAATGGTGGGAATTTTGTTCGTTATAAATAACTTTATGAAAATAATATTTTCACAGAAAACCGGCAGCACAACGGCTGTTTTTATAAAATTTCACCCTGTAAAATATCTCAGAAAACCTGTATAATTGTATTCACAAACAATTTCTATAATCAATAGGCCTTCGGCCATTTTCAAACTCATAATCATGCAATTAAGCGGAAGTAACTTGAATAAATCTTAAAAACAACATGCATGATCTTTACAAAATCCTTAACTCAAAATAATATTTACAAAACTAGAGAATCTGGAAAATGATATTAAATACAATACATGATGCTATGCTAGAAAATAGTGCAGTCTGGTCACGCGTGTCTAGCTGGCCTGTCCGTGGCCTGTCCGTCCGAAGGAGATACGTCAACCGCGCTACTCGCACCTGCACCTGAGGGAGGGTTTTAAAGAAAATAGGAAAACAGTGGTGAGAATAACTCAGTGAGTGGGTGAGTTTATCATAAACTATACTTTTGCTTAAAAATACTATTCCTCCCAAAAATAGATTGGAAAACTATTACTTACTTACTTTTCCTGAAAACTGTAAACTCGTTTAAAAGCTGCGAAAGTTATTCATCAAACTTTTCTTAAAATTCTTCTTATTTTCTTACTAGCCTATCTGGCAACCCAGGGAAATCTTGTCCTTCGTGACGGTGTGAAGACACGCCACTAGGATAGGGGAACTCTCATTATGTGTAGTCGCAGATGTGCATTCTTGCTTTTTGATTCCAAGCTCGGATTTCGTTTCCGTCCGTCCGTCCTGGAATCCGCTTTTTAATCGCTTTCGCCTTTGGAATAATTTTACAATTCGGAATCCGTCTTCGCGAACTCGAATTTATTTCTCTAAATCGAAAATAATTATTCCAAATATTTCCGGACTCGATAATTATATTTTTCTGATCGGACGCGATCCATCGAAAAATATTTCGCTCTCCGACGAACGCGGTTTTGGGTTTTACAATTGGTGATGCATTTGATACAGATCTTCAATTGTATTTGTGTTAGCACATTGATTTTAATTAGTTAATATTCATTGCTCGAGGTTCCTTATGGATTAATTTGATTAGTTATTTTGTATTTGTTTAGGTGAAATGAGTGGTAGAATTCTAAGGAAATGTTGATAAAAGATTTTTATATTCATTATAGAGAATTATCATATTAAGAGAGCTGATCATGTGAATAATTATTAGTCTCTTGCAGTGGATTGAGACTAAAGTAGTATTCAATAAGGATCGTTTTTTATATATTTGAATTTGGAGCTTTATTTGTAGATATGTATGATTTATAATTTTGGATGATGTTTT
This sequence comes from Dimocarpus longan, assembly GCA_022984855.1. Taxonomy (NCBI): domain Eukaryota; kingdom Viridiplantae; phylum Streptophyta; class Magnoliopsida; order Sapindales; family Sapindaceae; genus Dimocarpus; species Dimocarpus longan. Next base: position 19,857,510 of record CM041017.1, read on the forward strand.
GAATTATATTTGATAGCTTTAAATATTTATAACCTAGAGTTTTTAGATGATTGAAATTTTGGAGTATTGAATAAAGTTCCAGATTGACTCTTGAAATGTAGGCAAAAATTGTATAATGGCTTTGTGATGTTTAATCTTTTGCTTAAGAAAATTCATGTTTACTAGATTTGAAATTGAATTATGAAACAGTAGATTTGAATTTTGAGATAACTGAATTACATTTATGTGAATGTGATAGAGCATTGGTGTCATATGATATGATTTTGAATGATTTATTTGTTTCCAAAGAGTATGGATAGAAAATGATAAAAATATATGATTAATTATTCATTAGTATATATTGATTCATTATTCAAAAATTACATGAAGTATAAGAGTTATAGGGAATGATTTATTAAGTTTTGTATATTATTGGAAGTGATAAAAAGGGAAAATGATTATTATTTAAATAGTATAAATATTTATCATTTGGAATAGTTGTAGGTGTGATTACTCAAACATATACGAGTATGATTATTGTTGAGGATTCTAATTGAAGAGTTTTGTTCAATGATTGTCTATTTAGGTGTTTTTTTTTTTTTTTTTTTTGAGGGAATAAATAATAAATTAGAAAGCACTCAAACAATCCTTGGCAATCAAACCTTCAAGAAAAGGAGGAGTGACATGCCAAACAAATGGACTAACATGGGAACGAGCAGCCTTAGCAAGCGCATCAACCATGCCGTTAGCATGCCTTTTAATAAAACAGACTCTAAAATTATTACAATGCGAAAGTAAGCTTTTACAATCCTCAATAAGACAACCAAACTCAGACTAGTCCCGATTTGTAGAATTAATAGCATCTACCACCACTTTAGCATCCAATTCCAAGATTACATTAGCCACTTGCATGGAAAGAAGCCAGGAAATGGCTTCACGACAAGCCAACGCTTCTGCTTCTTTAGAAACACAGCACCCTTGCACCAATTGAGACCGACATATAAGAAAACTGCCATCATCCTTTCGAATAACCATCCCCAAGCCAATCCTTAGCGATTGCTCCAGAACCGACGCATCTATGTTACATTTTAACCAACCTTTCTCCGGATTACACCAACTGACTCCCATTTCTCAGGAGCCCGACCTACACACTTCTCCGGGAACCTTAGAGATTGCCACTCTTTAACAAAATCCAAACCATCCTTCATTGTCAACCCAGGGGAGCTTCTAAAGTTACGCCATAGTTTATTATTCCTTTGGCACCAAATTCCTCAAATAACTGAAGCTACACAACCTGTCCGCTCACTGTTTAACCCCGCTAAAACCCTCAACAACCACCCACCAACATTTTCAGAACTTGTCAGAGAAAAGACTATACCAACTTCTTTCCAACAAAGAGCAGCAAAAAGGCAACTAAAAAACACATGCTTCAAAGTTTCAACATCAGAACCACACAAAATACATGTTGGATCACAAGGCATTCCACGCATCACCAGATTCACCCTAGTAGGAACACAGCCCTACATACTTTCCATAGCAACATCTTGAACTTAAAGGGCACCTCTAAATCCCATAATCTTCCCCACTCACCCTCAATAGAGTCCAAAACCACAACCCAACCACTCCACAGCTAGTCTATAACCTGATTTAACCGAGTAGATACCATCCTTACTATAATGTCAAATCATTTTATCCACTCTGTTCCCATTCCCTAGCGGTAAACTAGCAATAGCCCATACATCCCTCTCTATAAACAAACTCTCCAGCAACTCTACATCCCATTCTCTACTCCTAGGAATCCACAAATCAGTAACTTTCAAATCTTCCAAACTAGCTATAACAGGGGTCTCAAGTTTAAAATTGCGATCCTCCTTAAGCAACGGATCACGCCATAAATCAAAACTACCCCCCATCCCCAATCCGCCACCTGCACCCTTTTTGAAGCACAGAATTAACACTCCAAATGCCTCTCCAAATAAAACTTGGATTATAGCCTAACTTGGCATTAAAGAAATCATTCTTTGGAAAGTATTTGGCTTTGAAAACCCAAATACTTTCCACTACATCATTCTTTGGAAAGTATTTGGATTTGGTCAAGTGTATAGTTTTATTTTAAATTAAATTTATTGAATTATGTTTATTTATATTTTAGATTTTATTATTTATTTCAAGTAAATTAATTGTTGAGTTAATTGATTTTATAAATTACAAATTATGTTTTATAGTTGAAATAAAAGTTATTACAAATTCATATATATACTTATAAGAAATTATAGTAAGAATTTTATGTTTCAATTCGAGTTACTATAAGGAAAATTTCAGTATATTTTAAATAATATGATTTTGTATTTTGAAAAAGAATATTGTTTTAATTTTAAGAAATTATTCATTCAGAATTATATCAGTATTCAGAAAAGATTTGAGAAAGAAAAAAAAAATGTTTTTAGAACACTGAGATTGTATCTTCTCATCTAACGGTCAAGTTGATTTCACGTGAGTAAGTTCGAGAGAGTCGTTCAGCATGTGTATAGCAGATGTCTAGAGTCATTGAGTCACCCAGTACGTGGATGACAGATATTATCCCAAACTCTACGTGTGTGTTAAGTATCTCCACCATATATGATAGATTTCCCCGAACACTAGTTGGTGTAGATTTTCAGATTTCAAATTTCAAATGTTATGTACTGAGTTTGATCAGTACAGATGGAAATTTACAGAACTACGAGATTTACCAGAAAGAGATTTCAGAAAAAATTTATAGATTATAGATTTTTATATTTTATATTATTAAAGTTATAAAGATAAATTATATAGAAGCTTGTGATTTTACAGCAACATAAAACTTATATTCAGTTTTATTTTCAGATATGATTATTTATGAACTATTGAGAAGAATTTATTGTTACCAAAAGTATATTATGTTTTATTTAGAAATGTTTTTGTATATTCACTCACTGGGCGTTACTGTTCACTATTTTATAAATTCATTTTTCTTCAAGTATTTATCCTAAGTTCATACAGATTATTGCATACCATGAGGAAGGCCACATAATGATGAACAGTTACATTTATATATATCATTTCTTTTATAAACAATATTTCATAAATGTATTTCAAAAAATAGTTTTACAAACGAATTATTATTTTATAGATATTTGTAAATATTTTATATATTTAGTTATGGGTTCAACCCAATAAATTTAAAGATTTTAGATTTATTCAATTTATATTTTGATTAAAGTGATTATCAAAATCATGATGATTATTTTAAAGGATTTTCAGTAAATCCAAATTTTAATCCAGAAAAATCACAGTTTTCATAGGATCCTCCCGGACTCAAGATAGGAGTCGGGTCGGCTTCCATCAGTAAGTATGGATAGGGTGTGAATATGAAAACAACATTCATATACTATTTGCGAAGCAATTTAAATTAATATGTATAATATATATATATATATATATATATAATAAAGATATAGGAAACCATTCAAACTACGTGGTTTTAAGTTTAGTGAAATTTTGATCAAATTTTGAGTTAAGTTGGATAGACCATATATGTTCATCGTCATGATTTTTATAAGATTTTTAAACGTATTATAAATATACGATGAATACTCATATAATATACACTTTCAAAGTTATTAAAACTTATATTGAATATCGATAACATTACAAATTTTTATAAGTAATTAAAAAAGTTTATGTTGAAAACTTAGTATAACTTTTAAAAGTATATTGAATATGCCTAAATATTTTAATTCCCTTAAATATTTTAACAGTCTCTATAAATCTAAACTTAATAATCCTTCTCACTGTTTTTTTTTTTTTTTATCAATTAACAGTTTCAAACAAAGTATATATTACCTATATATATAATTCGTATAATGCCACTTCCTAAGAAAACAAAAATTATAATTTCACATATTAGTCAACATTATAATTAAAGCCCCCATATATGTCTGAATTATGTCTGTTTAATGTCCAAATGAGATGGGGTGTGGAATATGACTAAACCCGTTGACCTTACCAACTGTGTCCCCTTCAAGTTTCTCTTTAGCTCTTTGGTTCATCAACTTATAATAATGTCTCTCTCTCACATGCAAAACATGTCCGAAACTCGGTGCAAGTCTGCGTTTTAAACTCTTTAGGCAGGTGGGGTTCGGCTCTTTGTGGAGAAACGGAGCTAAAACTAATTACTTGATGGCCACATGCTCTCTCGATATCGGTGATGGCGGCGACGTTGGTGCCTATGGAGGTGATGAAGATGAGAAAGAGCAAGAAGGGGATCTCCTTCCTGGTCACAGAGAGATGTCTCTGACGTTGACTCTGGGTTGAACTTGAATTCTACTCCTGGTATGTTTGTTGTTGCATTGTTTTGAGTTTTGAGTTTTGAGTTCGATATTTTCATCTGTTGGATCAATCCTTATGCAAACAAATCTGAGATCTTGCACTTGAAATTTACAACAGCTAAACCCTTTTATTTTTGTCACATCATTGAGATTATTGATTAAGTCGTGTCCAAAAATCATTCAACAACATATTACAATTCTTGTTCCGATTCTGTGAGATATTTCCAAGTCAAAAAACGATAAGGAAAGTAAAAATTTAATCAATGCTAAATTAATCTATCACTTTAACTTACTTTTTAACAAATTATTGGCTACCAGTATGAGGCATTTATGCCAACTTACAATCAGAATATAAATTCAATCAGACAATAATTTCCTTCCTGTTTGTTAACATGCATAAAAGTATTTTCGTCATTTTATCTCATCTTTGCTATTTCACAGACAAGCAAAATCTCAGCCATCTTTCTTGGAAATGGACATTGAAGATACTATTAAAGTAAAAACGGAGAATTATTAATAAAGTGAAAATTACAAAAAAAATGTCCATTGTAGAAAAGGAAATTTCCGTTTTATCCACTTTTTCAAAAAAATTTTATTTTAACCCCTCAAATAAATTAATTACGATCTAAAGTCAAATTATCCTAATTGCCCCTGCATACCTTGTTTTCCTCCTCCATTGTTCATAGTATGAGATTTTTTACTTTCTTTGCTAATTATTTAAGTTTTGTTGGGGTTATTTATTTATTTTTTTTTTGATTATTTATTTATTTTGTATCTTGGATGTTAAGTATTGATGTTTAAAATTAGATTTGGTTAAATTTGACTTGAAAATTGAGGTTTTCGATGAGATGCAATGTAAATACAATAATTGGATTGCATCGATTTTTAAGTCCACTTAAAAACCGACCGGAACCAGTTTTTTAAGTTCACTTAATAACTAAATTGGGTACCAATTTTTAAGTGGTTTTAAAAATCATATATATATTTTTTAAATTGATGATATTTTGATAAACTTGGATATAAGGTGAAAATAGTTTGTTTAAGAAATTAAAAACGAATTTTTCCTTGGTTTTAGGAAAAGTGAAAACCTCTCAATATAAAAGAAGAAAAAAAAGTAGTAGCAAAAATTGGTGGAAGTTTAACCTAAAGCTTGTTCTCTATAGCTTTATAGGTGGAGACGGTCCATCTCCAATAATGATTGATGATATTAGAAATGTAGTGATCCACACGTAACTCACTAGGGATCCGTCATTGGATCTCTAGATTCATCAATGGAGAGGAGCGTCATTGGATCTCTAGATCTATCAATGGAGAGGAGGAGATCCACTATCTATTGGATTTTTTTTTTTTTAATTCTTATAAATTAAAATTTCTACTTTTAATTTAATATGATCCTCCATTATCCATCTCATAATGGACAATAGAGTTCCTTTAAAAATATTATTATTATTATTGACATGAAAGGAGTTTAGAATTTTTTTTTTTTATATTTATAATTTTTAATTAGGGTTACCATGGGTATTTTTATCATAGGAAATTTTATTATAATATTTATTTTTTGTTGATTTATCTCGTTTTTTAACAATGAATGTACCATGGAAAGTCATGATCATAAAGTTTTAAAAACGATGAGTTTTTAAACATTTTTAAGGACTATAATTTTGGTAATGTATTCATAGTTAAAAAAAAGGTAATTGTAAAAGTTTAGATTAATTGTTAAAATATAAGAAATAAAAATAAAAAATTTATCTTTTAATCTTTTACCTCCTGAGACAATCAATGTTAAATATAGCACTCAAATACAGATGAGATTCCTATCTCAATTGGTCTCAGTAATTCTTTAGGTCAATCTTAATCTTTAAACCTAAAAAAAAATACAAATGAGGTCGTTATCAATGTTTCAAAATTTGTTTTTCAGTTTTAGTAGTCAAACTGCGGTAGGTAGCTAGTAATTTATTTATTTCTTTTTGTTTTTTTCTTGGAAAA
>CM041017.1:19863923-19885193 GCA_022984855.1 Dimocarpus longan
TTTCTAAATTATTTATTTAATTTTTGAGAATACTATTTTGAATAATAAAACATTACAAATCAATAACGGTGGATTTGAATCTCAAAATTTTCTTCAATTTGCTTGAGTTTTACAACTTAATCTTGTCTCATTAATTTAAAATTTTATTTTTTATTTTTTATAGTATTAGTCAATTCTCAATTTTCAAATTTTGGTAACTAAATTAGGATTTAAATTTAACTTGGATTTAGATTAATATTTTCTCAATATTTGTGAGATTGACTTCGTAACTTGTATAATCTATTCTACAGTAGACTCGTACACATGTGAGTACTAAAATTTGTACAATAAATTTTAAATTATTAAGACCACTGATATAAGAAATTCATTGTGTTTTTTTTCTCTTAAAAATATTTATTTTTCCTATTTAATTCAAATGATCATAATAATTTAAAAAATTAGGATATATCGATCACAAATATATAGCACATTTTACAATACACATAAGTTTGAATACACCTGATAGCTGTAAATGACAGATTGCATTAAAAAGTTACTTATTATATTTATTATATCTAATTATATATTTATTATTTTTAATTATAATTAAATGAATCAAATTATATTATATTATATCTGACTCATTGAAATTTGATATGTATTTATTATTTCTAATTATAACTAAATGAGTCAGATTATATTATATTAAATCTAAATAATTGAAATTTTAATTTGACTCATTTACTTATGATAAAATATAATAAATATGTAATAAATATAATAAACAATTTTATATTTTAATTAGTGTTAGGTATATCCATACTCTCCCCCCTCTCCTCTCTCTCTCCATATATATATATAGTTATAATTTTTTTATATTAATATTTTCTTTTTGGGAATTGGTTTTTTATTTTATTAATTTAATTTTTAACATTCTTTTAAATTATGAATGGTTGTTGTTATGGTTTTTATTTTTATTTTTTTTCTAATTAGTGAGTGTGAAAATTAAGGTATCTCTGGTGAAAATTTAGGAAGAAAAGGCTAACCGTTGTCGGACGTAGATGTTATTAGTTCTTTTTTTTTTTTTCCTTAAAAGTCTAAACAGATATAAATTTGTTCCAAACTTGAATTGTGTCTGGAATACCAAGTGTGAGCACCATGCTTTTTTTTTTTTTATTTTTTTTTTTTACACTTTTGATAGCTAAATTAAATGGTAAATTATTTGTTCTTTTAAAATAAATACATCTAAAAGCCTGTAAATTGGTATACGTATCTTGTTTGATTAATTGTTCTAGATGCTTGTACATTTTAATCGTTATGATTAAATAAAATTGTATTTCTATTTTTTTTTCCGATAGTTGATACTTAGCTTTGGGGGGATCAGGAATCAGTAGTAATATGAGTCTGAAGAAAATAACTCTCAAATAGAAAGAAGCAATCCACAACAAGTGGAGAGTGTAACTCACGTACGTGAGAAAGATAAAACCCAAATATCATGGGGGGAGGTGGGAGGTAATATATAAAATCTATTTTGAGACCTCATCCATTTCTAAAGTCAAGTCCAAGACATAATCCTTTTCTAAAATTAAGTTCGAGCCCTTATCTTTTTCTAAAGTAAGAATTCTTTACTTGTTATCTATACGAAAGAACGTGATTCTTCAACTTCAAAAAAGAAAAAAAGAACGTGATTCTTCTATCACCTAATGTGGCTTCGGAAATAATTCAATGTCACATATGTGCATTGTAAAAACTAGTTTTACGATAGTAGCGCTACTATTCTGAAACGCAGTTCAAAAAGTAAGGTTCAACAAAAAGAAATAACTTATAGTAAATGGGGGTACAACCCACGTACGTGGAAGAGACGAATCGTGGGGGGATTTAGGACGAAATATATCCATTTCTAAAGTCAAATATGAGACATAATCCTTTTTTAAAATTAAGTTCGAGGTCTTATCTTTTTCTAAAGTAAGGATTCTTCACTTGTTACCTATGCGAAAGGACGTGATTCTACTGTCACTTAATGTGGCCTCGGAGACAATTCAACGTCACGGACGTGCATCATGTGAAATGACTCTTAAGAGACAATTCAGCATGTCAGAAGCGTGTCAAGACGAAGTCTTCGAAGACACTCAATGAGTTAGAAGCGAAATAAGTCCTTTGGGACAAGTTAATAGTTTACAAGCAAATCAGCCCAGCTCTAACAACGAACCAATCCGCATAGTATGTAAAGCCAAGTTATGTAACGACAAAAGGTGCCCATGGTAATTACGTATTTGGTTGGTAACCCTCTAGCAATTATTGGCTAATGGTGGAATAATTGTTTATGAAAATTACCATTTTGACACCTGAATTCGATCAACAAAGAAAGTCAAAGGCTGACTTGGTCAAGGTACGACTCACTCCCTCTCATTCTCCCTCGTCGGTCTATCACTTAGACGCACTCTTTCCCTCTCGGTATTCCCTCGCCTTGCTTCTCCTCGTTGGTGTTGGCTAGTTGCGGTGCTGTGCTTCCCTTGATTGATTTTGGTTGCTAACTTTGGTTACTGACTTTGCTTGATTTTGGTTGGTAATTGTGTTGATGATTGCTAGTAATGGTGTTGATGATCGATAATAGATGATGAAGTTAATGTGGCAAAAGTTTTTTGGGTTGATGATAACTGGGTTTCCAGAAAATGGAAACCTAGAATTTCTGCGGGTTCCAATGATTGGAAACCCAGAAAATTCTGGGTTTCCAGTCGGGTTCCAGTCACTGGAAACCCAGAAAATTTTAGGTTTCCAGTGAAAATTCTGGGTTTTCAGTCAGAATTTTTTGGGTTTTCAGTCAAAATTTTCTGGGTGTTCAGTCGGGTTCCAATGACTGGAAAACCCAGAAAATTTTGGGTTTTCAGTCACTAGAAACCCAGAATTTTCTGGGTTTCCAGTCCAGTCCAGTGAGAAATAGGGAGAGAGAAAAAAGAAAGGTGGAAGAGAAAAAGAAAGAGGTTGCAGCTGGCGGAAGTGGTTTTATGGAGTCTATGATTGGTGTGTTGAATGGTTGGTGATGAAGATTGATGATGATGAAGATGGAGATCGGAGGTTGCAGATGAAAATGACCAGATGAATTTCTTTTTATTTTAATCAATTATTTTATTTAAAATATTATGTTATAATTATTTTATTTGTTAAATAAAAATGTTTTATCAAGGGTAGAATTGTCTTTTTACAATTTTTCTAACATTTTTGTTAACTTACTGACAGTAGGGGGTAATTTGGATAAAAATGGAACTAAAGTGGTAAAATAGATATTTTCACAATCTAGAACTGGTTTTTTGAGATTATTCCTATTTATAACCCAACCCCATTTTGTATCATCTCTTGATATGCAAAATATGGTAAAGTGTTTTTGTTGTGAGTCAAGATCATCACGAAAAGTTTGAATCTTGCTACTTGACACGATTTTCTTCTTATTTAAAATATTTGTTTATCATAGTAGAGACAAAAGGTATAAAGAAATATAATAATGTTGCCGTGTCTAAATTAGTATCCAAATTTGATGTTCATTGATGTGATATATTAAAAAAATAGAGGATCAATCTGATTAAAATTAAAAAAATTAAAATTTGATTGAATAATCCTCATTTTCATATTCGGACAAAATAAAAAATAACATTATGAAAAAAAAAAAAAACTTAAATTCACTTTTATTAAGTGTACGCCTGCATCATCTAAAGAAGGAAGTACATACTTGCATCATCCAAGATCACTTTTTGATCTCTTTGTTGTCATTCACTTACCGAAACAGTATATTCTCCAAATCTTAAATGATATTAAAGCTTTAATAAAAAGAGCATTATTGAAAGGGGTTATGAATATTGGAGGATAGGGGTTATGGAATATTAAAGAGTGGCATCCGTTAATTTATAACAAATTTTAAATTTTATTGATGTATGAATTTATAAATTGAGTGCATAAAGCAATTTGTTTTGGTGAAAATAATACATTCAACCTATATGAAAAACTTGATAAAAGAAATTTAGTAAGTGGTATAAATATTTTAACTCCAATAAGTACGATAAATGTTTAATTGGAGTTACAACATTTATCGTACCGTGTGAATTCTTCAAGTTTCGGTATAGGTTGAATGCATTAATTTTTTGAACAAGTTTTCATTGAATTAAAAATTTAAAGTGGGATAATGTATTTAATGCAAGATGTTTTTGTACAAGAGAGATGCCAACCAAACTTGATGAGCCATCAAATAATTGTCGTTTAGTGACAAAGAAATCTTAATTAGTTAGAGATACCGGAGTGACGAAAATGTTCATTCCTTTTGAGGACACCGCACCTCTAATAAATCATATATATTCACTTATATATTTCTATTCGAAACACTTGATGATTAGAGTGCAATCAGATCTCCATCACTTTTTAAAAGGTAGTAAGTTCTTTATATATATATATATATATATATATATATATATATATATATATATATATATAGATTATATTTCAACGAGTGAATTACTGAAAACCCTCCGCACATTTGCTTTATTACAATCGGAAACCATTTTTACGTTTTGTAACAATGACTTCTCCTCTACTAACGTTTGACCATAGTTGACCGTTTGAAACAACTGGAAAATGACAAAATAGAGTAAAAAGACGATAATACCACTGATTAATTAATTTTATAAATTTTAAATTATAAAATAATTAAAATTTAAATTATAATCCACCCTCTCTCGGTCTCTCTCTCTCTTCTCCCACTTCTCCTTCTGCTCTTCTTTTTCTTCATCTTCTTCACTAGACTCTTTCCCCCTCTCTTCTCTTTCTTCTCTTCATTTTCATCTTCTCCTTCTCTTGCCCGAATACCCAGATCGACGTCTGGGTATCGAACGTCTCGGTTCTGGGCTCGGTCTTGGTTTCTAGATCTAAAACCCAGATCGATTTGGGTTTTCGTCTGGAAACCCAGACCGATGTTTGGGTTTCTACTCACCGTCATCTCTATATTATCTTCTTTAAAGCTAGGGGTCCTTCCTGGAAAAGTGCTGGCAACAACAGAAAGGAAGGGGTCCATATAGCAGCTGGGATCTGGGTTTCCGATCTGGAAACCTAGACATCGGTTTGGGTTTCCGTCTGGAAACCCATCGATCTGGGTTTCCAGATCTGAAAACCCAGATCGATGGGTTTCCAAACGGAAACCCAGACAACGCAGCTCGATCTGGGTTCGGAAACCCAGACATATCGACGTCTGGGTTTTCAGACGTCGATCTGGGTTTTCGATCCAGTCGTCCAGATATGGAAATCTAGATGGTGGTAATGTTGATTGTGTTTATGATAGTGTTGATGATTATGTTTATTGTAGATGGTGTTTTTGATGATGTTCTTGGGTCTGTTTGATGATGATGGTAGTGATTTTTGTTTAAAGATGACAGTGGTTTTGTTTGTATTGATGATTGTTTGTGTTGATGATTGAGATGTTGGAATATGTTGATGAATGATGATCTTGGAACAGACAAGATGAACCCAGAATTGTTAAAGAACCAAAAACCATGAACCCAGAACTGTTGAAGAACCAAAAACCATGAACCAGAAACCATTATCAATTTATTTTTTTGTTTTAAATATTATTTTTTTAAATTAATCTAGGCCGTCCATCTTTGAGATGGATGGTTTAGATCAATTTTAAAATAATTTTTTTTAATTTAAATTTAAAATTTATTATTTTTAAATTTTAATTATTTTATAATTTAAAATTTATAAAATTAATTAATTAGGGGTATTATCGTCTTTTTACTCTATTTTGTCATTTTTCAATTATTTCAGATGGTCAACTATGGTCAAACGTTAGTAGAGGGGAGGTCATTGTTACAAAACATAAAAATGGTTTTCGGTTGTAATAAAGCAAATGTACGGAGGGTTTTCAGTAATTCACTCATATTTCAACTATTACTAGCCTAAAAGATTAGCAATTGGCTGAGAAAATGGATATGAATTTGAGACCACAATTATGATTTTAATTAAACCAGCCTAATAATGGACTTATAATTACCACATATTTCTTGAAAGGAAAATTGTCTTTTCTTTTCTGTTTTTTTTTCTTTCTCATAAATTTTCAACTGCATTGCCTCCACGGCTCCACCTCAAATAAAAATAAGGATTTTCGACTTTTTTTTTTGTTTCCTGAAAGGAACTAAGATAAGTTTTTGCATTTGCAGATTTTTAAAGATCTTATTAACTATAAATGATTATATTAGTTTTGATTAATTACAAATAATTAGCATTTAGTGTGTACAAGTAAAGCTAAGGTCGACAGTAGAAAATTCAAGTTACCAAAATCACAAAGTGGGGACTTAGGTGCGTTTGGATACATTTTTGAAATGATATTTTTGAAAATATTTTTAAAAACGAAAAACATGTTTTTGAAAACAACATTTTCAAAACGGTAATGCGTTTGGTTGTATTTTTAAAAATTTATTTCGAAAACGAAAAATGAAAAAAGTTGTTTGGTACTGTTTTCGAAATCAAAAAATTAAAAAAAAATGCATTTAAAAAAAGAAAAATAAAAAAATGATAAAAATATTTTTCTCTCTCCTCACCCCTCCTTTTTACATCACTCACCGGTCCCTCTCTCTCATCTCACCATTCTCTCATCTCACCCCTCTCTCTCTCCATCGCTCACCGGTGTTGATGATTGGTTGTGTCCATCTATGACTAGAAATATATGGTGGTATCTAACTGGTTATGTCTATCTATGGGTAGAGATAGTGGTGTCGACGACTGGTTGCGACATATGGCCAGTGATTGGAGATGACATTCTTCATCTATGGCAACTCATGTTGGTGTTGGTGGTGGCTTGGCACGGCTATTACGACAACTGGGCCTCCATCTATGACTGGTAGGTTTGGCGACGGTGGTGGCTCGATGATTGTAGTGGCTCTCGGCAATGGGTGTTTTGTTTTTCTTTTTTCTTTTTTTTTTTTTTTTTTTTTTTTGATGAAAAAGCAATGTATAAAAATGATATTGAGTAATTGAGATTAAGAGTTTTGGTGTTTGGTGCTTTCGACTTTGATTTTTTATTCGGCATTGATTACATTTCTCCGTTGCCTCTGGTGTGGTTCATTCACAGGTTCAACAAACAATTTTTTTTTTTTTTAATATTTTTTCAACAATCCAATTTCCATTGTTTTCAAAAACAACGGAAAACGATTTACAATTGTTTTTCACTTTCACCATTACGTTTTCAAAAACATGTTGTTGACAATGATTGCCAGACATGTTTTATGCTGTTTTTCATTTTTGAAAATGAAAAATCATTTTTGAAAACGATACCAAACACCACCTTAGCTTTCCAAAATTACACACTATTTATGGAGTACTTAACATCTATATATATATATATATATATATATGTACGGAGTCTTTATCATTACAACGTATGGAAAAAATAAAGGAGAGAGAGAGCTGTTGCCCATTAGATGCTATCTCAAAAGTCAATTCTACAAGATTGTAGTGTAACATCAATATTATATAGATTTCTACTTAAAAAAAAAAAAAAATTGTATAGATTTCATAGAACGATAACATATTAGAAGGGAGTTTTCAGTGGTCTATAAAATATATACACATATTCATCTAATAAAATTATATTAAATTTCATTTTATTTAGAGCAAATTACAATTTAGCTACCCGGTTTAAACGCTTTTACAGGCGGAGCAAATGTTTCCATGTTATTACAATTTAGCCCCCTACCGTTAGTAAGATTCGTTAAACTTAACTGAACGAGGGGTAAAATGGTCTTTTCATATTAATATTTTTTTTTATTTTAAATTTTATCTCAAACATCGTCAACCATAAAACTGATTCCAAAGATCATCAACCAGCAACCATCATCAACCAGCAACCGTAAAATGATTCCAAACATCATCAACTATCATTAATCAACTAGCCAAACTCATAATCCACTTCTGAAAACCCAAAAAATAACCTCAAATGTATCCATCAAACCCAACATTATCAATCTCAAAAGCATCAAACCCAATATTGTCTGAAATCAAAACCATCAAATTGGAAAAAATACATATATACGGTGTGAAATCAAAAACCATCATCTGAAATCAAAAAATACATCGTGTGAACCCAGAAACCCAGAATCTGGGTTGGTTAGTGAACCCAGTCTGGGTTCACTGACGAACCCAGCTGGGTTCGTTCGTGAACCCAGACTGGGTTCACTGACGAACCCAGCTGGGTTCGTCAGTGAACCCAGTCTGGGTTGACGAACGAACCCAGCTGGGTTCGTCAGGAACCCAGACTGGGTTCACTGACAAACCCAGGTTCTGGGTTCGCTGACGAACCCAGATCTGGGTTCCATCTGGGTTCGTCAGTGAACCCAGCTGGGTTTGTCAACGAACCCAGATCTGGGTTCCTGAGAACCTAGATCTGGGTTCGTGATGAACCCAGCTGGGTTCGTCAGCGAACCCAGATCGGAGTGAACTCCGAGGACGAACCTCAGTGAACCCAGCTGGGTTCGTCATATCACTGAGGTTCGTCCTCGGAGTTCACTCCGATCTGGGTTCGTCAGTGAACCCAGATCGGAGTGAACCCGGACTCCGAGGAAGAAGAATAACAGAAGAAGAAGAAGCGGGAGAAGAAGAAGGAAAGAAGAAGAAGAAGCGGGAGAAGAGGAGAAGCGGAAGAAGATGAGAAGAAGAAGAAGAAGAATGAGTGGAAGAGAGAGAACAGCTGAATGAGTAAGTGAGGGTTGACCAGATTATATTTTGGTCAATTGATCAACTTCAGTCAAAGGGTAATTTCGTCTTTTCACCGTTTTGGTATCGTTTCCCGTCAAATATAACGAATTTTACTAACGGTAGGGGGGTAAATTGCAATAACATGGAAACATTTGCTCCGCCTGTGAAAGCGTTTAAACTGGGTAGCTAAATTGTAATTTGCTCTTTTATTTATATACATATAAATACATTTGGTGTGGAAATTAAATAGATCTCAAAACTGCAATAAAGTCATTTGGGCGGGAGAAGAAACGCATCTGTCAGGGCAAGGCGTCAGATCGCCACGTCAGAAAACTGCTCAACTTTTTCAGTTATCTTGTTTGATTTAATGCAAAGTTGAACATGCACTGAAAATAGTGACGCCCTGAAACAGAATACAGCATCTTGTTTTAGTGCAACTTTGCATTGTGCAACTGTCTTGAAACAAGATACTGATGTTTATTATTGTTTTGCTCTTGTTTAAATGTTGACTGGTTGCGACAGATGATGTAGCGTTGATTCAATGGCAACTAGATTAATCGAATTTTAACACGTAATATTCAACTTTAATTTATATATTTAATGTCATATTATTGAATTGCATTCTATGTTCTTTCTCTAATCAAATATCATAAACTTTTATTTTGTTTTTCTTTCACTTTATCTGCATTGAAATATAACTTTAAAAGATACAATATGACAATTAATGTTTTACACAATTAATGCACAAGAAATAAACCAAAGATCTTGTCTTAGTACGTTAAGCTTGGGCGACCAAGAGCAAGAAAGTTACGCAGCCTGTGGATTTGTCTTCAAATACGTGAAAATGACAAACAAATAAATTAATAAATTACCTACCTAAAAATACCACCTAAAAAAGCATTGCTTGATGATTTCAAATTCAACCATGTGGGGTCCTTGAGTTGCCAGGCTTCCCTTTAATAAGAGAACTAATGCGGGCATCATATCTCCCGAATAGTCTTGGTTTAGTGGGTGTTTAGTTTACTGCAAAAGACCACAACAGTCCACAAACTTACTGGTGTTAGTGTTTCACAGGCTTCTTGAAGGTTGGTGGAGCGTGCTCTAGTTTCAAGTGGAAATGGATAACAACAATACTAGGTGCCCAAAGTGCCAAAACGATCCATGTACCTGCAGCTGGGAACTTCTGTTTGATAGAAGTGGCAATCAGAACCATGGAGCCTTTATTGCTGTCATGGATCGTGTCCTTGACTCTGCTGTTGCCTCTCTCAACTTTCTTGGCATCCCTGTAATTGACTCTCTCTTTAATGTCTCTTTTCTCGTCTGGGTTATTTTGTTTTGTATTTTGATTAAGTGTTAAAGGAATCTACTTTAGTGTTATGTTTTTGATGCAAAAATTTTCTTAAACTATTTGTTGTTGAGTGGAGACCTCAGGCTTTAATTTTTGTTGTTTATGTTTTTGGTGATTTTGAAGGCTACTTGCATCGGCGGAGGATGTAAGGAAAAGAGAAGATGGAGTACTGAGAGTTGTGGAGTCGACTGTGAATTCGAAGCATCTTGGGAGGCTTGGCGCGGGAATTTCTTGTGCCCTTTGAGGATTTGGATCCGAATGGCCTCTTGTTGTTTGTGTGACGATATCGTCGTTAAATTGTGTGTGTGGAGAGGTTATTGTTGTTTTGCTTTTTGTAGGTGCAACTTGCAATACAAAGAGTGCAATAACTTTGTAATATGTTTTGTTTAGGTGGTTTGCAATACAAAGGTGTTTTGTGGTGGCGGTGGTGTTTTGTTATGGTGGTTTGTAATATGTTTTGGTGGCGGTGGTGGTGTTTGTTTAGGTGGTTAGTAATATTTGGCGGTGGTGGTGTTTTGTTTAGGTGGTTAGTAATATTTGGCGGTGGTGGTGTTTTGTTTAGGTGGTTTACAATATGTGGTGTTTTGTTTAGGCGGTTTGCAATGTGTGGCGGTGGTGGCAGTGGTGATGTTTTGTTTACGTGGTTTGTAATATGTGGTGGTAGTGTTTTATTTTAGGTGGTCTGTAATATGTGGCGGCGGCGGCGGTGGCGGTGGTGACGTTTTGTTTAGGTGGTTAGTAATATGTGGCGGTGGTGGTGTTTTGTTTAGGTAGTTTGTAATATGTGGTGTTTTGTTTAGGTGGTTTGTTATTTGTAATATGTGGTGGTAGCGGTGGTGGCGGAGGTGGTGGTGTTTTGTTTAGGTGGTGGTTGTGGTGGTGTTTTGTTCAGGGGGCTTGTAACATGTTTAGGTACAATAATATCATTCCCTTTGTGTTCTTTAATATCTAGGCTCGTATAATTTAATTAATAATTAAAAATAGAAATTAAATTATTATAAAAATATATATCATTAGAAATATTTCGATGAGAACTTTAAAATAAATGTAACATTAAATATATAATATATTATAAATAATATAATAATATAAAATGAGTTAAATTTTTAATGTACATAAAAATTTATTATTTTAATAGTTACTTGATAGAAAAGGTAATAATTTTAATATAAAAACTTAATAAATATAATAAAAAGTAATAACATTACTGGTAACTTTAATTAAAATTACATTATTAAAAAAAAATGACTTAAAAATAAAATACTTAACAAAAATAATTCTAAACAACAATTTAGAAATTCGAAAAGTCATCTCCATTTTATCTATTACCATCAAAATACTAGTCAAATGCATTGGATGATCCATTTTCTCTTTAAAATTGTTGATCATGGGCTATTTTTTCATAAATTCTTATTTATTCACTTTGAAGAGCATTGTATAGTAACGAATCTTTTATGGAATCCAGATCCCTCTGTAAAATTTTATTATCTTTGCGTCGTTCTCACAACTTTAATTTATTTTTGCCTCATTTTGAACTTGTAAAGGTTGGAGTTTATAATTCTTTTGGAGTAGAGATTGATTTTCTTGTATAATTGTGTTGTAAAATATCACCATGAAGACAAGCAATTTTTTTAGGAAGAGACCCAAACTTATTACCGCTCCAAAAGGCAACAGAAGTGGTATAACCACTTATCCATTGTTTGAAAAATTAAATAAGATAAGAAACATTGTTGGAAATTTGAATGGAAACTACGTTAGATGTTGAATGGAAACTAAAACATAAATTACCATCGAAGGTTGCATAAGGTTGATTGTGAGAAGAGCACACATAATTTAATTTGTGGTGCGACCAAGGATGCGAGCTATGATAACAGAAAGGATGATTGTAAGAAGATGTATATAAAGACAGTGTGCATTATTATCAGAGGAGGGTGACTGGTGGTCGTGGCAACTTGGTCAAGTGATACACTATCTACACGATAGTGTGCTCCGCGATTAGAGGTTGTGACAACCTAGTTGTAGGAGACACTAGCTACCCAAGCAGTATGTTGCACATATGTAGAGCGAGAGATAATATTTATTATACACATGCTGGATGAGTTAATAACTTTTCTAACATCTACCATACACGTACTGGATGACTCTAAGCATTACAAATATGTAGCCTAATGACTATTAGAAGAGAGCGTACAATTTTAATGTTCTGAAAACGTTTTTATTTTCCTTTTAAATCTTATACTACTTCCACATACAAATATACATAATTATATATATAATTTTGAATAAATATTTTTCTCAAAATATAAGATAATATTATTTAAAATATTCTGAACATTTCTTATAATAACTCAATCGTGAAAACATAAAATTCTGATTGAAATTTTTGATACGAACAAATATATATTAATTAATAATAAATTCTCGTTTCAATCGCAAAACATAATTCGTAATCTAAACATGATCTAAAATGATAAATTATTCATTTCCCATAAGTAATAAAAACTGATATATAAATAAATATAATTAAACCAATTCAATAAAAAAATAAATTGTCCACTCATAGAACTTATTTGTTTAAATTTGGATCCAAAAAAGATTCTCATCTAATTACTGATAATCTTGGATTCACTTAAAAATCATATAAACTCAATTTAGAGCTTATAGAAAAATTAACTAATTTTTCAGATTTCAAATCTTATTGAAATAAAATAATTTACCTGAATAATTCAATAAACCGGATATTCCATTCCGTTCACCCATCCAGATTTTTTTTTACTGCTACAGAATGAGTTCTATATGTGTATTTTCTTCTGTCGGTTCAAAGTTATTGAAGATCTTTGAAACTTGAAACTAGAGTGTTGATCTTAAAACAAACAAATCTAAATGAGAAATGACCGAGACTGATCTTGTAACCACAACATATGTTGCAGAGAATTTCTATGTGTTTTTCATTTCATGAATACAATAAGCAATACACTACTATAGTCTATATATATATATATATTTACACTGGAGAACTTATTACACAAGAAAAGTGTGACCTCTAGACTTGATTCTGATTGGTTAAACATTAGCTGAGCTGGATCCTCTCAACTGATTTTCCCGCCAATGCTAGAACAGAATCTGATATTGCTGAAGCATCAAGGCTGTCATGCTGTTCCCACTTTGATCATTACTAACCTATACATTAGATGTTAATCAAGCTTAACTTGTACAAGTTAGTTTGCTATGTTTGCTTCTGTAAGCTGAACATTCTTCTCAACAAAAGTTTATAAATATATATAATGTAATATAGCCTGTATATGTCTCTGCTCTCATGTAGCATAATAAATTTCAGGTAATATTAGAAGATTGTCCAAGTGAAAGCTTTGTGAACGTCTCAACAGAAAAGGGTTGAGAAATGGTGCTACAACGACTAAAGCAAGAGATTTTAATTAAGACATTATTCAGGTATAGCTTCACAAAGAGATTTTAATTAATATGACATAAATATTTAGTCCGATTTTGATGGCGCCATTAACCGATTGATGCATGACACCACCACTTTGTACACTAAGGAATCTTTCTAACCTTTGATGACATATGCATGTCCATTCTAGTTTTCAATGTAGCAATGCATGACTCCATGGTTTTATGGAATATGGATGAATTCTGTGTATCTTCGAGCCCCTCTGTGAATGCCAATGAACATAAAACCCACGAGACTTCAATTTATCATCCACAAAATCTGCCCTTTTCAATTCTATGTGGCGCCCTTCAAGGTTTCCACTTCAATTTGTCATCCACAAAATCTGCCCCTTTCAATTCTATGTGGCGCCCCTCAAGGTTTCCACTGTTTTACACATGTCCAGTCTTGAATATGTAACACTTAAACCTATGACATGAAAGTCATGCACAAGTCATGTGATCAGCTATTTAGCTAAAAGAGAGAATTGAAATGAAAATTTAGGCGAAATACAGGAGCAGAAATTATAACCAAAAAAAGAAACAAAGAGTGAATGAGTATGCCATAGTGTGATATATTAGATTATTTAACGAATTGTAACTCTGTCATCAAAAAGAAAAAGGGCATTGGCAGTATTGTGATGCTATACCAAAGTGTGTTTGGTGTGTGTGTATATAATATCTATATATATATATATATATATATATATATATATATGGGGTAAAAGAGGGTAAACGTACTTATACTTTTTAAGACCTATTTGACAAGGAAGATTAATGGAATTTATTTAATCTAAAGTTTAAAAGAGTTTTAGAGATTTTTTCAAATAATAAAGGTTTTGGTAGCATTTATGTATTCCAAAGATTTTATATAGTTTTTTGTCATAATTTTATTTGACATTAGAGGGTAGGACATTTTGTTTTTGTTTTTCTTTTAATTTTCTTATTGGCCTTTATATTTATATTTCTCATTTTAGATTTCATCATATTCAATCTCGTTAAACAAGTTTTGGAAAGTCAAAATTGAATACATTTAAAATTTTAAATTATTTTAAAGTTCCTTTTTAACATGAAATTGAGTACTCCCTCTTAAATTAGACTCCTTTTATAGAATTGAGTTGTATTTGGGAAAACTATGTGAGATCATTTTCATCGAGTGATTCTTCCTCATTAATAGCATCCACTTTCAATCCACTACCATCTCCAGTGGGTAGCTTTCGTGCAATCTTGATAACCTGCAATCACTTTATTTAGTTAATTATTTGTACCTACATGGATTGACTAGCAACTAACAAGACAATTAGTACATAAGGAATAATCTAATCACTACAAAAAATTTTGTCTATGAAAACATTCAAAAGATAATGTGCATAAGGTTTATATTGTCGTAAGTCACCTATGGAAAAGTTCAAAAAATGTATATTGTGAAAAGGGTTTATAACAACGTATAAAACCATATGATAATATGCAAAATCATGCGCATTGCTAAAACTGTGTGAATGCATTTAGTTATAAATAACAACATGCATTATTATTATTAATAAATAAGTGTTTTAAACACATATTTACATAAAACACTTTATTTACACAGTTTTGCATGATTTTACTAACATGCATGGTTTTACATATTGTCATATGGTTTTACATGATCTTTCATCTTTAGAGGAGACAACAAAGAAAGCTAGAGTGTGAACTGTTACAAGCTTTGGACACACACGAACACAAGGAGACAATGTAACACCCTTGCTACCTTATATAATGCCTATTGGGTCCCACTTTTATCTTTCTTTTGCATTACAACCGAAATACTAGTAAGACCCTTGTTAAAAGAAACATGGAATTAGCATAACTTGCTTATTGAAACCAAAACACTAGCAACTAGCAAGGCAATTAGTACACAAGAAACGTGCTAACCACTACAAGAAATTTTGTTTATGATAACATTCAAAAGATAATGTGTATGAGGTCTATATTGCTATAGGTCACTTATAGAAATGTACAAAGAATGCATGTTGTGGAAGGATTATGGCAACGTAAAAAACCATGTAGAACCATATGACAACAAGCAAAATCATGCACATTACTAAAACCATGTGAATACATTTTGTTATAAATAACAACATACATTATTATTAGTAAATAAAGTGTTTTCAACATAAATTTATATTAAACACTTTATTTGCACTGTTTTACCAACATGTATGGTTTTGAATGTTATCATGTGGTTTTATATGGCTTTACACGTTACAATAAGCCTCTTCCACAACATGTATTCTTTGCACGTTGATATAGATGACCAACGACAATATAGACCTCATGTACATTGTCATTTAAACATTACCGTGGACAAAATTTCTTGCAAGTGGATATAAAACAGAAAAACGAGGGGTAGAACTGTGAGAGAAAGTATATAACAATATTCATATGAATGACTTCTTATTTTTGAATCTTAGTGTTCCCCTTTCTACCACCACTCTTCTTGTATGTATGTAAATACATGCTCAACAAGCAATTTTGTTCTCTTTCAGACCCTCCCTAAATGCATTAATGATTTCTTATTTTTGAATCTTGGTGTTCGTTGGAAAAGGTAGAGGACAGTTTGCTGATGCCACTGAGGCTTTCAACTCCCCTTGGCCTTCTCCTCGGACTACAGCTCCAATCAAGCTCCAGTTCCAACACCTTAATCAGCTTTATGTTTGTCGACAAGCTAAGAAAGATAAAGGAAATGAGGCCACTAAAAAGGCTTGGTGGTGGTAATTTTGGAGAAAAATGTTTGGTGAAAGCCAATCACTTTTTGGTTAAAGTTAAACACGGAGACATTCATCATTACCATGTAAGTTGTTTTGTAATTCCATTTTCTATGACTTAACGTGTTATTGTTGTCGTTTACTTTTTTATGGAGAGATTATAGTTCATTTGACTAAATCATTATCTTTTGTTATTGGTATTTGATGTGCTTACGATTCAATTTTATATGTCAGCTTGATACTGCATGCATAAGATTTGTGAATCAATTGATTTTGTTTCTATTATGGGCATTTTTATGATCATAGAAAATGAGCTGATAAAGGTCCAAGGATGAGCCTAGTATGTTATCTTATGAGAAAAAGCCCAAGAGGCTGGTTCGTTAGGCAAATATCGAAGGAGGGAGCATGTGGTCGTTTCTTAACCTGTAAATCCGAACACATCTGATCGCATGGCTGATCGTTTTAATTACTATATGGTTGATCGTATTATTTGATCATGTGTTTGATCGCGTGGCAATCTGGTCGCGAGTTGTGATCACTAAGCTGATCTGATCGTGGACCAAGAACTGTTCGATAGTATTCTTCAAGAGGCAATCAGAGCAATCAGGAAACCGTCCATTGTGCGACTAGATGCCATGATCTTTCCAGAATGCTTGACAAGTTATGGGTTGACTGTTCGTCTTTTCATCTACTCGCTGGGAGTAATAACTAATCGTTTGGATAATCTACTCGCTCAAAGTACTCGCTAGAGTTGACCAGTTGACATTCTAGAAGCTTAGAGTGGTTTAGTTAAGGAAGGATTCAACTTGCCTATTTTTATGCAAATCAAATTATGACATTCTTGGCAGTCGTTGCTGATATGGTGGAGAGAATCTTGACAAATATTATCTTAATTAATATATTTTATTTTTTACCTTATCTGTAAGATTTTAAAATTAATTCAAATTGTAACATCCTACCTATAAATAGGGGATTAAATTCATTGTAAAAGGGCGATTGAGAAAAGATATACTATTGCTCTGCAAAAATAAGGGTAACAGTCGTGGACGTAGACCATTACTTTGCTGAATCACGTAAAAATCACTGTGTCCAATCCATTTTGATTCTGGTCTTCCATATTTCTCATTGTTATTTGCTGTTTCGCAGGTATTGGGTTTTAAGAACCGGGTTGATCAGAGAACAGTGTCAACATCTTTGGCGCTAGAAGGAGGGCTCAGACTGCGATTTTGCAATATTTTTTAATACTTATTTTTTGCTGTAGTAATGATTTGCTAATATGGCCAGGATCAAGACAACCAAGATTGTTACGTCGACGGTTGACCAATCAGAGGGTCACCAAAATCAAGATCACGCTACAGGAACTTCCAGTGAGGCTTTGCCTCCTCTTTCCCCGCGTCAGGCTGCCACCGGTAGGGATGCTGCACCAGTTTGGCAATAGCGCAAGGAAGCACTAGAGAATACAGTGGTACAGTTAACAGAGGCGATTAAGGCTCTAACACAGACCCAAGCTTATATAATTCGCAAGAATGCAGATCCCCAGCGCCGACCAATTGAAGAGATGCCAGCTTGAAGGGAAAAAGCTGTTAGAGAGAGGGCACAACCAGAAGTTTCGGTCCACTCCTCAAATTTGAGTTCTAGGGGAGGCGAACGTTAGGTTCATTAAGAAGTAGCACCTCACCCGTCTAGTCTGAGGGTCAGGGTGAGTCAAGATGGGAGCCACCACGTAGAGGCTGGTCGTGGTAATGAAATAGTTCGTGGACGTAATGAGGAGCATGTGCACAAAGGAGAATCGCACTGTGCAAAGAGCTTACGCAGAAGAAACAGGTAGCGCAAAAGGATTCCCATTGACCAAGAGAGGTCACAATATCTGCTTTCTGGAAAGAGGGAAAGCAGGAGGATCCGTCGGTCCCCTACACGAAGAATTGAACGGTAAGACCCAATAGTGAAAAAATTAATGCAAAGGGTCCAACAATTGGAAGCGCGACCTGGGTTTTAAGGTCTAGCGAAGTTACGAGAAGAAAGTACCCCTTTTTCAAGGGAAATCGAGATGGAGCCATTACTGTCGGGATTTAAGCTCCTAAATGTCTCATTTTACAACGGGACAGTGACCCGTATGACCATCTCTATGCTTTCAACGTCCAGATGGACTTGCAGATATCTAATTCTCTAGTCAAGTGCCGAGTGTTTCCGGTTATGATGGGGAATGTGTCGAGAGCATGGTTGAGGAGTCTTCTAGCTCGCAGTATCAATAGTTGGGAAGAATGCCAGAGGAAGTTTACCGATTAGTACAAGGCACTGAGAAAGCAGCTCGCGCCTACTTGCCACCTAATGACGATCTTTCAAAAGCAGAACGAGCTATTAAAAGACTATATTGCTAGGTTCAGAAGTGAGGTGAATAACGCAGAGAATCCATAAGATGAAAGCATCCTAACAGTAATCTCAGTAGGCTTAAGAATGATGGGAAGCTCTACGAGAGCATTTATAAATCCACTGTAAAGGATCGTCGCAAGTTTTACGAATGAGCAGCAAAGGAGATCCGTTGGGAAGAAGCTTTTGGGTTAAGGAAACCTAGCGATCAGAAGAACAAAGTGAGCAGTTCTCACCAAGGAAGGAAGAGGAGTCAAAGTGAGAATGAAGAGAGCACTAACAGAAATCGCTCCAGCAATTAAGTAGCGAAACGGGTAAGGAGTGAGCCTAGAAGAGAGCCACCTCCATTGTGGAGTCGCTAATAGAATTATAGCGTCTTGATAGAAAGACACAGAATTTTTGAAGCAGAGAAGAGACTGAAGAATTTCGGAAGGCCAAGTCCCACAAACATCTCGAGCAGGTTTCGAGACTCGAGGAAGTATTGTGCCTATTATAATAAAATCGGGCACTATACTTTCTAGTGCAAAGAACTCAGGGACGCGATAGAATATTTAATTAGAAGAGGTCACTTAAAGGAATATATGGTGCGACCAGCAAACCAGCGTCCCCAGCAAAGGCATCAACCAGCATAATAACGTTCTGATCCAGCTTAGCAACCTGCCCAACAACAACCTCAGTAAATAGCCGATCAGGACCATATGCCTGCGATGAAGATCATCTTTACTATTCATGATGGGTCGCACATAACAGGGACATCAAATAGATCGCATGAACAATATGTGAGGGAGGCCAGTCATATTCTGCTGATGGAGTATAGTGAGGCAGAGGGACCCATAAAAAGGGTCAAAATGACTTCAGGTGGCATTGTGTTCAATGAAGAAGATGCTAGAGGAGTACATTGGCCTCATAATGACGCGCTTGTCATCAGGGCGAGGATTGGTAATGCCGAAGTAAGGAGAATCATGATGGACACTAACAGCTCAGTAAATGTGATGTACAGAAATTGCTTTGAACAGATGGGTTTGAGACCCGAGCAAACAACACCATCTCTTGAGCCTCTTTTCATATTTATCAAGGATGCGGTCATACCAATGGGGAAAATCAGACTCCTCCTTTCTGCTGGAGATTCAGATTGACAAGTTATGACGTTGGCTGATTTTTTAATCATTGACTGCCCATCAGCATATAACGTCATCCTTGGAAGACTTGCCATAAATGATCTAGACATGATAGTATCAACCAGAACCCTCACAGTTAATACCAAACAGAGTAGGATGTATGTGAAGAGAGCAGGAATTGACGAGAAGATGTTACAGAGATGCAGTAAATGTGGGAGTTAAAGGGAAAAAGGTTAACATGGTGGCCGAGAAAAAGCTGCAATCAGTTAGTGCAAGGAGGTTAAGTCAAGATCTAAATCCAAGAGAGATAGAAGTAGATCGAGCAACAGGTTCTGTGGAAAAGCTCGAGGAGGTGCCAGTCAACGAGCAGGATGCTGAGCGGTACTTTAAGGTAGGGAAGAATTTGCCTTCAGATGTTAAAGCATAACTTACTGACTTTTTTAAGGAGAATTTAGACTTCTTCGCTTGGAATCACGAAGACATAGTGGGGATAAGTTCGGATATTATGTCGCCCAGATTAAATATCGACCCCTACCATCGGCCAGCCCGCTAGAAGATGAGGCTAATGACATATGAGCGTTATGAAGAGCTCAGGGAAGAGGTAGAAAAGCTCATGGGCAACAGATTCATAAGTGAGGCTCATTACCCAGTCTGGATAGCAAATCTCGTTCTGGTAAAGAAGAAGAATGAGAAGTGGAGAACTTGTATCGATTTCACTGATTTGAACAATGTATATCCAAAGGATAGTTTTCCTCTGTCGAGGATTGATCAGCTCATTGATGGTACTACTAGTCATCAACTCCTCAGTTTTATGGACGCTTATTCAAGGTATAACCAAATTCCAATGAACCCTCACGATGAGGAGCACATTTCATTCGTCACTGATCGTGGGCTTTATTACTACAAAGTGATGGTCTTGGGTTGAAGAATGCTGGAGCAACCTACCAATGGTTGGTTAACATGATGTTTGAAGATCTTATTGGCAAAACGATAAAAGTATATATGGATGATATGTTGGTGAAGTCTAAGCAAGTATCCGAGCATGTACGTGACCTAGGAGAAATGTTCTAGATCTTGAAGAAGTATCAAATGAAGCTTAATCCTTTGAAATGCGTATTTGGAGTGGCTTCAAGCAAATTTCTGGGTTTCATGGTCAACAATAGAGGAATTGAAGCAAACCCTGAGAAGATCAAAGCTTTTATTGACATGAGATCACTGAAAAAGTTCAAAGATGTGCAGAGCTTGAACGGCTAGGTCACTGTCCTTAGTAGGTTTATATCCAGGTCAACAAATAGGTGCATCCCCTTATTTGATATGTTGAAAAAGGTAAGAAACTTTCAGTGAATTGAAGAGTGTGAAACGGCCTTTCAACAGTTGAAGGAATATATGGGCAGTGCATCGTTACTTTTTAAGCCAATAGAGGGGGAAAAGCTGATAGTTTATAAGGGGGTTACTCAGGGCGACCTCAGCGCAGCCTTAGTTCGGAGAAAACAGGACATAACTTCTTATATATTACGATAGTAAAAGGTTGCTTGAT
>CM041017.1:19885293-19967894 GCA_022984855.1 Dimocarpus longan
GTATATCACATTCATCTTCAATGATCATATTGTGCATTATGATGCAAGCAGCATTATATCATGCAATACACGTTTATTCCAAAATGACAACAAAATTAGTTGGAAAATTAATGATAATAATATTTTATAATAAATTAAAAAAATTATGTAAGAAATTAATAATTTTTTTTTATATTATGCCTAATTATTTGAGAATACAATTTTATAATGGGTTGGATAATATAATAGTAAGATGAAAAATTAGTTGAAAAAATTAGGTGGATAAATAATTAGTTTGATAAAAATGAGTTAAAAAATATTAAGTAACTAAAAAATTAGGCGAAAATATAATGAGAATAATATTTTGTAAAAAATTAAAAAAAAAATGTAAGTATTTAATAATTTTGTAATATAATGTGAGTAATTATTTGAGAATAAAATTATATACTAAATAAATTAATTAATATTGGTTAAATAATTATGTATGGAATATTCTGTGAAGATACCTTTTACACCAATTTGGTGTTATGTACATTGGAGTTAAAAAAGATTTGGTGTCAAAAAATTTGATATTAACACTAAAATGATGTCAAATTTGGTGTCAAATACTAGAGATGGTCTAAGAATAGTATAAGCACAGGACTTTTAGTACTTGCAGTGTAAGGTCTTTCGCTATTCATGATGAGGTATACGTCTTAACATAAAATAAAGCCATCAGCACGAGTCACAAGATTTTGGTGTTAAATCAATTCAAGAATTAAATATACGAACGAGGATGGCGGAAAAAAACTAGGAAAACCGTGATGGAGAATAATTTTTTTAATATATATATTCACTTTGATGTATATTTATTTATTTTTAATATAATTATCTAAAATAAAATATGAATTCATTTTCGATCAATTATAATAAAATGTATCATCATTTTTCTTTTTATATAAATTGAAAAGAGAGAGAGTGAGAAAAATTTCCGTATTTTTAGTTTGTTGGAAACGTGAGAAATCCTAGTTGAAAAATCTATCTTTATATTTTCTTAAAATTTTTTATCACATCAACTCTGTAATTGGGTTGGTTAGATAACTGCATTGAGGAAAGTTTTTCTTTCTTATTATCTCTTTATTCTATATGGTAAAAAACTTAACTTAAATAGATAATTATTTTGGAGATACTCCAAAACTTTTGATTAATTCAATGGTGATTAGATTTGTTTCTAAATATAATTTTTGTTTTTGAAGACAAGAAAATGACCGTAAAATATGTTTAATGAGTTATTTCATAAAATATACTATTGATAATGAAAAAGAGATTTTTAGTAATTAATATTGGAGCAAATTGCACAAAAACCATTGACGTTAAGTAAAATTGTAGTGAGTATTTGAGTTCAAGGCATAATTATCAAAACACTACTTGAGTCTTTCTTATTCTTGCTCGCTCTACTAAAGTTTCATTGATAGTTAATTAAAGAAATAACATTAAAATAACCCATTGTTTTTGTATATTTTTTTAATTTTTAATTATTATAATACTTTTTACTATTAAATTTAAAATGATATATATATATATATATATATATTATATTTAGACTTTGTTTGTTATATGAGTCTGAACTGGGCTTGGATAATTTCACCTGTCATGAGTTTATTTATACCCACCACAATTCATGGGACAAAGGAAGGGATAGCCCCTAATTACTTTATCATCTTTTAATTTTTTTTTTCTTTCAAATATGATATTAAATTTTTTTAAAGATTAAATTAATATATATTTATTTTTTTTAAAATTATTTTGTATAGTAATTATGAAATAAATATTATTTTTGTATAAAATTGATAATGTATAATATATTTAAATTTTGAAAATAATTTAATATGTTATGTTATTTTAAAATTAATTTAATTATTTTAAATATAATATACATTTTTTATTCATATTTTTAATACAATCCCAACCTCGGAACAAAAAATAGTAATATTTTTATCTAATCTCTTACTGTATGAACACATCATAGTATTAATTTATTCAATATACTATAATCTTATCCCGTCAAAATAATTCAATCAAATATCGTGTGTCAAATGGACCTTTAATCCTTAAAATGAAAGGTATTTTAATCTTTTATGCCTTTGACTAATGATCAACGAAGCATAATTAACCGTAGGGCGTGTACATAGTTGCAACACTTAAACATCAAGTAGTGTTACACAACTATTCCATAAACTCATATTTGTGTGACCTATAAAATTATTGGGACGAAAACTTATTCTTGGATTCAATTCCAAAAGTCCATAAAAATCAAATATTTATAAATAAAAAATTTAAAATTTAAAAATATAACTCATTCTCATAAGTCATAACTGCTTTCTAGTATTACTGTTCCAGTAGTACCGTAGCTATCCTCACTATATTATATGATCACTCACGCAATTTTACAATTGAAACCTGAGCAGAAAAAGCAACCATGCATGCGTACTTGTTTACGTTTTATAAAGTATTAAATTAACCAAAATATTGAATACAAAGTGAAATAAGATTTGAAGAGAAATTAAGTTAATTGATTAGTTTATATAATCACTTATTACAATTTAGGGTTTGAGGATGAAGAATATAAATTGAATCTAAACTTTTATCAATGTTGGTGTAAGTGGTATGCATACAAATTAAAAATAAAAAAAAAATGCATGAATGAAGAATAATAATAATTGGATTTCAAAAGAAAATCAGTAACTCAATTGAAGAAGTATAATTTAAAATCTTTATTCAACATTATAGAGAATTAAATAGGAAGATGTTACAACAACAATAATTGTCTTTGCTTCTCTACAAGCTGAGGGACAAATTCGAGTAGGAGTAACGTCAATAAGTCCCACCTTTACTTGGATAGCTATCTCCTTATGTCATAATGTGTGGGAGCAGTTATCTGAACCGCAACTCTGGAGTCCTATCTAGGTTGGTTTCAGCACTATTCTAACTTTGACAACATGTCCGTAAATCAAAAAAATAAAATTAAACACTATTAACTTGAAACAGAAAACGTTTATAACTTCCCT
Organism: Dimocarpus longan; assembly: GCA_022984855.1. NCBI lineage: Eukaryota > Viridiplantae > Streptophyta > Magnoliopsida > Sapindales > Sapindaceae > Dimocarpus > Dimocarpus longan. The sequence goes on from CM041017.1 coordinate 19,888,320, forward strand.
TAAGACTACAACGGTCAATTGCTGAATATTTATTTGAGAGTTTGAGGCTGCAGTCTGCAGGGACCAAAATTCCAACGGATGTCCATTACACAATTATGAATTACGTGTAGGTAAAATCAAAATCAAAATCAACATCCAGACAGTGCATCAATGAAGACCTGAGAGTTGAGACTGGGACCGAATACTCCAAGAGCCAACAATTAATAGCCATCTCTTGCACAACTATGAATTATTTGTACCTAAAATCAAAATCAAAATTATGCATCGATGCGAACGTAACAACTACGTGACAACTACATCAACACGATTATATGTGCAGGTTCTTCCTAAAGGTCTGCTTTCTTGTGAACATTATATAAGCGATAATAGCCGGTGCATAATTTATCAAATCTATCATATTTTTTACGAAGTCACATGATAGCAACTGGCATATTCCTATATTGAAATAGCTGACTAAGCGTACCATATTTTTAGCCAAAGTTACAAAACAATAACTGTGTATCACATGTTGATATTTTAATCAATCAAATATTGAGTCACATCCTTCATTAAAACCATGTAAGAAAGCAACCAACATTACATATTAAAATCTGATTAATCAAATGTGTAGCATCTTCATTGAAGTTAAAATGTATGAATAAATATCACATTGAAATCTAATTACTTAAATCGTGTATAAGGTCATACACTAGGAAGTGATTAAAAAATATCACATCGACAACAATTGTCGTTGTTACGAATACGGCCCTGTTCTTTGTCATCTATTGTCATCATGGGGCCAAGAAATTGTGGATCAGAATTGGAGGTTTAGGAATTATCATCGTCGCCTACATAGGCTTCTTCTGTAACATTTATGCTATCATGGTACGGTGGCGAATAATTGTGGGTCAGATTCTCTGACCCAATGGCATCTAATCGGGCTGTTTGTCGTATTTTTGTTTTTGTTTGAGATTTGTCGTTTTGTTTCTCACCTTCTAATTTTAGTACACATAAACTTTATCAATATTGGGGTAGATATATATATATAAGAAGAATTTTATTTCTTTAATTTTCACATCATGAAGTTTTTTGGAGCATTGAATTTGAAGAAATCTAATAATTTATAGAGAAAATACCCCATTAGCAATCGGATCCTGGATAGTAGAAAGAACACATAATTTTATTAGGAGGCAATATTTGCATCCCGCTAAATTTGTATGTTCACTCCTTTCATATGGACACCTTATTAAAAATTGTTTTTAAAAATTCTATTTTATAAATTCTAACTCACTTAATATTAAAAGGGATCATTTCTTTAAATTTTATTGTATTAAATTGTTATAAATAAATCTCACAAAAATAATGAGTTTTAAAAAATATTTAATATTTCTTTAATAATTAATAATTTCTCATATGATCACACATATTTTACAATTGGGAACTGTGCATAAGGAGCAAATGTGAATGCATGCTTGTTTAAGAGTAATGTTTTGAAGTTTTAATTAAGGGATAATCACAAAAAATTCATTCTAGTTTGCAAAAACATCTATATATTTTACCATCTATGATTTCATTTTTATCTAAAATCTTCTTTAACATTGATAAAAGCACTCAAAATACTCTCTAAAAGTATATGAAAAGACAATAATATCCCCGATAATCATAAATTGATGATGAAGTTGTAAGGGATAAAATGGTCTTTTTTGTTAATTTTTTAACATTGGGGAGATTTTAAACAAAAATAAAACTATGATTATAAGATGTACATTTTTATAAATTATAATGGGTTTCTAGAGATTATCCCTATAATTAAACATTATATTGAATACAAGTATGGGCGAAATTAAACCGTGTAAAAAGTGTCATTCATATATGTTATCTGTTTTTAATTTCAATTGATATCCTCTTTCTCAACATAAAATTTTAATGTTTATGTAAGTTTTCAAATTTTAAAACTAATACTAGAAGGTACTAATTTACCTTGATTGTATAGATCGAAATTTTGTAAACACTAATATTTTTCTGGTTTTATACTTAGTTGTCTATTTGTAATTCTAATTGAAATCCTCTTATTAAGATAAAAACTCCAATATCCTGTCAAGTTTCTGAGTGTTAAAAAATTTATTTGACTCTTCAATAAAAGAGTACTATCTTTATTTAACTCTTTCATTGAGTACTCTATGAGACTGATGCTAACAAGCGCAGATTGAAACTAACTGAGAAGTGTGATTTTTTTTAGTTTTACAGTTGATTTATATTATCTATATTTAAATCCAACTAAGATTCTATTTTTTATAATAAAGTTTTTATATTCACAAAAATTTTAATCATTTAAAACTTCATTTAACTTGTCAACTAACAGTAAACATTCTATATTGCGTTGATCGGTAATATCAAAATACAAAAGTTACAAATTAAAACACTATAAACACAATTAAGACATGATTATTCTTGGAAGTTAAGGGATAATATCTAGAATTAAATGGCAACACATGTGACAGTGTGATTAAGTTATTTAATAAAAAAAAATATAAAACCGATCGTAACCTTAATTGCTTACTATCTTTATTGTCATGCTGAGTTAAATCCTGCACAAAGTTCTGCAAAGCTCAACAATGACTAAGCTCAGCAGAGAATTAGAAGGCACTTATTCACATATACAAGCCAAAGCAGATAAATAGGAAGTTAATACAACAAATTGGCAATGAAAGGTTATAATTACTATCCACTGAAAAATAGAAATAGTTTGTCACTTCCTTTAACACTTGTTGTAGCCACAAGACTGGGACAAATACTGCAACTATTCATTACACAATCATTTGTTCTTAAAATCAGAATCAAAACATTGCATCAATGATCAATGAGAAAGTAGTAGTAACCACGTAATAACTCCATCAACACAAATTCAGCTCTTCCTGAATCCTGTGGCTTCGGCGTGAAAATTATACTTGCATAGGTATTGATGTCATACGTTGACATTTGATCAATTAAAAGTGTTACATCTTTTATAAAAATCATGTACCAACAACTGACATAAACACATTTTGAATGCTAATTTATTAAATGTATCACATCTATTACCGGAAGTTACCTAACAAATCACTAGTATCATATATTGAATAATTAAACAATGTATCACACTCTTTTGTTAAACCCACGTAACAACTACCCATCACATCGCTCGAAGTTATTTGTGCCTTGATGGCACGATACGCACATTGCCTTTGTCCAACAAAGAGCACACGGGTTCGAGTATTAAACCGTATATATACGATCAAATTACCACTTGTCTCCTCTTATGAGTGAGCAAATTACGTTTAAGTCATTTTAAAGTGGTAAGAACAGTTTTCCCCTTAAAATGAGGGTTCTATCTCTCGATTCCTCGGAAATGGATTATAATAATAGTGTTGTGGTGTGAACCGTATTATCAGTGTCATATCATAGTAATTTCGATAGTTGTAATTTTTATGAGTACCGATCACATCACCTAGTACAATTTAATTAATCAAAAGTAATGAATTTTTTTATTAAATTCATGTAACATGAGTCAATATCACATATAAAAATTTGATTAATCAAATGTATTATGACTTCGTTTGGTATACTTCTCAAAGTAGATCTTTTAGAAATAATTATTTTGAAAGTAAATTTTTTGAAAATAGATATTTTGAAAAAAAGTTGTTGGTTGTTTGATTATTAATTATAAAAAAAAAAAAAAAATCTTTTAAATTATAGGCGGTTTAGTTAAATTATTTTTAAAGTACTTTTATATTATTAATGTATCAGAAAGGACATGAGACGGAAAATTAATATATGCATTGTAGAAATGTAATTACTCCAACCTCAACCATAAAAAATTAATCATAGTACTAATTAAAATTTTATTTCTCTCTACCAATTTTTCACTCTTGGTTTAATTAGCCTCAAGAAATAAAAATATTGTATTTGCCCACTCTTTTTTTTTTTTTTTTTTTATATCAATTTTATAGTTCTTGTAAAGTTCATTTGTATCCATTTCATTAGTTGATTTTGTTTCTCTATTTTTTTTTTTCAAAAAATAAAATAAAAAGATTTTGTTTCTTTTTTTTCTTTACACCTATACCAATTACAGTATGTATATATATATATATATATATATATATATTGTTATGGACATTTTTACGATCATAGAAAATGGGCTGGTAAAGACCTCAGGATGAGCCCAGTATGTTATCTTATGAGAACAAACCCAAGAGATCGGTCTATTAGACAAATATCCAAGGAGGGCATATGTAATCCATTCTTAGTTTGAAAGACCCGAGCACATCTGATCGCAGAGCTGATTGTTCTAGTTACTATATGATTGATCGTATCATTTGATCGCGTGGCAGCCTGATCGTGAGTTATGATCGCTAAGTTGATCTTATCGGAGATCAAAAACTGTTTGATGGTATTCTTCAAGGGGCAATCAGAGTGATTAAGGGGTATTCTCATCTGATCGCTAGGTGTGATATCTGATCGCTTGGGCAATCTGCTCATTCAAAGTGCTCGCTAAGTTTGACCAATTGACCTTCTAGAAAGTTGAATCAGTTTAATTTAGGAAATGAGTTAACTTGCCTATTTCCATGCAAATCAAATCACGACATTCTCGGTAATTGTTGCAGATACAATGGAAATAATCTTAGAAGATATTATCTTAATTAATGTATTTTATTTTTTGCCTTATCTATAAGATTCTGAAATCAATTCAAATTGTAACATCCCCATCTATAAATAGGAGATCAAATTTGTTGTAAAAATAAAAGAAGAAAATATATACTGCTACTTTGCAGAAATATGAGCAACAGTCGTAGACGTAGGCTATTACTTTGCCAAACCACGTAAAAATCAGTGTGTCCTATTTGTTTTGATCCTGATCATTGTTGTTTCGTCTGTTAATTGTTGTTGTTTCATAGGTATTGGGCTTGAAGAACCGAGTTGACCAAAATCGGTATCAACATCTTTTGGCATTAGAGAAAGGGCCCAGACTGCGATTTTACAATTTTTTTTTTAATACTTTCTTTTTGCTGTAGTAGTGATTTGCTAATATAGCCAGGATTAAGACAACCAGAATTGTTATGTCAGTGGTTGAGCAATCAGAGGGTCACCAGGATCAAGGTCACGCTACAAGAGTTTCTAGTGCGGCTTTGCTTCCTCTTCCCCTACAACAGGCTCCCACTGGTGGAGATGCTGCCCCAGTTTGGAAGCAGCGCCATGAAGCTTTAGAGAATACAGTGGTGCAATTGACAGAGGTAATTAGGGTTCTGACACAGGTCCAGACTCAGGCAATTTCCAGGAATGCAGATCCCCAGCACCAGCCAGTGGATGAGATACTTGCTCGAAGAGAGGAGGCTGCTGGAAAAAGGGTAAAACCTGGAGGTTCGGTCCATTCCTCAAATTTACACTCTAGAGGAGGCGGACGTCAGGCTCGTGAAGAGGAAGTAGCACCTCGTCTATCCATTCTGAGGGTAAGGGTGAGCCATGATGGGAGCCACCGCGTGGAGGCTGATCGTGGTAATGAGCGAGCTCATGAATGCAACGAGGAGCGTGTGCGCCAAGAAGAGTCGTACCGTGCAGAGAGCTGGCGTAGAAGAAATAGGTCACGTGAAAGAATCCCAGTTGATAGAGAGAGATCACGTGATCGATTTTCGAGAGATAGGGAAAGCAGGAGGAGTCGTCGGTCCCCTACAAGAAGAATGGAACGGTAGGACCCAATGGTAGAAGAATTGATGCAAAGGGTCTAGCAATTAGAGGTGTAACTTGGGCTCTATAGTTAAGTAGAGTTACGGAAAGAGAGAACCCCTTTCACAAGGGAGATCGAGATGGAGTCATTTCCACCAAGATTCAAGCTCCCGAGTGTCTCACTCTACAATGGGGACAGTGATTCTTATGAACATCTTAATGCTTTCAACATATAGATGGACTTGCAAACATCTAATCCTCTGGTCAAGTACCGAGTGTTTCCAGCCACGTTAGGGAATATGTCGAGAGCATGGCTGAAGAGTCTTCCAGCTCGAAGTGTCAATAGTTGGGAAGAATGCTAGAGGAAGCTTAAGCAATGACTGTCTTTCAGAAGTGGGACGAGCTGTTAAAAGACTATATTGCTAGGTTTAGAAGTGAGGTGAATAACGTGAAGAATCTCTCAAACAAAAGTATCCTAACAGTAATCTCAGCGGGGCTTAGGAAAGATAGGAAGCTCTACGAGAGCATTTATAAGTCTCTTGTAAAGGATCTTAGTGAGTTTTATAAGTGAGCAACAAAAGAGATCCGCTGGGAAGAAGCTTTTGGGTGAAGGAGACCCAGCGATCAGAAGAATGGATGGAGCAGTTCTCACCAAGGAAAGAAGAGGAGTCAATGTGGGAATGAAGAAAGCAGTCACAGAAATCGCTCCAACAATCAAGTTGTAAAACGGGTAAGAAATGAGCCCAGTAGAAAGCCATCTCCACAGCGGAGTCGCTACTAGAATTATAGTGTCCTGATAAATAGGCAGGACAAAATTTATGAAGCAGAGAAAAGACGGGAGATAGCGGAGCCGCTACTAGAATGATTATAGCGTCCTGACAGACAACGGAGCCGCTACTGGAATGATTTACTAGTCATCAGGGTAAGAATTGGTAATGTCGAAGTAAGGAGAACCATGATGGACATAAGCAGCTCAGTAAATGTAATGTACAGAATTTGTTTTGGACAGATGGGTTTGAGGCCATATCAAACAACGTCATATTCTAAGTCTCTTTTCAGATTTACTAGAGATACAGTTGTGCCATTGGGGTAACTCAGACTCCCTCTTTCTGTTGGAGATTCAGATCGGCAAGCTATAACGATGGCAGAGTTTCTGATCATTGACTGCCCATTAGCATACAATGTTATCCTCGGAAGACTAGCCATAAATGACCTAGACATGGCAGTATCAATCAAGACTCTCACAGTCAAGTTTCCAACACCAAACGGAGTAGGATGTGTGCGAGGAGAAGAGGAATTAGTAAGGAAATGTTATAGAGATGCAGTAAAGGCGGGGGCTATAAGGAAGAAAGTCAACATGGTAGCCGAGGAGAAGCCGTAGACAGTTAGTATAAGTGGGGTAAGCTAGAACCTGGATCCAAGAGAGATAGAAGCATAACAAGCAATAACTTGTGTGGAAGAGCTCGAGGAGGTGCCAATCAGTGAGCAGAATGCTGAGCGGTGCTTAAAAGTAAGAAAGGATTTGCCTCAAGATGTTAAAGCACAACTTATTGACTTTTTAAAGGAGAATTTAGATGTCTTCGCCTGGAATCACGAAGACATGGTGGGGATCAGTCTAGATATTATGTCACACAGATTAAATATCAATCCCCACCATCGGCCAATTCGCCAGAAGAGAAGACTAATGATGGAGGAACGTTACGAAGCATTTAGAGAAGAAATAGAAAAACTCCTGGTGAACAGATTCATAAAGAAGGCTCACTACCCAATCTGGGTAGCAAATCCCGTTTTGGTAAAGAAGAAGAATGGGAAATGAAGAACTTGTATTAACTTCACTGATCTGAACAAAGCATATCCAAAAGATAGTTTTCCTTTGCCAAGAATTGATTAGCTCGTTGATGCTACTGCTGGCCATTAGCTCCTTAGTGTTATGGACGCCTATTCAGGATATAACCAGGTCCCGATGAACTCTGATAACGAGGAGCACACTTCATTTTTCATTGATCGTGGGCTTTATTGCTACAAAGTAATGTCGTTTGGGTTAAAGAATGCTGGAGCAACCTATCAACGGCTGGTCAACATGATGTTTGAAGATCTTATCGACAAACAATAGAGGTATATGTAGATGACATGTTGGTAAAGTCTAAGCAAGAATCTGAGTATGTACGCGACCTAGGAGAGATGTTTCAAATCTTGAGAAAACACCAAATGAAGCTTAATCCTTTGAAGTGTGCATTTGGTGTGGCTTTAGGCAAATTTCTAGGTTTCATGGTCAACAATAGAGGAATTGAAGCGAATCCTGAGAAGATCAAAGCTCTAATTGACATGAGATCACCAAAAAAGATCAAAGATGTATAGAGCTTGAACGATCAGGTTGCTGCCCTCAGCAGATTTATATCCAGGTCAACAGATAGGTGCATCCCATTCTTTGATCCATTAAAGAATGCAAGGAACTTTCAGTGAACTGAGGAATGTGAAATGGCCTTTTAACAGCTGAAGAAATATATGGGCCAAGCACCATTGCTTTCTAAGACGATAGAAGGAGAAAAATTGATCGTTTATCAGGGGGTTACTCAGCACGCCCTCAGCGCGGCCTTAATTCGTGAGGAAAATAAGATACAACTTCCTGTATATTACGTTAGCAAGAGGTTGTTTGATGCAGAGACCAGATATACCCCCATGAAGAAACTGGTGTACTGTTTAATGGTGGCATCAAGAAAGCTTCGCTCATATTTCCAAGCCCACACAATTGAAGTGCCAACCAGGTATCTGTTGAAGCAGATTCTTTAAAAGCCTAACACATCGGGTCGCTTACTCAAATGGGTAATCGAGTTCGCCCAATTTGAAATAGAATTCAAGCCTCGAACAGCAATTAAGGGGCAGGTGTTAGCCGATTTTGTGGTTGAGTTTACAAGGCCGGAGAGTGAAGAAGCTGAATCCTCTGAAGGACCGTTTTGAGAGTTATATGTAGATGGATCCTCAAGCGAGCAGAAGGCTGGGGCAGGAGTGATGTTGATAAGCCCATAAGGTCATAGAATTTTGTGTGCTTTGAGGTTCAAGTTTAAAGCCACTAACAATGAGGCCGAATATGAAACACTGCTAGCAGGACTGAGGTTGGCCAAGGAAGTATGAGCAGAACGAGTAAAGATATACAGCGACTCTCAGCTCGTAGTATGCCAAGTTCGAGAAGAATATTAGGCCAAGGGATCTAAGATGGCCATTTACCTATAAAAAGTCGAGATGTTGGCAATGTTTGAAAGACATGAAATACACCATGTCCCACAATCGCAAAACTCTCATGTGGACACATTAGCCCTTCTTGCCACAATAAAAGACGTGGATTTCATGGGAGCTGTATTAGTGGAGTTCTTACTAGTCCCTAGTACAGAGCCACGAGATGAGATGATGGCGATAGTTGTGGCATAAGATTCCTGGATGAATCCCCTTATTAAGTATTTACAAGATGGAAGATTGCCTAAAGACAAGCTAGAGGCTCATCACATTCGAGCCCAAGTAGCTCGATACTGCATTTATGATGACAGACTTTACAAGAGAGGGTTCTCAGCCCCATTGCTTAGGTGCATTGACGGCACGGACTGCCAGACCGTTCTTGAAGATATCCATGTGGAACATTGTGGTAATCATGACATGGGGCTATCTTTGGCTTAGAAGGCTCTTTGGCAGAGATTTTATTGGCCAACGATAAAGCAAGATGCAATAGAAATGGTCAAGAGATGTGATAAGTGCTAAAGGTTTGCCAAGGTTCCATGAGTCTCACCAGTTTTCCTATAACAAATGGTCAGTCCATGGCCTTTCGCCGTTTGGGGTATGGATTTGATTGGCCCGCTCCCAACAGCTTGAGGAAGATGCAAGCATGTAATTTATGGCGATAGATTATTTTATAAAGTGGGTAGAAGCCAAAGAGCTTGCTGAGATCTCCACCATAAAAGTTGAGAAGTTTTTTTGAAAGTATATCATTTGCAAGTTTGGAGTTCCTCAGCAGATCGTTCCAGATAATGAAATCCAGTTCAGTAGCGAGCAATTTCAAAAGTTTTGCGAAGACCTTAGAATCAAGAAGAGCTTTTCGACTGTAGACCACCCTCAAGCAAATGGGCAGGTTAAAGTAGTTAACAAAATTATCAAGCAAAACTTGAAAACCAAACTGGAAGCAAGGAAAGGAGCTTGGGTTGATGAGTTGTGGAAAATGTTGTGGGTTTACAGAACAACTACTCGCAACACTACTGGGGAAACTCCTTTCTCAATGGTATATGGATCAGAAGCAATGATTCCAGCAGAATTTGAGGTCGCTAGCTAATGCAGAGCAACGTTTAGACATGAGGACAATGAGCAGCTGTAAGTTCTCATCCTCGATTCTAGATTCCCTAGCGTTAAAAACTATATTAAAGGATGAAAAGATTAAATTTCGTCAATGTCGTCTTTATAAATGTCATTAGGGTGTTCGTAAATGGCCATTAAATACATTAAGGGCGAAATAGGAAATTCAAGTCAAATTAATTTATGATTTTGGTATGAGTATTACATGGAATGGACTTGAATAAAAGTCAAAATCCATGTCATTAAATTTGAACCAATGAATGAATAACAAATTAAAAACTAAATATGAAATTATATAAATTCGTTGTCATGCACTAATTACTACATGATTAGTTTACTTCATGAGTTACCAAAGTGCCCTTTTATGGATAAAATTTCATAAGATGATTAGTGGTCATTTTGTGATGGAATGAAGGGCATTTTAGTCTCACTTAAGTTAACAATATATATGTAAATATATATATATATATAAAGGGAGATGATCACTTAAAGTAAACAAAAAAAAAAAAAAGTGAACGGCAAAAGAGGGAGAAAAAGAGAAGTGAGGGTTGGTCAAACAAGGAGTGTCACGGCAGCTTGGAGTCTCCAATTTCAAGTGCTTTTCATCTACCTACAAGACCAAACCAAGATGGAATTAAGCTAGGGAGATTCTCTAGTATTAAAACAAACAAATCAAACCTATAAATCAAGTAAGTTTCATGATCTTTATATGGAAAATTATGTATGTAGATTTATATGTTTGGATGATGAATTTATGAAGTTAGTTTGCTTGTTTTAGAGTAGGTTTCTTAAACTAATTGAGTTGGAAAAAAAGAACTTGAAAGATTAAGCAAGAAATCAAGATAAACGGTTAGGGTTTATATGATTTTAAGATTTAAAGAGATGTAAGCTACCATGTATACAAAATTCTACACTTTTATGTGTACTGGGTGGTAGAAAATGAAAAAGTAGTGTTTGTGTATGTGTTAAGGACATGAAGAGTAGTAGATAACCTCTGAGTTTAGATGATTTTGAACTCAAATTTAAGCATGAATAAGGTTAGAAAAACATCTAGAAATGATAGAGTTATCAAAGAGCTAGTTTTGGACAATTTGAGAATCCCGAGCTCAAACCATGCGATAGAGACAACCTGTGCAAGTTTGACATATATGGGGTTATTCTAGACCTCAAATGATGCCTAGGAGTCATAGAAAGTTATAGGTTTTGGAACAAATCGATTCCGATAAAAATTACGCAAGTTATGCTCAAAATAGTACCGTTAGAGAGTCGATAAGTGAAATAACTATGTAAATATAATTTTTATTGCATGAAATGAATTTAGTTGATCATAATTAGGTAAAAGAAGCTTAGATACGAAAGAAAAACCATCGTCACTCGATCGATACGAAAAAGTGTATCTAAAAGTGCCCAAAACATGACGTTTTTCCTAGATTTGACATAGCAAACGATAAAATTTTTCGACAAAACTTTACAGGTGACTTAGTTATGCGATAAGGATATGCTAGAAAAAATAATGAATGCGAAACGAGCGCTGGTTTTTAAACTGTTTTATTTTTGGGTCAAACGGGTTAATTAAAAAGTTGACTTTTTGTTTTAAGCATCCAGAGACCAAACGAACCATATGTGGACGATCCTAAGGGTTTAAAAGTAAGACTTTTACAAAGAAATCAAAATTAGAGAGTCTCGGTTGAGTTAAAATCGAGTCGGAAAGGTTATAGTGTAAAAAGTTGCTAATAGAGAAAAGTGTCGTGAAAATGTTATTTTAAATTTTAAGTTATGTAATTAAGCAAGTAATAATAAGGAAATGATATTTAGGTGACGGGCAAGCAAGCGAGGCACGAGAGACTCGTTGAGACATTTGAGCTTGTGTGGAGCAAGGTAGGTGTCTTTCACTTGCATCTATTTCAATTCTATTTTAAACTTGTAAATTGTTGTTAAAGGAAAATGAAAATGATTTCCAAATCCTAAATTCAAGTTTTGAGCATGTGAGTTCCTTATGGAATTCACAAGTGAAGAAATCAAAACAAAGTTGATTTTCAAATGTTTGAAATCGAGAAAATTTTTAAGAGTTTGAAAAATAAGTGGTTTTGTGCTGTTGCACTTAGCAATATCATTTCGAAACTCATGTACATACCCTCAGATTATATGAGACTTAGCGCTATGTGACGATGCAGAAAATTTCATCTGTAGTCGCTTAGTTTGCAAAGTATTTAGCACTTAATGACGACACAGAAAATTCTGTCCGTAGTTGTTCAGTTTTCTAGAATATCTAGCGCTACGTTGCAACGCAGTCAATTCCGCACGTAGTCACTTAGATTTACAGTTTTGGCACTACGTGGCGATGTAGTAAATTTTGTTTGTATTTGCCTAGAGTTACAGCACTACATTTGTGATGCAGAAAACTCCGCATTGTAGTTGTTCAGGTTGAGATCGTTTTACCCTACGTTTGCGACGTAGTAAATTCTGCATCGTAGTGGTTGAGAGATCCAAGTAGCTTCACGTTTGGCGTCAGTTAAAAATCGTCGTGTGATGGTTGAGTTCCTTAGGGGTATACATGGAGTTTTAGAAAAGAAATGTTTTCTTTTAAATTGAAAACATTTGATAAATGAGTGTGGTTATAAATCTTGATGAATTTTATAACTTGATGTTATTATTATTCGTTGAACTAACCTCTTTACTTTGTGTAGCTTATTTATCGTAGTAGATGTTTATATAGGTGACTTTGCGTCCCGGACACTACATCGATTATTTTAGGTGGGTATCGTCTCGATGCATCGCATAACACTTAATACACTTTTGGCGTTGTAAATAATAAATCTAAAGGATTTAAATAGTTGAAAAATTGTAATAAAATTTTTGATATGTATGTACAACTGAACACTTACACATGATACACACTTATCATTTGATGTATCTATATATATTTGATATATGCATTGTTGTGTAATTCCCAAAGTATTGTAACATGCATGTTATGGAAATTAGTTGTTTGTGAAAAATATGTGATGTGAATTGAATTAAGGAAGTATATGTTTGTGGCCAAAAGAAGTTCGGAGGTGAATTGATATAGTTCGAAGTGTTTTTCCTTACAGCTAAATTTTGGAATGGTTAAATTATAGTTGTTACGCTATCGAATTTTCATAAAATCTGTTTTGAGAAAATGCGAAAAATTTACACCAACCCAACTATTTTAGAAGAAAATAAATTTCTAAGTTTACATAAGTAAACGGGCTAAGTGAGTTAAAGGGTTCGCTTTTTTGCTTTTTTTAATCCGACGAGTTAGGTTTAGGAAGTTTGTTGAAGTGTCCGGCAGGATCCTCCAGACTAGAGCCCAGAGAGGGTCTGGTTCGGGTCCTATCACCAGCTGCTCGCTTCTGATTTAGATTTGCTTAAGGAAGCAAGAGAGGAGGCTCTAATGAGAGTTGTCGTTCATCAACAAAGGGTTGCCAAATTCTATAATAGAAAAGTTCGAGTTCGAAGCTTCAAGCTTGGTGACTTGGTCTTGCTTATATTACCTACTGCTCGGAAAGCCAGTGATGGAACTCTTGGTCTAAACTGGGAAGGCCCTTATATTGTAAAGGGTAGTATGAAAAACAGAGCTTATCACCTGGCCAACTTGAATGAGGCTAAAGTCCCACAAGCGTGGAATGCCGAGAATCTTCGGCCATTTTATGTTTAATTTATTTAGTTTATCTAACTTGTATGAGTACAACTATTTTATCAATAAAGATTCTATTGGTAAAGCAATTATGGTCATGTTTATCCTTGTTCGGAAACTCGTTTGTTTTCTATTTTTACTCATGCTTTGGAAGGTTCGATTGCTACTTGTGAGCGAGTAGACTCTTGAACGTACAATCAATACATGTAAGCAAAATGCCCTGGAAGGTCCCAGCATAGTTTGTGAGCGACCAAGCTCTGAAGGAATGCTTATGGCCTGTGGACTTATAAAATATGTCCTGGAAGGTCCCAGCATAGCCTGTGAGTGACCAAGCTCTGGAAGGAATGCTTATGACCTGTGGACTTATAAAAAATATCCTGGAAGGTCCCAGTATAGCCTGTGAGCGACCAAGCTCTGGAAGGAATGCTTATGGCTTGTAGACTTATAGTAATCCTAGAAGATCTATGTAGCCTATGAGCAAGCAAGCTCTAGAAGGAACATTTGATATGTGAATTTTCATGTTCAGAAAGGTACCAGCACTACCTCTGAGCGAGCAAAGCTTGGGAAGATGTACTTATTGCCTGTGAACTTTTATACATATTGAAAGGTTCCAATGATTTAATTATCATATGACCTGTGGGCATCTATGTTGAAATTACAACTTAATTGAGCAAGCGATTTAAGTATTATAATCAGATTTAATTAGCGATAAGAATTGCTCATCATTCAACATCAACAAAAAATAAAAAGGAAATTAAAACAGATAAAAGGAGCAAATTGCATTTGTTACATTAAAATTCACGAACTGAATAACTTGTATTATAAATCAAGTTAAAAGAAGTAAAAAATCTTCCTAAGTGTTGCTGGGAGGAATGCTCTAATTGCCTGGAGCTTCCGCTGAAGCTTTGCCTTCATCGTTAAAGGCAATTGGCTATGAAGAGCTTAAAGAAGGTCCTGGATGAGCTGAGGTATTACCGAAAGAAGGAGTTGGACGTTGAGAGATTTCACTCTATGATGTCATAGGAGTTGGGCCCTTAGGCTGAATTGAGGGTAACTCAGAAGTAGAGGGGCCTGAGCCAGACTGAGGGGCTAGGAGGCTAGACTCTGGTTGAATCTTTTTAGCAGCTTGGCGAGCAGCCCTTTCTACATACATCTTCACCTTTTTAACGACCTCTGGCCTAAAGAATGAGATATCTCGATTTGGGCGCTTCCGCCATAAGTTGTATAAGAACAAACTGCCTATTCTTTCTTCTGCCTGTTTGACTAAGGCTTGAATATGTTCCTGTTCTTGGGCTAGTTCTTCTTTAGTAGAAATTACCTCCTGTTGCATTAGCTCGATGTTCTTCTTAGCTTCGTTAGCTCGATGCTTATGTGAAGCTAGCTCCTCATTTAGCTTTCTGTTTTCCTCATTCAGTTTGTTGTTCTCTCCTTTCAGCTTCTTCTCTAGGTCTTGGGCATTACTCAGTTTCTTCTTTAAATCATCACCCTGTTCCTTTAGGGAGGCGATAGTTTTATCTCGAAATTCCACAGCTTCCCTCAGACATTCTCTTAGTTTTCTGAACTTTTCAAGTTTCTGCTCCAGGACATGAGCGTTTTTCTAGGACTTTTCAGCCTCCTGCTTAAAGAACTCCACTTCGCCTTGAATTTTGCTCTTGTCACCCTCCAATGTTTTTATTAACTTCTCCATGGAAGCCTTCATTTGGGCTAGTTAGGAATCTCGCTGATGAGTTTCATGAAAGCCATGGAGGCCTGAAACAATATGTTAGCAAGGCAAAAAGAACAAGGAGAGCAATAAAATGTATTAGTAATCAAGAAAACTTACGAGCAGGTTGTGGTAAGCAAAATAGTTGATGAGCTTTTCGCCCTTCATATCCTTCCTAAAAGGTCGAGCTTTTCAGGACCTAAAAAGTGAGGCACGTAATCCAGAAGATCATTATAATATACCCTTGCGTAAAAATCTTAGGTCGATTCTTTAGCCGCGAGTTTTTTCCCCAGTGTTTTTTGGCGCTTTAAGGGGGGTTTTGAGATCCCCTTGCCTTTTTCGACATTCCGAGGATGGGGAGCAAACGAAATGCTTGAGGGAGGAGTTGATCGTGTAGGGTCCCCTTCGAGTATCTCTCATTGTGAATTTTCTCCCTACTGATTTATATCTGATGCCACGATCAAAAGGTGCGACAGAATCTTATTGGGTAGGTGATCTAGTGGCAGTTTTTAAGGTCGCCTGAGAATTAGGAACGCTTGTAACTTTAGCAGTTTTCTTTGGTGTGGGAGGTGGAAGATTAACAATTTCCACCATATGGACATCTTCCTCGTCATCAAGAAGGGGTTCGTCAAAGTGAAGCTGGACCATTGGTGTAAATTGACCTTTCTGTGACCTCGGTGCTACCCTGTCTAAGGCTTCAAAGACAGAAGGGAATTCCTTCTTTTTGCGAGCTCCTAGGTCCAAACGTTTATGAAGCAGTGTTTGGTCCAAGGAAGGCGTAAGGCCGTGTAATTGAAAGAGGTGTTCAGATGGCGGTTGGTCGTTCAGAAGAGTTTTCACCTTTGAAAATTTCTGTAACAAAGCTAACTCCTCGCTTCTCAACGCGATCTCACTCTTGGTAATGTTTACACGAAAGAAAATATTAGTAACGAGTAGTATATATGCATAATAGTAATATAAAGACATACTTACCAGGGGAAGGACAAAATGAAAAATTTTTGAGGTTGGCCAGAAAAAGATAGGGCGTATAAAACCAACACATCTTGTAGTCACCTATGTTGGATTTATCGACCCCCTTTGGAAGGTTCACTTTACAGGGAGAGTTACGGGCCGATGTATAGTATAACCCATCCTGTTTCTCTGATTTAGGGCCTGTGGTGATTTTGAAAAGGAAAAGATGTTGAATCATTGCAGGGGTTGGTCGAGGAAGATTGTTTTTAACAAATACTATAGCTAGAGTAGTTAGGTAGGCATAAGAGTTGAGAGTGAGCTAGAATGGGGCGAGCTTAAGGTCATTTAAAAGGTCGACCAAGTAATGATGAACGGGAAATCTAAAATCAGCTTCTATATGCTGGTAACTAATGGAAATGACCCCTTAGGAGGATGAGCTACATGATCGTGAGTTGCCGGCACCATTGCTCGACACCTAAAAGGCAAGCAAAAATCCTCAATGATTGATTCGAGCTTGTTGGGGCTGATAGAAAAATCATGTCTAAAGAAAGGAGAGTGAGCAGGATGATCATTATGCCCTGTAGGTTTTGATACAACCTCACCACTTTGAGAGGTCATGTTCTTAGTAGTTATGACTTGGACAATTTCCTCTTCAGAGTCCCTATTAGTAGCCCCTACTTTGTAACCGCGACGACTATGACCAAACATTTACAAAAATGATGAGGGGGTCAGGTTGCGAATAGCAGACCAGAATATAGTGTTTAAGACTATTGCTATTTTCCTAAAAATCAAGTTGCGCGTGCAAGGGGGCTACCGGGTGCAGGGAAGCCCTATTTACAAGCCCAATGGGCTACAGAAGCTATCAGATATCAAAAAATTCCCGACTTGACTAGGGTTGGGGTATTAAGCAACTACAAACAAGAAATGGTACGCATGAATGTGACTTATACGATCAAACAAGTTTTTATTTAAGTTCTTTGAGTTTTATCATACCAAGAATGCAAATGGAAATATTCATGCGAGCATAAAAACAAATTCATGTTTTTAAGCCAATAAGATGCAAGTAAAAATCATAATTGAAAAAATTGTGAAAATGTGTGAAAGTTTAACTTAAGCGCAATGAAGCTTGATGATGATAAAGAAGTTGATGCAGAGCGACGATGAGGAACGAGAGAAAGTTGAAGACAAAAAGACATATGTTTCTGAAAATGATTGATAAAAGAAAAAAATGAAACGACTAAGGGTTTATATACAGTTGTTAAAATTGAAGTCCTAGCCATCAGAGTAAAGCAGTTGTACAACCGTTATTGATCTAGTGGTGTAGCACGAAACCCGTAATTTTGTTATTATGCACAGCTAATGAGAGACGTGCATTAAATGCGCATTAATAGTGCATGACAGGAGACGTGCAGTGAACTGACGCTTAGGAAAATGTCGCGTGTCGCAGGATAAGTCAGTATTTGAAAAGCAACATTATGGATCCCGCCAAAATTGCCTTGAGGATGAGCTCATTGCTTCCAATTCAAGGAATGTACTGAAAGCAACGGGGCTAATGTTATAGGCATTTTTGCGACTATAGAAAATGGGCTAGTAAAGCCCCAAGGATGAGTCCAGTATGTTATCTTACGAGAAGAAGCCTAAGAGACCGGTCCATTAGACAAATATCCAAGGAGGGCATATGTAGTCGGTTCTCAGTTTGAAAGACCCGAGCACATCTGATCGTGGGGCTGATTGTTCTAGTTACTATATGGTTGATCGTATCATTTGATCGCGTGATAGCCTAGTCGCGAGTTGTAATCGCTAAGCTGATCTAATCGGAGACCAAGAACTGTTCGATGGTATTCTTCAAGGGGCAATCAGAGCGATCAGGGGGTATTCTCATCTGATCGCTGGGTGTGATATCTGATCGCTTGGACAATCTGCTCGCTAAGTTTGACCAGTTGATCTTCTAGAAAGTCGAATCAGTTTAATTCAGGAAATTAGTCAACTTACCTATTTTCATGCAAATCAAATCACGACATTCTCGGCAATTGTTTTAGATACGGTGGAGATAATCTTGAGAGATATTATTTTAATTAATATATTTTATTTTTTACCTTATCTATAAGATTCTGAAATCAATTCAAATTGTAACATCCACATCTATAAATAGGGGATCAAATTCATTATAAAAAAAAAAAGAAGAAAATGTATACTGCTACTATACAGAAATAAGAGTAACAGTCATGGATGTATGTTATTACTTTGTCGAACCACGTAAAAATTAGTGTGTCTTGTTTGTTTTGATCCTGATCATTGTTGTTTCGTCTATTAGTTGTTGTTGTTTCGCAGGTATTGGGCTTGAAGAATCAGGTTGACCAAAAAACGGTATCAGCATATATATATATTAATGAATCAATAACAAAAAAATTGCATTATCAACCAAAATCAATTGAAAAAATATATATGTAAAATATAGAAAACTTACTGACTAAAGAAGAGTTCTCAGATATTTTTATTAAATAAAAATTGAATGAAAGTGGAGATTATATGTTTATGTTTATAAAGAAAGTGTAATAGAGTTACAAGGATATAGATATATTAATAAAATAAAATAGGGGTAGATTAAACATTTTAATCTTTAAAAAAAAAAAAAAAGGATCTACTTGGAAAAACTCAAATTTTGAGTTTCTCCAAATAGATTTTTTTTAAGATTTCTTAATTCTCCAAAAGTTCTACTGGAATGTCAACCAAACGAAAAAGAAAAAATTCGAGTACAGCTTTAAGCATTAAAAATGTATTTTTGGCCAATAAATAAGCTGTATCAAACGTACACTATATCACAGGTTGCGAGCACCACTCATAGGGCTGAATAATTATGGATCAGATTTGAATTCTATTAGATTCATTCTGACCTAATCACATCTCATCAACACATTAATTTTTGCCCTCCCAAATAAAAGTTGTCATAATCATGCCCAAGTCCAATAAAAAGCCCATAATGTTTTACCATTCTATCTTCTCTTAGTTTTCCGTTGAGAAGAAAATAACAAAAAAAAATCCACTATAACCAAATTTAATCAAGAATTGTTGCTAGGCAACTAAGCAACATAACCTTTAAAAACCCTATGCAATGGCAGTAAAATTATTCCCTAACCTTTTGTGTTCCATACCCCATGTCTTACAATCAAAGTAAATATTGAACCAATTCCAGTTTCAGTTGATTCAGCTACAAAATCAAAAGTTAAATTGACTTGAACTCCAAACTTTATAGCCTCTTCAACTCTCCCAAACCGTGAGACCCTTTTGTCTCCAAAATTCTATCAGCATTAGATTTTGACTCTGAATATTGGCCTATCTTGATTACTTTGTCTTATTAATTTTATTTATGAGTTTGACTACCTTACCCATCAATTGAAGCCATTAGATTAGTTGTAAAGGTGATTATTGAAGTCAATCGAATGATTTCAATTGATGAGTAAGAATTAGATTGTTTTGTACTTATTTCATACTTTACTATCCATTATATTATGATTGTAGAAAGTACGCAATTAGTTTTGATAATATTTCAAGTTTAAACCATTATGCTATATAATTGGTTTTTTAAAAATATGTATTTTTAATTTAGTGTCGCACGAATAAAGTAATTGACCTTTAAATATGAGCATCGTTTTTGAGTTTATAGGTAGAAATTAATACTTCGTAGTAATTATTGAAATTTGAGGACTATTTATACTGTATTCTTGACCACTGCAGCAATATGTCTAATGTTCAAAGTGCACTTTTCCTATCTTTGTTGAACTGATGATGTTGTTGTCAATGTGTCTTTAATTTACTCAACATTTAGATTGCAACACAAACTCAAGATATAATGTAAGTGTTTGTATCTATTTTATTTTTTTATACTATGTATTTACTACTCTTGTTATTCTGATGTAAAATTTTTAGGTTAATATTAACCCTTTATAAAAACATCCTCGTTAACTACTCCTGTTATTGAATCCACATTTCACAATTTGGAATCAATTACCAAATTAATCAGAAAATGGCAGCAAAGTTATTGCCACAACCAGAACCAGTCGTGTCAAAAATGGTCCACTACACCAGGACCGCCTCCTGACTCCTCAGATCAGTAGTCTTTTTTTATTAACCCCTTCGCCTCTAAACTGAACCCATTTAAATGGGTTGATTTGATTATTTGAAGAAAAATAAGCCTATTTGGTTGCTTAAAAGTAACTCGATCAGTTTAATTAGGTTTATGGATTGTATTTTTTCAAATCAAACAACAACTGAGGATCCCTACTTTGCACAGATGAAGATGAAAACTTATTACAAATTTTATCAATTCATATGATCAATTTTCATGAATGAAAATAAAAAACTAGTACAAATTTTATCAATTCACATTATCAATAATTTTAACATATAGAATAAGCTTGAAAGTGGAAGCCATAACAACATTAACTCTATCATGATATATTTTATTATATTATTCATGACGACCTTGAATAATATTATATCAATATATATTATTGTGACTATAAAAGTTTTACAACCAAAAATTTATAACAACCAAAAACTTTCAATTTTATGCTATTAGTTTAAGTATTTTATTATTAAATACCCATTTATTAACTATTTTTGTAGTGATATAAAATTAAATAATAATATAATAATGTATAATTTTATGACCATTAAAATTTTATAGCGCCTAAGATTTGTTAAAGAACCAATGCAGTCTTCTCCTTCTCTCTGCAGAAGGATGAAGAAATCCCTCCCCAGGGAAACAAGTCTGTCATAGTAGAGGAACGAATCTCCCAACCCATTAGTCCTTTTCAGAATCTCTACTTGCATATAACCAATCTCTAAAACCCCTTCCAGTGTCATCTTCGTTCAAGTAACAGCCTAGCATACAACTCCCTGCATGTCCTGTAATCTCGCCTATTCCATGTTCCCATTCTTGCTGAAGGAGGAAAGCTCAAAGTAATCCTAACACTCTAGTTCTAGCAACATCATTGCCTTTTAGCATATTCCTTAGTTAACCAAGAGATAGCCTCCCTCTCCCTCTCCCTCTTTCCCCTCCTATAATACCATTTCTATAATTCTCTATCTGACCCCCTAACCCTACCCTCCCTATGGAAGAGATTGCTAAATGCTGCCAATCTCTAAACATCACAGATGCAGAGAGCCAGATTTGCAGTTTCTTCGAGGAAATCAAGTTATAGGGGGAGAAAGAGATATCCCAATGTCTGATTGGAAAAGTGTTAGCTGGAAAGAGAATAAATAAAAAGGCTTTTAAGAATGTCATACAACAATTATAGAGCTCTCAAGGCAGAGTTGAGGTGGAGACAGTTGGAGAGAATACTTTTGCCTTTCGTTTTGAAAGATCAGGAGCTAGTGAAGCAATCATTGCCAAAGAATCATGGCACTTTAACAACCACCTAATAGCCCTTGAAATACCAAAAGAAGCCGGTGATATATCCAAAATTTCTTTTGATGGGCAAGCTTTGGGATATAGGTTCATAAGGTTCTATTAATATGCATGAATCGTAGGGCAGCGAGGCTCATTACAGCACATATGGGCTCAGTGGTGCAACTCCCACCTGAATCAAAAGACTGTTGGGAAACCTATCTAAGGGTCAAAATTCACTTTGACATTACCAAACCACTAATGAGGTTCCAGAGACTCAGATTGGACAATTCAGGGGAATTGAAAACAGTCGAGTTCAAACACGAGAATCTTCTTGAATTTTGCTACACATATGGTAAGATTGGGCACTCCTTAATGGAATGCCCTAATGAAGTAGCAAAACAAGGTGCTTTGGATGATTCCAATATAGAATATGGATCATGGTTATGAGCAGCAGCACCGAAAAAGAAGAAACCTAGCTCTCCGAGCAAACCCTCTCCAAAAGCAGGGGAGAAAGGGCGGGAAAACCAAAAATCTGAAACGTCCAAAATTCCAAAAGAGAGGGAAATGCCTACACGCCTGCTAGTACCACCCAATCCCTCTAGAGACCTTAAACAATAGCTTACACCTTCAGACTCACTAACAACAAAGGCTGTAAAAGGGACTATTGGACAATGGGAGATGCTATTAGCCAAAGGTAAAGAAAAAATGATCTCTGAAAAGCAGGATACGAGCCCTACAAACCTGATGGAAAATCAATGCGAGCTGACAATCTCCATAAACCTGAATACCTCAGACTATCAAAGCATCTTAATCCTAACAAACTTGGCAACAAAGGAATCAAAGCCTTTGACCTCCTCAGAAAGCACTACCAAACAAAAATCCCCAATAACCCTCCCAAGAAAATGGAAGAAAGCAACCAAAAACACCAAAAGTAAAACCCCACCAAAACACTTAATTAGCTCAATTCAAAAACTCCTCAACCTTCACAAAGCTTCCAAAACTTTAAACAAAAAGCCCCCCTCACCTTCCAAAAAGAAATCACCCAAAACCAACCCTTTGCTTCTTAACAAATCCTCCTAGTTTCTTCCTATGGACATGGAAATACCCATATCTGAGCAAAAGAGACTTGAAACGAAGAGGAAAAAGCTTGAATATCCCGAAGAACAACCTAGTCTAAAAAAACAAAAAGAAGAACATGGAAATTTCCCTAACTTACCAATCGTGGAGCCTGTATGCGGGCCTGTCGACCACAATGATAGGCTTAAGTTGGAATGTTCGAGGGATGGGGAACCCTCGAGCATTTACTACTTTGAAAAGGGTGATCAAATGGTTCTCCCCAAGCTTGGTGTTCCTGTGTGAAACCAAGCTTCAAGGAAAAATGGCAAGCTTTATAAAGACAAAACTAGGGTTCCATGGAGGTTTTCAGGTTAACTACTCAGGAAAAAGTGGAGGGCTTCTTCTGTTATAGACGGAGAAGGTGACAGTGACAGTACTAACCTACTCTCCCGGTCATATTGATGCTCGAATAGAATTAAATGATGGAAAAACTTGGCGTTTTCAGTGGCTTCTATGGTAACCCAGACGCTGGACAGTGACACAATTCATGGGAACTTCTAAAAAGGCTCAGCAAAATAGATAATCTACCATGGATGTGTGAAGGAGATTTCAATGAAGTCATCAGCCCGGCCGAGAAAAAAGTAGGGTCCGACAAATGTATCCAAGGTATGATTAAGTTTAGACAAACTCTTGATGATTGCAACCTTATAGACATAGGCTTCTCAGGACCTCAATTCACCTAGAACAACAAACATGAAGCTGACAAAAATATTCAAGAAAGTCTGGATAGATGTTTGGTCAACCCAGAATGGTTGGACAGCTTCAATGAGGCTAAAATGTAACACTTGAGTTATTATCACTCTAACTACCTCCCAATCCTCCTAAAGATAGGAGACTCAACAAAAAACTAGCATAAGATAGGCAAAGGTTTCAGATTTAAACCTTTTTAAACTAAGGAGGAAGGATGCAAGAACCTAATAAAAAAAGCCTGGTGTGAGACAACTCATGTTAGCTCTCCGAATGACTTGAAGCTCAAACTTGGCAAATGTGTTAGGAAGCTAGCATCATAGAGCAAGGAAAAATTTGGAGACATAAATAAGAAAATTGCAGCACAACAAAAGGAACTAGAAACACTATATCTTATGTTTGCAACTCCTAAGGTGATGGAATAGATCAACAAGATTGAGTTTGAGTTAATCACTTTAATATCAGATGAAGAAATGTATTGGCATCAAAGGGCATGCTCTGAGTGGCTAGCCACGGGCGATAAAAACTTCAAATACTTCCATGCTCGCGCATCAATAAGAAGGAAGAAAAACTCAATCTTGAAACTAATAGATGAGGAAAAAAGCTGTTTTCTCACTTTCGAGGAAGAGATAGGGAAGTTAATTTGTAAGTTCTTTAAGCAAATGTTTACCTCAACTAACCCCTCTCCTCAGGATGTGCAGAATGCCACTACACATATCTCAACATACCTTGACGAAGCAACGATAGGGAATCTTCTGAGACCTTTCATAAACGATGAAATTCAGCAAGCCACCTTTGAACTAGGTCCAACAAAGGCACCTAGACAGGACGGATTCCAACCGATTTTCTATCAAAAATTTTGGCAAACTGTGAAAGGTGACGTACTGAATATCTGTCATTGAGTGCTCAAAGGTTAAACCTCTATCCGAGATTTTAATGGCACCAATGTGGTTCTAGTTCCCAAAACAAAAACCCAGAATCCCCCAAAGACCTATGTTTAATTAGCCTATGCAGCACTATCTACAAAATTGTTGCAAAAACAATAGCAAATAGGCTTGAGCAATCTATGCCTAACCTTATCTCCTAGTATCAATCTTCATTTGTGTCGGGTCGACAGATCTGTGACAATGTCCTAATAGCTTTCGAAATCCTCTATTCAATTGCTAAACGCAAGAAAGGGAAGAATGGTCAAACGACATTAAAGCTCGACATGAGCAAAGCCTACGATCGCATAGAATGGAGTTTCGTCGAAAAGGTCTTACAAAAAATGAGATTCCCTCATAGTTGGATTTGCCTCATCATGGATTGTATCTCCATAACAAAGTTAACTTTCATTCTAAATGGCAAACGGACTGGTTCACTTTGCTTCTCGAGAGGTCTTCATCAAGGTTGCCCCTTTTTCCCCTATATCTTTATTATCTGTGCTGAGGCATTCTCGAAGTTAATCTCGACGACGGAAGGTAATGGCAAGAATTGGGGGATTAAATGCTGCAAGGGTAGCCCCCAGGTCAGCCACTTTCTATTTGAGGATGACAACATCATCTTCAGCAAAGCATCCATCGACAACTGTAAGAGGTTTTTGAGTATCCTCAAAGTATATGAAAATGGCCCAGGGCAGCATATAAACATCAACAAGTTATGTATCTCGCTGAACCCTAATGTTAGTGAACAACTCAGGGAGGATGTTCTGCAGACTTTAGGACTGAACTCCAACTCATCCAATGAGAAATACCTTGGTCTACCATTTATGGTTGGACAAAACAAAAGAATTATGTTTGAATCTGTTAAAGAAAAAATATGGAAAAGATTTCAAACTTGGAAAAGCAATTTCTTCTCATCTGGAGGTAACTAAAAGCTATTGCACAAGCCATCCCCACCTATACAATGAGCCTCTTCAAACTTCTATATAGTCTTTGCAAAGAGTTAGGCTCCATTTGTTCAAGATTTTGGTAGGGATCAAATGGGAAGAATAAAAAGATAAGTTGGGTAAGTTGGAAAGCTTTATGTATCCCAAAAGATAAAGGGGGACTCGGTTTTAAGGACCTATCTCTGTTCAACCAAGCTTTCTTGGCAAAACAGGCCTGGCGAATCCTATCCAACCAGGACTCGCTTGCTACGACCACACTGAAAGCCAAATATTTTAAAAACTCGACATTCCTTTTAACCAAACTCAAGCTTGGGGCCTCACATGTATGGCAAAGCTTACTATAGTGTAGAGACCTTCTCGTCCAAGGCATCAGAAGAAAGATAGGTAATGGTGCATCCACGAGTGCCTTCAATGACCCGTGGCTCCCCCGCCCGTCCTCCTTCAAACCTATCTCGCAGCAAGGAGACCCTCAAGTCAAAGTTGAAGAGTTCATCGACAAATAGTCATGATGTTGGAATGTAAGGAAAATCAACCAAGCATTCTCCAATGAAGACAGAGACAACATCTGTCTCTACCCCTAGGCCTCAAAGAAGTAGAAGATTCTTGGTTATGGCACTATAAGAAGAATGGCAATTATTTTGTTCATAGTGGCTATAGACTTGTTATTCAATAAGCCCACCCAAGCTCTTCCTCAACCTCATCTTCATCCTAAAGGTGGTGGTGCCAATTCTGGAACCTGAAAATCCTTTCCAAGATAAAAATTTTTGCATGGAGAAGCCAATAGAATGCCATAACTACTGCTGCCAACTTGTTCACAAGGAAGATATCACCTTCATAGTACTGCCCCTGCTTCCAAGTGGAAGCCGAAATAACAACCTATACCCTGATTTGGTGCGATCAAGTAAAGGAAGTTTGGTCACTAACACCCTTCAACTCCCTGATCAGAGACACAAATAATGCCACTATCCCAGAGATCCTGAAAAAAGTGTCACATTCTTTCAGCAAAAAGGGCCTTAATATCTTCTGTATGTTTATGTGGTGTATATGAGGAAATAGGAATGCTAGAATCCATGATAGTAAAATAAAAAATGCTTTAGAGTTAGTCAACTGGGGAACTTCTTACCCTGATGATTTTCAGAACTCAAAGTTTGCTCTATCAACTCAATGTCAATCCTCCATCAGCTCTTGATTGGTCCCCATCCCTAGCCAATTGCCTCAAGCTTAACATAGATGTTACGCTCAAACCAGGTCATCAAGCTATAAGATTAGGGGCAGTCATTAGAAACAGTGAAGGATGGGTAGTGGGAGCATAGTCAAAACCTTTGGTTGGAAACTTCTCAGCAGAAACAGGTGAACTCATTGCCCTTCGAGAAAGCCTTTTGCTTGCCAAGTCTGTGAAACTGAAAATTTGGAGAGTTAAAGTTGATGCCTACAATGTTGCATCTTTGGTTTCAACTACTAATCTTAGGAATGATGATGCTAGTTGTATTGTCAAAGATATTAAAGATTTATGTTCTGAACTAGGAAATAGTTCTTGTAACCATATTTCTAGGAAGAGTAATGTGGTTGCTCACAAACTTGCTAACCTAGCTCGTCTTTCCATCTAGGAAAGAGTCTGGTCTAATACCAATATCTATTGTATCTCTTCTGTTTTCTAATATATCAGCTCTTTTCCTCAAAAAAAAAAAAAAAAAAAAATTATAGCACCTAAAAATTGGTGACACCTAAAAGATTTCAATTTTATATTATTTTTTAGGTTATTATTATTATTTTATTCTTTAATATTAAAAATAATATTTAATTATTTTTAATATTAAAAATAATAATTAAAATAATTCAATCGTTAAATAGTATAATAATTCTATCAAAAAAAAATATCGGATCCCTAAATTTGTAGGATAAAAGAGAGATATACCATTATGGAATGTAGCAGGAACACATTTGTTAATTTAAAAAAAAAAAACAAAAACAAAAACAAAGACATAAAGAGAAAACTTGACATATCAATTGTCATCTCACTGTTCTCACATCTTGCCCTATTTTCCCTTTTGACTGTCATCTCACCACCTCTCTCTCTCATCTCTTTGATCTCTGTGTGTCATTACTCTCCCCACCATCACTCTCTATCATCTCACCCAACCACCACATTGCCATTCAACCAACTCGTCTTCTTCTCTTCCTCCTCCATCGACAATAAATTGCTCTGTCAATATCTCCGATAAATGTAGCTCATTCGACGCAGCTCATCCGTAATGGCACCGGGATAGAGAGTCTATTCTTCATAAATCTCTCAAATCGATGCAGATTTGGCTCATTATCATTATGTCCAACTTCCAAAGCGGCACCGTCTTCTCCTTTGCATCCTCCGTTGACGCTTCCAGATTGATTCCGAAACCGCACCAGATAAGTAGACTCTGCTTCAGCGCCTCTGGTTCCTGTTCCTCTCTGTTGACGTTTGGTTTTTGAACAGTGAAGTCGTTGGAGTGTTTGATGTTCCAGACCGATTCCAAATCCGCATCGGATAGAGAGACTCTTCTTCGTCTCCTCTGGTTCCTGTTTTCCTCCGCTGACGTTTGGTTTTGGAAAAGATATTGCCATTGGAGTGTTTGATGTTTGATTTACTACTAATTCTTGGATAAAAGAATGTATTTTTCTTGACTTGGCATTGAGTATTATACTGATGAGAATATTTGTAGTTGTGTTTGAACATGAGCCACCATTTATTAGATCTTTGTTTGTTGCAATTTGTTGAGAGAGGATTAGATCTTCAACAAACTCAAATGCCTAGGTTCGTTCTTCAACAAACCCAGATGCTTGGTTTGTATTTTTAATTTGTTTTTATTTATTATTTTTTGATTTTTTATTTTTTTGATTTTGATTCTGGACGAAAGTTTGGCTAAATATACGAAACCTTGATGAAGATTTTATTGGATTATTTTTTATTTTTTTAATTAATCTTCATCGTCTATGATGGAAATTTTTTAATTTAATCTATTTAATTTTTTAAAATTAATCTTTACCATCGGTTGGTAGAGATCTGATTGCAAATTTTTTTATTTAATTTATTTAATTTTTATTTAATAATAATTATTATTTTAATTTTTAAAAAATTTAATTAATTTTTTTTATTTTTATATAAATTTAATTTGAATTCTTAAAATTTTTATTCTTTATTTATTTTTTAATTTTCGTTATGAAATGATACTTTGGTGATTGATTAAGTTTTCGTTTTTTATTTTTTAATTTTTCAATATAGTAAGGGTATTTTGATATTTTATTATTTTTATTATAAATCACTATAAATCTGGATGGAAACCGCTCTTGACTATCCCTAAGAGGTTTTTAGTTAATATTTTTAAAAGTTGGATTAATTAAGATTATTTTTCATTTTAGGTGGTTGTTTGGGTTTTTTCTTATTTTTTGGAAAAGCAGAAAAACTTTATGATTTCAATTTGATGTCATTGGTTTTAAATATTTTATTAGGATACGCTTACATATTAAGTTTTTCTGTAATGATATAAAATTAAATAACAATAATCTTAATAAAGCTTTTTCTAAATATTATTATAACAACTATATTAATATAGTTAAAAACTTTTGTAACTCCTTATATTATAAATTTTAAATTTTTATAACACCCAAAATATGAATCATCATCATCATCAAAACAATAATAGTGATGAACTAATATTATGGCTTTCCAAGATTTATAAATAATAATCTTCTTCCTTTTATGATATACTATGTTATATTATTTATGGTCATCTTAAATAACAATATATTAATGCATATATGTTAAGGAAAACCTGTCACATGACAAAAAGACTACAAAGTGTCAATATAAAATATATCACATATTTGGGAACTGATCTTATGCATAGATAAATAAATCCGCTTCGCAATCCCAAAAACGACCACTAGTCACCATAATCATTTTCTTTCCATCCTCGCTTCCATGTGTTCCAGCACTTGCAAGTGAATTGGTGCCTAAGTAAAGATTTTTACAACATAGTTCCACATTAAAAAGGTTATGACAGAATGAGAGACAACACAGGCAAAAATGTCTATGAGCAAGTCATTGGAAGAGACTTGATGGAAGGGGCCAACTTTGTAGTTGGTGTATTTGGTTCTCTTCATCTTATCGACTGCCATAGGATGAAATGGTCAACCACCAAAAAACGAACAAAAAAGAAAATTGAAGAGAAAAATTGGTGTGCATGGTTTTGATTTGAGAGGACTATATGTATATATATAATGGATCGTTTTAATAATTTAAATATTGGGTGTTATAAATCAATATGAAATTGCAAGCTTTTGGGTGTTACAAAATTTTGGGTTAATAAATGATAATCTGACTTAAATTATTAAATATAGTTTAAGTTGATTTACTTGTCTTTATAATGGTTAGTTTAATTTCTATATTTTATAAGGTATTGAATTATGTAGTTGTATATTAATTGGCAATTACTTTCTTTTCTAAGAATATGACTAAAGATATATCTATTATAAGGGATTACGAATCAACGCTACTAATTAATAATCAATAACACTCATTCAATTTTTTTCATATGTATTAATTTATGGCCAAAAAATTTTAGTCACTTTATGTTTTGTTTCGTTTTATTTTTGTTTTTTTTACATGAAATTACAATTTAATCAAGGTTTAGGGAGGCATAATTGGAATCCACAATCTCATAACATAATATGAGGAGCATATCAATAGAGCAATCTCATCTTGTTAATAGAGTACTTGCAATGCTCCTACTATAAGCCATGTGGCTGGAAGGATCAAATTTTGGTAAAGGGCAGATTGTAGGGCGGATTATAAGACAGTGCTTACATTGCCATAGGAGTTCATGGCAAAGCCAGATCAATTGGAGATGTTTGGGAAAGCCATTCCAAAAGCAATTCCAACCTTCTTGCTGCAATTCTCAATCTCCAACAATTAAGCAAACAAGAAATAGAAAATAGAGGCATTTCATAAGTGAGAAGTGAGCAAACTTTATATTCAATTTGGGTCCTTAAAGGATCGTTTGTTTTTTCCACTTAAGATTTAATAGTGTTAAATTATGTTTATTAAGTTGTTTTCGTTTGTTACAAAAAAATAATTGAAAAAATTAAGTAAAAACTTTTAACTTTTCACTTAATTGTAAATCAAGAATTTTTAACTGTTTACTTAATTGCAAATCACTTAATGATATATTTAAAAATTTTTATTATAAATCTATTATTTCAAAATAACAAAATTTCAAATTTGTCATAAGTTTATATTACTCAATTATTTTTCTCCCTTAATACTTACAAAAAATATATTTGAGAAAAAAAAAATTTAAATACATCTCATCCCAAATTATTTTGAAATTAAACTAATATATTTTAATTTACAATTTAAACATTCGTTTTTTAGTTATTTTTTAAATATGTTAATATATTTAAATATGATTAATATTGCTATATTTTTTAATTATATTTTAATTATGAATAAAATATTATTAACATATATATAAATGTTTTAGAATTATTAAATTATTTATTTTAAGATATTTGTATTAAATTAATTATAATTATATAACAATAAATAGTAAAAAGGGTATAAATGTCGACTTACTAATTTCTAGAGAATTTTTAATTTAAAAAAAATTAATTTATAACATATTTAGAGACAAGGAAAAAAAAAACAAATATATTATTCAAATTTTAGGTTTCAGTTACTATTCAGTCTTCATTTTTCAGTAATACTATTTAGTCATCGGACAAAACAACAAACGATTATTGAGTTTTATTAGCATCTGAAGTGACTTTTAGATAAAAACATCACTATAAAAATTAAGTTCAAACCAACAAATCCATCTTTCCTCTTGATATTTAGATCTAACATTTGGAAATTACAAAAGAGTATGAAAGAATATATATGTAAATCAAGATGAATAATAAAGAGAATAAACTTCAAAATAGCAACAAGAAAATGAGAAATTTGCGTAAAATAAAATTTGAAAATAAGGAAAAAAAAATTGAAATCAAAGCAAGGATTTGAAATCTTAAAAAAATAAAAAAATAAAAAAAAGTTTTTTTTTTTTTAAAAAAAAAATATATATATATATATATGAAAACTAAAACATCTCAACTATTAACTTTTATACTAAATTCATGTAAAAACATGATTACCACGCACATATAAATGAGGAGCATTTTAAAATTAGTGCATCCAAAGTATCCTAATTGATGTATAACAAAAAGTCAGAAGGATTCTTTACCATCTCTTTTTAATTTTTAATATTTTTATAATTTAGTAACACATCAATATTTTAAAAAAAATGGATAATCAAAATTATTAGATTTTTTTTCTCTTATACATCACTC
This sequence comes from Dimocarpus longan, assembly GCA_022984855.1. Taxonomy (NCBI): domain Eukaryota; kingdom Viridiplantae; phylum Streptophyta; class Magnoliopsida; order Sapindales; family Sapindaceae; genus Dimocarpus; species Dimocarpus longan. Next base: position 19,920,067 of record CM041017.1, read on the forward strand.
AAATTTAAATTCCTCTTATAAAATATTAGCATCGTATCAATATTAACAGAGAATTATTCCTCCATAAACAAACATACAATCCGTTTCATTAATCTTATCTTATAAGTTTGGTTTAATTTTTTAGTGATTGAACATAATTTACATAATTTTGCCGACAAGTACTTTCTAATAATGTCTTTATATAATTAAATCGTGTTTTATAAAACACAATTAAAAACTCAAATAATCTGAAAAGAGCACAATGAAAAATGTTTTAATGAATATCTCAAAAGTATTGGGGTACATATGTAAGTTGATAGTATTTTTTGTTTTATTTAAGTTGACATGGAATAGGTCATAAATATATTATAATTTATCAAGATTTTTTAAAGGCTATTTGTGCGGCTTAAATATCTATATCTATAAATGAAGACAACTATTCTCATTATATATAATATATATATATATATAAGAGTAGGATCGAGAGACACAAGTTTTGATACAAATTTTGATACAATTTATTGACCATTGGATTATGAAGATTTTAATGGCTTAAATTTATTCACACATTTATATACAATTTAATTTTATATTTTACATAAATGTGTTTTCTCACATCTCTCTTCATCATTAATTATATCATATCTCCTATCTCCTCTCTTTTATTAATTATAACTTTATATTAATGTATTCCTCTTCTCTCTCTTCATTATTATATTATTTCTCTCATTTCTCTAATTAATATTATATATATATTTTTAAAAGTTCTCCAACTACTATTAAAAATCAATAAATTAATATTATTCTTAATCATTGAAATTTTTTACATTTTTATTTTTTTATTTACTTTTAAATTATATTATTTTCAAATATATATATAGTAAATAGTATCTCAAAAAAGACTCACATATATATATTTGAAAATAACGTAATTTAAAAGTAAATAAAAAAATAAAGATATAAAGAATTCCAATGAGTGAAAATAATATTAATTAATTGGTTTTAATATTAGTTGAAAATTTTTTAAAATATATATAAATAATATTAATTAGAGATATAAGAGAGATATATAATAATAAAGAAAGAGGAAAGAAATATATTAATATAGAGTTATAATTAATAAAAAAGAGGAGAGAGGAGACATGATATAATTAATGATGAAGAGAGAGATGAGAAAATACATTTATGTAGAGTGTAAAATTAAGTTGTATATAAATATGTGAATAAATTTAAACAATTAAAATCTTCATAATCCAATGATTAATAAATTGTGTCAAAGCTTGTGTCATCCGATCCTGCCTAATATATATAAATATATATATGATGGAGACTACTCTTACAAAAAGAAAACTAATATTGAACACTACTTATATGATTTGAATATTTATTTTCATAAATAAAGACAAGTTTGGAGACAACCACATTCATAATAAATTTTTATGAGGACTATTTTCATAATAAGGGGAGAAAATTATTTATCGGGATTTGTCAAAATCAAATACAACTTGCGCAATAGAGATCTGTTAGGACTTATCAAAATTAAATACTACTAATGTGGTTTGAATATCTACTCCCATAAATAATAACAACTTTAGCAAGCTTTATAATGCACTTGATGAGAATTAAACCCCAACATATTAGTGAAATGGGAGGTGCCCAACTATATGTACCTTATTAACAAGTAAGGTACATGTACCTTATGACAATATATATATATATATAACAAGTTTCATGCACTCCTTTATTAGAATCAAGCAACTTTTTTTTTCTCCTTATATACTATATTTTTATTAACAATAACACTAGACTTCTCAAATTCTTTGTTCAAATTTATGTTTTGTTATGGGTATTTTTAGGTTACTAAAATGGACTGGTAAAAGTCCAACACTGTTGATTGAAAACCAAAATAGATAAAAGCCAAAGGTCTTTTTAGAAGAAAAGGTTGTACATTTGGCTAAGTGACAACTTATCAAACAGCTTATTAGACGCTGTAGGTCCAGCGTGTCAAGTGCAAAGATCACCCAAGAATACAGCTCGTCAGATACGCATTTTATCATATATATAGCTATAGCTTATCAATTGAGTAGCTCATTAGATATGCAGTTCGCCAGTTGTCCAGCTCACAGCAGACCATAAGATCAGTTCATAGAGACAAAACTTAGTCAGACTTTAGATATTCTAGCTCGTTGAAATGAGTTGTCAGCTGCTATAGTTCGCAGATCGTCAGTTAACTACGGTCGGAACCGCCAAGCCAATAACAGCTTAAAACGTACCATACATGCCAAACACTATAAGAGATTACAGCCTGAATTATAAAAATCTTATTTAGCTCACTTGAGTAAACCACTTAGATTAGTCGCCTAAACAACTTGCTTTGACAGCTATCAGGCACATTTAATGCAACCCAAACGCATTAAATACAAATCAGACGCATTAAATTTAACCCTTAAGCATTAACTATAATCATCATTATATTTTAACTTATTAAGCACCACTGTAGCTCATTCCCCCCCTATAAATAAGGGATGATCCTCATTAAGGAGAGAGTGCAGTTATCCACACGACACTACGTTATATAATAGTGAGAAAACATTAGATGTAGGCAAAATTTAAGTCGAACTACTCTAAAAATCTATTGTCTTGTGTTCTTTGTCTACCCTCTCATTTGCTTTTGTTTACAAATTATAAGATTTCTAACATCTCCTGTAGTTTGGCTCTACACGAACCTCGTCGACTAATTCCATATGTCGGCATTTTGGAGCTAGAAGGAGGGCCCTTCCTACAGCGTCATTTTTTATCCTTGATTTCAGAGTTTGTGTGTTGGATACGATGGTTAAATGAAGAATTATCCGAAGCTCAGATGCGATTGCTGGCTCAAGCGTGATTGCTGATCAGCTCAACAATATAAACCACCAGGGAGGTACCCGGCTAGTTGAAGAACTAGTTGACCTAAGGGCTGGAACCTAAAATATACCATTCGCAGAGCATACGCGAAGTATACCTCCAATCCCCCCTCTCCAGCCTGTGTCTGGTGTTGTTAGAGAAAACGCCATACAAGTGCTACAACGGCATCATGAAGTATTGGAGAACGCTGTGTTGCAGATAGTTGACGCCGTCAGAATACTGACCCAAGTTCAGACCCAGGCAGCTAGAAGGGCTGACGAAACCGCTACGACTAGGGGAATTTCACAGCTGCATCACACCAAAATCCCAATCGCAAACGAAAGGGCGGCCAGGGAAGCGCCAACACCGGAGGGATCAACCCATTCCTCCAATGTGCAGTCTAGAGCTCAAGCCGGTAAGCTCACAATGATGAAAATATAGCTTATCCATCAAGATTGAAGCGAACCAGAACGTGTCCCGATAAGTTGAGCCAAGCCGGGGACATGCACGGGTCCCAGTTCTAGAAAATGATGATAGACCACGACGTTGACTTAGAACTCCACATAGTGAAGATGGGCTGTACAGGCCCTATCGAAGAAAAGAGCTCGTGTGTCGCTCCCCTGAGCTTCAACGTGAAAGGAGGTATGAAGTTCGAAACTAGAATTCGCCCGACAGGGATAGCATAAGGAATCGACTATCCACTATCAATCCGTCTGGAATGCAGGACCAGGTCATCGAATAGCTCCTTCAGAGGGTTCGAAAGTTAGAAGCCCGGCCTGGGGCTTAGGAATAGAGGGATCATTATAGTGAAAGAACCCTATTTACCCTTGAAATCAAGCTGGAACTGCTTCTTGTGAGATTCAAAGTCCCTAGCATCCCGCAATATAATGGGGACTCAGATCCTTACGACTATTTGGACGCATTCAATGTCCAGATGGATTTGCAGACAACCAGTTCGCTGGTCAAATACCGTGTCTTCCCCACGACACTCAGAGATGTTCCCCGAATGTGGCTCAGAAATCTCCCACCTCACAGTATCAGAAGCTAGGAGACTGCCAGCAAAAGTTTGTTGATCAGTATAAAGCACTGAAACGTAGCTCGCTTTCCCTTGTTAGCTCGCTATCATTTTCCAACGCCTTGGTGAGTCATTGAAAGACTACATCACCAGGTTCAGGCATGGGGTAAACAACATGGAAAACCCTACTGATGAAAGAATTCTAACAACCATCTTAGCGGGATTAAGGAAAGATGGGAAGCTATATGAGAGCGTATATAAATCCTCAGTAAAAAATCTGGGGGAATTCTATAAGCGAGCTTCCAAAAAAATGAGATGGGAGGAAACCTTCGGATCAAAGAAGTAGAATAATCCAAAGGATAAAGCTGGCGGCTCCAACCATAGTAAGAAAAGAAGCATTGGTGGAGGCAATAACGGGGGTTAAAAGAACAACAATCAAGTTGTAAAGAAGGCCAGAGATGGGCTCAAACCAAAGAGAAACCAGAGGCGTGAATGCCCTCTCCGTTTAGGTCACTACAAAAATTACGTGGACCAATCAGACTCCAGAGATAGGATCTTTGCAACTGAAAGGAATAGGGACAACTTTGGAAGACCAACTCTCATTCAGACTCTTGAAGGGCGTAGGGACAGGAGTAAGTTCTGTGCCTATCACAATGAAGTGGGGTACAATACCTCTGATTGTTGGGCATTGAAAGACCATCACAGGAGTAAGTTCTGTGCCTATCACAGGACGACCATCCCAGCAGCATCGTTATCAATCTCAACCACAACATCAATAACGGTAACCTGCCCAAACTTAATAGATATCTGACCCTCATCACAAACCTGCTATGAGAACGATATTTACGATCCATGGGGGACCCCACTTAGCAGGTACCTCGAACAAGTTGTAAAAGCGCTACGTGCGCGAAGCTAATCATGTACAACTCACCAGTCGAAGTGAGTCAGAGGGACCTACCAAAAGAACGAGGAGGGCATCTGAGGAGATAATTTTTACAGAGGAAGACACCATGTATGCTCATTGGCCCTATAACGATGCCTTAGTGAACAGTGCTCGTATAGGGAATGCGGAGGTTAAAAGAGTAATGATCGATACAGGAAGCTCGATGAACGTAATGTATAAGGAGTGCTACAACCAGATGGGCATTTGAGATGAACAGCTAAAGCCTTCTCCAGAACCTCTGTATGGTTTCACAGGAGATTCAGTTACTCCTGTTGGGCAAATCAGATTACCTTTCACTATTGGAAATGCAGATCAACAATCAACAGTTCTGGCGAATTTCATAATTATAAACTTCCCTTCCACTTACAATGTGGTGATATAAAGGCCCGCAATGAATGATCTGGATATGGTTACTTCAATGAGAGCCCTCACAATCAAATTCCCAACTCTCAATGGGATAGGCTGCATACGAGGCGGGTAGTAAATTGCTCGTCGCTGCTATAAAGACGTAGTAAATATGGGAGCGAAAGGGAAAAAGGCAAGTAAGACTTCAATTCGCGAGCTGCAGATAATCAGTACTTTCGGGGTCAGTCATGATATGGATCCTAGAGAGCTAGATGCAAACCAAACCATCGGACTAGTTGAGTAGCTGACAAATATTTAGGTCAGTGAGGTAGATGCTGAAAGATGCCTCAACCTAGGAAAGGATCTGGCCCCATAAGTCAAAACCCAATTAACTGAATTCCTTAAGGCGAATTTGGACATGTTCGCTTGGAATCATGAAGATATGGTGGGGATCGATCCAAAAGTGATAACGCACGAACTAAACATAAATCCCCAGCATAAACCAGTTTGCCAAAAAAGGAGGCAAATGACCCGAGAATGCTACGACGCCTTAAAAGACGGAGTAGATAAGCTTCTCGCAAACGGATTTATACGTGAAGCTCGTTACCCGGTCTTGATAGCCAATCCCTTGATACTAAAAAAGAAGAACGGGAAATGAAGAACTTGCATAGACTTCACGGATCTAAATAAGGCTTGTCCTAATGATAGTTTCCCACTACCCAAAATTGACCAGCTTGTAGATGCAACTACCGATCATAAACTCCTCAGTTTCATGGATGCTTACTCAGGGTACAATTAGATTCCAATGCACTCTGTTGATGAGGAACATACCTCGCTAACCATAGATCGTGGCCTATGTTGCTACAAGGTTATGCCATTCGGACTAAAAAATGCTGGGACAACCTATCAAAAGCTAATAAACATGATATTTAAAGATCAAATTAGGAAGACCATGGAGGTCTATGTTGATGACATGTTAGTAAAATCCAAGCAAGCCATCGACCATGTTCGCGACCTCGAGAGGATGTTTCAAATTTTGAGAAAATACTAGATGAAACTTAACCCCCTCAAATGTGCATTCGGAGCAGCCTCAAGAAAATTCCTGAGATTTATGGTAAACAATAAAGGAATTGAGGCTAACTCAGAGAAGATAAAGGCCCTGCTCGATATCAGATCACCAACAAAGCTAAAGGAGGTATAAAGCCTCAACGGCAAGGTCATTGCCCTTAGCAGATTTGTTTCCAAGGTCACAAACAAATGTGCCCTATTCTTTGAGATTTTGAAGAAGGCTAAAAATTTCAAATGGACAGGAGAATACGAGTCCACCTTTCAGCAGTTAAAAGAGTACATCGGATGAGCTCCACTCCTATCAAAACCAAATGAAGTGGAAACCTTGACGGTCTACCTCGGGGTGTCCCAGTATGCTTTAAGTGTAGCACTAATAAGAGAATAAGGAAATGGAGCTCAGTTCCCCATGTACTATATCAGTAAAAAGCTGGTCGATGTAGAAACAAAGTACACCCCAATTGAAAAACTCACTTATTGCCTGGTGGTGGCGTCTCAAAAATTGCGCCCTTATTTTCAGGCGCATAAAATTGAGGTGCTGACTAGGTGTCCTCTTAAGCAAATCCTCCAAAAGCCTGACACCTCAGGCCGTCTCTTGAAATAGGCCATCGAGCTCGCTCAGTTCAACATTGAGTTCAAATCGAGGTTGGCAATTAAGGGACATGTGCTAGCTAACTTCATTGTAGAATTTACAGAACCTATGGATGAAATAGTTAAGTTTTCAGAGGAACCATTCTGGGAGCTGTTCGTTGATGGATCTTCCAACGAGCAGAGGGCTGGAGTTGAAGTATTGCTAATTAGCCCAGAAGGGTATAAATTCCTCTACGCTCTTAAGTTTCAATTTCGGGCCACAAATAATGAGGAAAAGTATAAAGCTTGGCTAGTAGGGCTCCGCTTAGACCAGAAAATGCAACCTGAATGGCTCAGGATATTCAGTGACTCCCAGTTTGTGGTATGTCAGATCAAGGGAGAGTATCAAGCTAAGGGCGCAAGAATGGAAATTTACCTTCAGAAAGTTCAAGAGTTGTTAGGAACATTCAAAAAATATGAAATGAACCAAATCATGCGAACTCAGAATTCTCATGCAGACGCGCTAGCTCGCCTAGCAACAACTTAAGACATAGATTTTTTCGGTGATATACCAGTAGAAGTCCTGCCCAAGCCAAGTATAGAACCCAACGACGAGGTAATGATCTTAACCATGGCAGCAGACTCATGGATGAGCCCTTTGGTTGATTATTTACAGGAGGGTAAAACATCAGATGATAAGTTGGAAGCACATCATCTGCGTACTCGAGCTGCTAGGTACTGTATCTATGACGATAAGCTCTATAAGAAAGGTTTTTCTACCCTACTTTTACGATGTATTGATGAGCTAGATTGTACCACCATCCTTAAAGACATCCATGAAGGTCATTGTGGTAATCACACTAAGGGGCTGTCTTTAGCTTATAAGGCGCTTCGCCAAGAATTCTACTGACCAACAATAAAGCAAGATGTCATTGATCTAGTAAAGAAATGTGATAAATGCCAGAAGTTTGCAAAGATTCCACGAGCTCCACCGACCTACCTACAGCAAATGATCGGTCTATAGCCATTCGCGATCTGGGGCATGGACTTGATAGGACCTCTCCCTATAGGATAAAACATATGTAAGTACGTTATTGAGGCAGTGGACTACTTCACAAAATGGGCAGAAGCAAAGGAACTTGCTAAAATCTCGACAAGGAAAGTAGAAAAATTCGTGTGGGATCATATCATTTGTAAATTCGGAGTTCCTCAGCAGGTCATCATAGACAATGGGACCCAGTTCACAAGCGAACTGTTTCTAGAGTTCTGCAACAACCTTGGCATAATAAAAAGCTTCTCGGCAATAGATCACCCTCAGGCTAATGGCCAAGTAAAGGCCGTCAACAAGATTATAAAGCAGATCCTGAAGACTAAGCCTGAAACCAGGAAAGGAGCATGGGTAGACGAACTACAAAAGGTGCTGTGGGTGTAACATGTCATCCCGGCATCTAGGTAATTCATTAAATGTTGATTATGATTAAGGGATGATGGAATTAATAATCTGTTCGGATCCGGATGAGTAATTGAATTTTTATAAAATTTTCGGATGAATCCGGGAATAATTATTAAATTCAAAATCATAAAATAAATTAGAGCGATCGGATCCGAAGTATTCGGGGTCTAATGAATATTTCATTTGTGAAATTGGATTTCAATAAAATTTTCAGGCGAACCCGAAGCGAATTTGAGTGAAAAGCAGAAACCGTAAAGCATAAATTGATTGCATGGAAGATGGTGCATGGGAGATTGTGCCTGGAGGGATATGTGTTATAAAAAGATTGAAATGGCTATGCATAAAGGACATATGACAATCAAAGAAATTAAATAAATTAAAAATTTGATAGTGGATGATGATTTAGGCGTGACAAGTGGAAGAACCGTATGATGCATTTATTTATGACATGAAAAGTTGAAATAAAGAAAAGAATCAAGAAGATAACTTGCTCATGTAGCTCGGTCATCAAAAGAAGTGCTTTTGTCATGAGCTTTATGGTGACTTTTTAGTTAAAGAAGCGAAATTCCTTTGTGGCATGTGTGTGGCAAGTGGAAGGCATATTTATATATATTATTTTATAAATGAAAGTTGAAAAAGGAGAAGCCAATTAAGACCGATCACCGTTTCTTATTATGAGCAGAACCGAATCTCTTTTGAAGCAAAATTGAAAAGCAAAGGAGAGAGGGAGCTTGAGAGAACCCGTGAGCTGCCCTTAGAGAGAACCAAGAGAGTTGATTTTTGGAAATGAGCTCGTGCATGCAAGAGCAAGAAGGAGAGGAGCAAGAAGCTCTTGGTTTGGAGAGGTGAAGTCAGACCATGGAGTGGAGCGTGGCAAGGAGATGACTCACGGTGATTGCAAGCTGCCCGTGAGTTGTCCAAGTGTAGGCCCAAGCTGGTAGCACCCTTCTTTCTTCTTCCCATTTGATTTTCATCAAGTTGGAAGGTAAGTCTGCAAGACCCAATAGCTGGTGTGTGATGTTTGAGTGTTGTTTTAAGTGGTTTCAGCACATGCATGCAGAAAGGAAGATGATAGCTTCTGCCGCGAGTGGGTTCCAAGTTAACCGAGCGAGAATAGCCCCCTTCCTTCTCTAATTGCAATTTTTATCAATCTTGTAAGTAAGTTCTTGAAAACCAGTAGCTTGCATGTGGATTTGAGTGATGTTTTTATGAGATTTTAAGGCTTGCATGTTGTTGTTGGATTGAAGGAAGCTCGGTTGTGAGGGTGAATCAAAATCAGTTGCATGCATGTTGGTTTATGGACTGTTTTTGAAATCTAGACAGCCATAAGGTAATCTGCTGATTATGTGGTGTTTTATGTGTTTTAAATGCTTAAGTTGATGAAAAGAAATTGAGGTTTAAGGTTGGTATAGGTTCAGTCAAGCATAGGAAAGTGGACAGCCCTTCGCAAGTAAATTTCGAAAAGTTTCGATTAGTTTCCGTGAGGTAAGTTCGAATTTATGGATTTCGTTTACAATGGAAATATTTAGGATTTAGTTGTGGATTATATTGATGATGACTTGATTGGGATATAGGATTTAGAACCTTGTTAGTGCAGAGGTTCGTTTGATATTGTTTCGATACGTTTGCGAATCAATTTCGATATTGAAAGGGCATTGCGAAATCCGTATAGGGGCTATTATGTTTGGATAGTATAGGCAGTTATGTTTTGCTTTTAGTTTCGAAATCATTGACATGAAAAATGGATCTTAATGATGTGTTATGGTGCTGTCAATGCGCAGCGTTATTGAGCTGTTTATGGACTGTTTTCGGGGCTGTTATTATGCAATTTTAAGGGCCGTTTTGGTGTTGTTATGGTGCTGTCAATGCGCAGCGTTATTGAGCTGTTTATGGACTGTTTTCAGGGCTGTTATTATGCAGTTTTAAGGGCTGTTTTGGTGGTGTTATGGTGCTATCAATGCGCAGCGTTATTGAGCTGTTTATGGGCTATTTTCGGAACTGTTATTATGCAAGTTTTAGGGGCTGTTTTGATGTTGATATGGACTGTTATCGTGTAGCTTTTAGGGGCTGTTTATGGATTGTTTAAAGGCTGTTAAGATGCACTTATTTGAGCTGTCAAAACGTGTGTTATGCACTGTTTTCGAGGTTGTTATGTATGCTGTTTTCGAGGGCTGTTAAGGTGCTGTCCTATAAGCGATTATTGTGTTATAACATGCTGTTTTGATTTAAAATGACATACTGTTTTGATGCCAAAGCTATCTCGAATGATTGCGTAAGTTGTTTCGATGATTATAAGCTGTTTCAAAGAGATTTTATGTGCTGTTTTTGTATCGAAACTGTTTGTATGGATGACATGGATTGTTTTGGAATTAAATATTGTTTCAAATGAGTGTTACGCACTGTTTTGATGTGCTGGTTATTTTGAGTATCATTTATGATAAATACATATTATGAAAGATTTAATTCAAGTATGCTTTCATGAAATGTAATTAACGAAATACGTTATGAAAGGAATTTGAATGTTTTACGATATCCTCCCTACGAAACTTTATGTTTTAACATGATACATGAATTTTGTATGATATGCAGCTAATTTATAAATGATTTGTGATACATATGATATTCCTTAGGATATTTTATGTTATTGTCGGTAATAGTAGGGTACCCGAAAAGCGATGTAGGATTCCACCTCTCCCTAGGGTATATTATTATGCTAGCATACTACCTGTGCGATGAAGGATTCCGTACGTAGCGATGTAGGATTCCGCTACATAGTTACCGATAATATGGTCCAGCGATGTAGGATTCCGCTCTGCCATATGCCTAGGGTGCCATTAGGCAAATAAATGAATGGTGATTGATTTATTTTATGAAGACAAAATGAATTTTAATTAACATGCATACCACCATTTTATTTTACAAATTTTTGTTAAACTGAAATGATATAAGCTGCTGAACTTTTTATTGAAATTTACAAACTGTTATGTTTATAAATGAAATACTGATTTTTCATGAAGTGCAGCTTATCTATAAAAGTTATATCAAGCCAATGGTACTTACTAGGGTATATTATTATGCTAGTATACTACCTGTGCGATGCAAGATTCCGCATGTAGCGACGTAGGATTCCGCTACTTAGTTACCGATCATATAGTCCAGCGATGTAGGATTTCGCTCTGCCATAAGTGAATAAATGATTGGTGGTTGAATTACTTTGTTCGTACGCAATGGTTTTTAACTGATATGTATACCACCATTTTTATTTTTCAAGTTTATGCTATACTGAAACAAAATGAGCTGTTTGAATTGATTATGCTTTACGAAACATTAGGGAGGATATACGTTTATGTTTAACTATCATAAGAAGATAGGTAAATCATGTTAAGTATTGGGTACAAGATATATTCATGCTAAGTAATATGAGTTTTTATAAATATTTAGGCCTGAATGAATTTCTTTCAAGCTTTATAATATCTTGAAAATTTAAATAGAAATGCATATCGCTTACTGAACCATTTAGCTCACTATTTCTTGTTTGTCATTATGAAAATCTTTACAGGTGTAAGAGCGAATACTCAAGGCGAGCGATCTCCAATGCAAAGTTAGGCAAGCACATCCGACGACTACTACTGTACAGATTAAAACAAGTGTTTTGAGATATAATGAATATACTAGTTGTGAATACTTTTGATTTTATACTGATACTTATGATTTTATGCATATTTAAGCTTAAAATAATTTCAATTTAAATGCTTTTATTTACTTTGGGAAGTGGAAACGAATGTATGCCTTTGAGAATGTTCATAAACTAATTCACAGGTGTTTTGAAAAGGTTGAAAATATCGGTGAAACAGTCGTTGTGCTGCCGAAAATATTTTCACCCTAATTTTTAAATGGTTAAGAAATGAAATTGTTTTACGGCTTTGCTTCACAGAGTCCTTTTGAGTCACCTATACGAAGACTTCAAGGATTTTGTGAAGTGCCGAGAGGGTTCTACTCAGATTCAGATAAAGAAAATCCGAGTTGGGTCTTTTCAGTAGGCATATAGAACAACAGCTTGTAGCATCACTGGAGAAACTCTTTTCTCAATGGTCTACGGATCCGAAACTATGATCTTTGCGGAGCTCAAAGTAACTAGCCAGCGAAGAGCGAGTTTCAATCGTAAAGAGAATAATCAAATACTGGCCATGAACCTGGATCTCCTAGAAGAAACCTGGGAAGCAGCTCTTCTAAGAGTGGCCATTTATCACCTATACGAAGACTTCAAGGGTTTTGTGAAGTGCCAGGAGGGTTCTGCTCGAATTCAGATATATACATTAGATTTGTCTTTTGCCCCTCCCTTCGATGGTAAATCCTTAAAGTCTGACTTACGGGCTGTTAGATAATATATCCCCTCGCGAGCTCCCCCTTTTGGGCTGGTAACTCTCTTCAGACTATACAAATGGGAGAGGATCCGTGGATTAGGGGCCTCCAGTCCGTTCCTTAAGAAAACAAGGGTCAGTGAGGTAAGTTGGGAGTATGAGTTCGAAGTCAACTGAAACGGGCTAAACTTTAGCCGATTCAGAAAATTAACTAGGTATCCAGAAACAGGGAATCTGAACCCGTGCCTCAAGTGCTGGACGCTTGCAGCAACATACCCATGAAATGGGAAGGCCGTATAGTCACTTAAAGAGGGGAGCATGATGTGACAGCCCCTAGGGAGACGGTACTCTAAGGCTATTCCCCCAGCTTGTTCAGCTTGTAGTTTCAAAGGGTGCAAAGCGAATACGTCTCGACCCGCCCAACCGGGAAGCAGTACTGTCATTATAAGATCTATTTGAGCTATAAATTCCTCAGTAGTATCACCGTTACTAGACGTCGTTTATTTGACCTTATGGGCTATACCCATATCCGACTCATTCGTGCTAGTGTTGGTGCTACAAAAGTCATCTACTCTATGCTCTCGACGACTACGACCTGAAGACATCTACATATAGAAAGGGAATAATTAGTGCTTCATCTATAGACCATCCCTGCCATATTAAGGTTTCCTATTTCCTAATAAATCTTCTGAGTCTACAGGTCACAAACGCTACATAGATCATTAAAGGCATAATGCTTCTACCTACAGTCCAGACGACCTAGCGACCTAACTAAGTACCAAACTACAGTTCACTAACTTGGCATCACAAACAACATCATGCCCAGAAAACCCATTAACAAGATCACAATATCAGGAAATAAAGTTTTTCAACAAAGAACAAGTTCTCAGGATCGAGAACACACAATGAACTCACGCTAGAAAATGAACCATATGAGCAAGACAGAAACGGAAACCAGAATGCAAGAAAAGTGTGAAAAGCTTACTTTGAAGCAAAACTGGCATTGGACGATGATCTTTAAACTCTGGAACGCTGGTGTTGGAAACTAGAACAGAAGGCTAAAGCAAAGAGAAGGTTGAAGATGAAGGGAAGACGAAACGTTCAAAGTTTTGCAAATGACAAGAATAAGTTGAAAATGACAAGAAATCTGCTTTATATAGGGGCGTGTGACTGAAACCCTAACCATTAGATCTGGTAGCTCTTCAACCACCACGAATCTAACTGCCCAGCGCAATTTAAGGGATATGGTCATCATGAGCCGTCAGTTGAAAGACGTGTATTAAATGGGCCCAGAGGAAGACGTGCCCTACACGACAGCTGGAATGGTCACCACGTGTCCCGAGACAAGTTAGAATTTGAAAAAGCATTATAACCGTTCCCTCCAAACCTGACCTACCAAATTAGAATCAACCAGCTTTTACCAGCAGGTTAACAGCTTCCAACCCGCAGAACGGACTGAAAATTTAGGGGTTGATGTTATGGGTATTTTTAGGTTACTCAAATGGACTGGTAAAAGCCCAACACTGTTGATAGAAGCCCAAAATACATAAAAGCCAAAGGTCTTTATAGAAGAAAAGGTTGTACATTTGGCTAAGGCACAGCTTATCAGACAGTTTATCAAACAACTTATTAGATCCTATAGGTCCAGCGTGTCAAGTACAAAAGACACCCAAGAATACAGCTCGTCAGATACGCATTTTATCAGGTATATAGCTATAGCTTATCAGCTGAGGAGATCATCAGATATGTAGTTCGCTAATTGTCCAGCTCGCAGGCAGACCATAAGATCAATTCACAAAGACAAAACTCAGTCAGACTAAACTCAGTCAGACTTCGGACATTCCAACTCGTTGAAATGAGCTATCAACTGCTATAGTTCCCAGATCGTCAATTAACTACGGTCGGAACCACTAAGCCAATCACGACTTAAAACGTACCATACACGCCAAACACCATCAAAGATTACAACCTGGATTACAAAGATCTTATCTAGCCCACTTGAGTAAACTACTTGGATTAGTCGCCTAAACAACTTGCTTTGACAGCTGTCAGGCGCATTTAATGCAATCCAAACACATTAAATGTAAATCAAGCGTATTAAATGTAACGTTGAAGCATTAACTGTAATCATCATTATATTTTAACTTATTAAGCACCACTGTAGCACCTTCCCCCTTATAAATAAGGGAGGATCCTCATTAAGGAGAGAGTGCAGTTATCCATACCACACTACATTATATAATAGTGAAAGAACAGTGAACGTAGGCAAAATTTAAGCCGAACCACTCTAAAAATATGTTGTCTTGTGTTATTCCTCTACCATCTCCTTTGTTTTTGTTTACAAATTATACAATTTCTAACATCTCCCGCAGTTTGGGCCTACACGAACCTCGTCGACTAATTTCATACGTCGACATGTTTAAATAACATGACATGTAAGTTGTCAACATTTTATTAATTATCATATCATATCATGATTTATAACATATTGATAATCATATGTCACATCATTTAGGTACTAATTTGGATAAGAAATTTAGAAAATATGATACATTTATGAAAAATTTATTAAAAAATTTTATGTAGATGATGGGAAAAGTTAATTTGTAGTTATCATATTACTCTTAAGATGATGTATTGATGATATGATAATTATAAATAAAATTATTATATCATTTAAACAATGCTAAATTTGGGCAATACAGCATTATCAGGCTAGATTAATTCTTTCTATCACATAGCCAGACTCCTTAGGCTATTACAGTGATCCCTGCCATTTTAGACTTTTAAAAGTTTTGTCAAGAGTATAAATACCAATTAATATTGGATTATCTAAAAAAGGTATATTGACAATTTATTAGGAGGGTTTAAATGCCACTAAAAATGGTAGATTTTACAATAAAAAACAGTATAAATAAAAGTTTCATGACTTGTCCATCCCATATACATCATTATATCATCTTAATGTGTATATATATATATATATGAAAAACAGCTTATATCTTCCAAAAGTCAAAGATTGGCTTATAAAAGCCCTGCCAAACAGGGCGTGTACCGGAGTTATGTTTCTGTCGTGAGAATTGAAGTCGCACATTGAAAAAAAAAAAAAAAATAGAGAGCTTCTCATCAGCCATCGTAGTGTCTGTAGCAATATATATAAATTCACCGTAAAAACATCACACCACTATTGTCAAGCTCCTCGAGGGTCGTTGTATCACACGTCTTCTTTGGTTTTTTCCTTTTTGTGCTTCTAGTTCTGATCATAGTTTCTAGGCTTTCTCGACCTCTGTGTCTAGTAATATCCTACTTTTTTTTTAAAACTGTTAATAAATCTACTCGTACTTTTTTAAACTGCTGACAAATCTATAGAGATTATTAAATAATCACTTGCGGAAGTTTTATTAAACACATTTTTCACGTCAAAATTATTAAATAATTTAATTTTAACTTCTCAAAAGTTGTACCAAATCGAAGGATGGTTTGAGCAAGTGACTATTAATAATATAAATAAAAAGAAATATTTTTTTTGTACAATACACTTCCCTCGTGAGTCACGTTGTTTTTATGTTTTTTTTTTTTTTGAAGCGATCACCTTGTTGACTTGCTGGCACACTACTGGAACAGTTAGCAAACCTACAAATGTTTCTAGAAATGGAATATATTCTATTATCACATGCCAAGTATTTAGGATTTGCACATTTAAAAATTGTGAAAAGAGTCGGCGATGTGTCTTCCACCCTTTTAATTTTAATTTATTAATTTTTAAGATCTTATAAAATGTCTTCGTCTTTTTATAATCATACAAAACACATAAAGAGATACCAACGTTCTTCTAATCGTCATACGTATACCTACTTTATAAAAAAATCTTTAATATACTGATATTATTAAGGGGCTTACATGTAAGGAAAAGTGGGCTTTTAATATCTGCTTTGCAGAAAATTTTTAATACATTGATACTCATGCCATTAGAGGGCTCACAAGTCACATGTGAGGAAAAGTACTGGGCTCCCTGTATCTATTTTGGAGAAAATCTTCAATTTGCAGAAAATTTCTAATATTTTGATACTCATACTCTTAAAGGGCTTATAAGTCACATGCAGGGAAAAGTTCTGGGCTCTCTCTATCTATTTTGAAGAAAATCTTCGAGACATTGGTACTGTTAGAGGGTTCACATGCAAGGAAAAGTGGGCTCCCTAACAGGTACACCCAAATATATATATATTTTTTTCCTTCGATTGTGTAGGGAAAAATAATTAAATTTAAAAAAAATTACTCATCTTTTACATTTTAGGATTAGAGTGAGACTTGAACTTTTGACCTTTTAGGATTAAATGAAGTTCTTAATCACTCTTATCAATGGGTGATTTGTCCAAATACTAATAAGTTAACACACGATCACCTATATAAATTTCTTAAAAGAATATAAAGAATAAGTGGAATGAGGAAACAAAAAAAAAGGGTGAGGTAAGGTAACGGTTTAAACTTTAAGCCAAGATAAAAAGAAACAATTTTTGGTTGGGTGGGTACACAATATACTTCTACCTCTCTGTGGCTGGCAATTGCTTTTCATTTCATGCAAATTAGCTAGAGCCAAGTCTGATTTATGGTCAAAAAGCAAAGAGAAAAACAATCTTAGCTTAGAAACACCGATGGGATTGATTGATTGATGTAATTCCCACTTAACATAATATGATATTGAAAACAGAATTTTTAGATTATTATAAATAATACAAAATTTTTTAAAAAATATATGGATATACTATTTTAATTATAATTAAAATCCTTTTTTTTTTTTTTTTGTTTTTAAAAGAAACCACTAAGCAACCTCTCTCTCCTTTTTTTTTTTTTTTTTCAAAATGAAAATTAAAAATAACTTCTTCCTAATTTTCATATTTCTCTAGCTCAAGACATTAATGATTCGAAAAGTTTTATGATTTTAAAAGAAATTAAGTACAATCTATTTTCACTTTCAATACTTTTTATTTTTTCAATAAGCCCTCTCAAAATTTCTTTTCATCACCTTTGATTAAATTCTAGATCAAAGAGAGAAATTATACTATTTCGGATCACATAAATACATAAATGATAAAGAAATTGTATTTTCAAGTTCTGTTATTCCAAAACTCTCTTATTTTTTACATAGACATTAATTTTTTTGTTGGCAAATGTTCTAACTATAACAAAATTATCTTCCTGTCTGCCATCAATTTTTATAGCAACTAGATTTATTCTTAATTTGTACTTTGTAAGTGAAAAAATAAAAAAATTATTTGGAAAACTAAAACTCAAACACTTAGTTAACAATATTTTTTATCTCAAGAGCAGAATATCATTTCTGTAAAAAAAGATTGATTCAAAAATTATTATTTTTAATATTAGATAGATACATAATCCTTAAGTTCATACATTTCCTCAAATACCCCAAATAACTTTGAATCGTCTCCATTTAAATATAGAGATGACAACTTATATCAAATTATAAGGATTTCTTAATTCTTAAGATAATTGAACTAGAAATATGACCTCGATAAGACTATCATACCAACCAAAAAGCTTGCAGGAAATTCAGTGTCATTTGTGTTAAGCATAATGTTGAGAAAGTTGTGCATTCCCATGAAGCCACTGAAGCTAACTCTACAATCTCTCTATTTTGTCAAGAAATGCAGCTGCCAAGCCGAGTGACCAAATATAGTCAACCTGTGTTTTCAGCTGAAGGAATGGCGTTACTAGTGCAAGAAGGAAGCCATTTACAACTGTGTCATAATTCTCAATTTGATAGTGTTATATGTATTTTTGGGCTACCGCAAGTGGGCTGGTAAAAGCCCCAGAGGCTCAGTAAGATAACGTGCTAAAACCGTCCCAACAAACAAAGACTCAAGTTACTGGTCCAAAGAAACAAACATAACTTTGCTCTCGGATGTCAGATTGCCTATTATAATATGTTTTCGGAAAGGGATTTTCGTGCTCTATAACGTGGCAACCCGGGGTGCCCCGGTTGATGCCATTTACGTCCTCAAAGTTGTTGTTTTAATGGATGTGTTCTTAAGGTTTACTTTTGTTGCCAAAAAGTTCTGACAACAACCAACGGCGACAAGGCGCCCAGATCTGCTCCCCTGAAGCTGTCCACTGATCGCTCAGACTGTTCGCTGGTTCTGATCGCTCAGCCTGTCCGCTGGCTCTGATCGCTCCGCTTGTCCGTTGGCTCTGATGGCTCCGCTTGACTGCTGGTTCTGATAGCTCAGGTCTGCTTGCCCAGAATTGCCCCAACTCGCGAACAGCGTGACGTGCACGCACCAAGCCCTTCTCAGAGTGTTAGCAGCACAATTTTCGGAGATCTCACCTACCATGTCAGACGACTCAGACTTTATGACAGAAGACTTTGAAAATTGTAATATGCATTTAATGCTTTCCTATTTGAGTTGTACTATTACTGTAGCTCCTCCCCCTCCCTATAAATAGGAGTGAGTTTCATTGTAAAAAGGTTGGCTTTTCTAGCTTTCCGGCTTCTCTTTCTCTCTCAACTATTTTCTCTCTCTACAGTTGTAACAAAATGAACAGTAATAACAGTGATTGTCGCGCCCCTCGTTGGAGTTGGCGCCGTGGACGTAGGCCTTCCTCTTGGCCGAACCACATAGATCTCGAGTGCCTTTTTTCTTCTTCTCTCGTTTTCTTCTTCCTCTCTGTCTTTCCTTTCTTTCTCTTATTTTCTGTTGATTGTAGCTTGGGCCCGAAACAACCTCGTTGACTAGAGATCTGGATCACTTTACCAGATTTTGACGTTAACAGATAGCAACACCAAGCTAGAGTCATCTCAGCTTTAGCTTAGTTTTAGTCAGCCTATTGTAGCCCATTAAGCAAGCAACAAGTGTTGCGTTTTGATTGGATAAACTCTAACAGATTAGCTAGTTAGTTTATGAAAATCTTACCATTTGGCAATCTTATTAGAGTAGTATAAAAGGTGAGTTAAGAGTCATGAAAAAAGTATGACAATTAACAATGAAAAAATAAATAGAATTTTCTCTCTAGTTGAGCATAAAATAAATACCAATTGATGTTGCATGAACAAAGGATTGAGCATCTGAATGGTGGATCAAAGATTGATCTATGCCACACTTCAATTAACTATGCTGCTAGTGCTAGTGAAAAGAGATTTCAACAACTGAATGCTCAATTCACTAAAGGCAAAGGTAACTATGGAGGTCGTGGCAAAAACAAAGGAGGAAGATATGGCAAGAATCAGTAAAAAGTGATATGTTAAGTCTGTGGAAGAGCTGGTCATATAGGCCTTCAATGCTACCATAGGTTTAATATTTCCTATCAGGTTCAGAGGCAGAATCAAGTCAACAACAATGTATCAAGCACAATGGCTGTTCAAGCAAATCTTCTTTAAAACTCAGATGCTCTTACCACTCCAGAAACTATAGTTGATCCAGCATGGTATGTTGATTCAGGTGCAACAAACCATATCACATCGGACTTAAACAAACTGACAATTTAATCAACCTATAATTGTCCTGACAAGATGGCTGTTGGGAATGGTGAGTGTCTACATATATCTCATATAGGAGGCAAAAAATTTCAATCTCATACACTATAAACCATTGATCTTGAAAAATCTACTGCATGTTCCTCATAATACAAAAAAGCCTTCTCAGTATTTCAAAGTTCACGAAAGACAATAATTGCTTTGCTGAAATTTACGATGATTTTCGTATTTTCAAGGACAAGGTCACGAGGAAACCTTTGCTCCAAGGCAAACTTGATGGGGGTCTATATAAGCTACAATTGAAGAACATTCAACAAGACAGGTTCACCAACACTTGCTTTGCTACTTTTGCTTCTAAACATAGGGAGACAAGTGTAAATAAAATTTTGAACAATAAGAGGACTGATTCTCGTAACATAAATAAAGATGAACTAGCTGCCTTATTTGTTAGTCGGTTGCACTTTAAGATTTGGCATGCAAAATTGGGGCATCCCTCTTATAAAATCTTTAAACATGTCATCAAGAAATTGAATTTTGGGTGTAAAGTTTCTGAATCTGAATTTTGTGATTCTTGCAAGCTTGGGAAGGTGCATCAATTACTCTTTCTAAGGCTACAAATCACTACTAAACAGCCTCTAAAACTTGTGTATTCAGACTTGTAAAGTCGTCTCCAGTTCAGTCTACAGAAGGGTATAGATATTATATTGTGTTTGTTGACACTTTCAAAAAGGTTTACCTAGTTCTATCCTTTAAAGCTAAAATCCGATGCCCTGTCAGCTTTTCTAGAATTCAAACAACATGTAAAGCTTCAGCTAGGCCATAAAATAAAATGTATACAGTCTGATATGGGTGGAGAGTACAAATCTTTTCTACTTTTCCTAAGAAAAGTTGGCATTCAGGCCAGGCTTTCTTGTCCTTATACTCATAAGTAGAATGGGGTTTCAGAACGCAAACATAGACACTTAGTGGAAATGAGGTTAACTCTTTTAGCACAAGTCTCAATGCCCTTAAACTTATGGGTTGAAGCCTTCTCAACTACAATCTTTCTTATCAACTATCTACCTTTTAGTGTGTTGCAATTTATATCTCCATTTGAGAAGTTGTATCACAAGCAGCCTAACTATATCTTCCTCAGAACCTTTGGTTGTAGCTGTTTTTCATATCTCAGGTGCTACTCCAAAAACAAGCTGAATTTTCATTACTCAAAGTTTGTTTTTCTTGGCTACAGTCCAATGCACAAATGCTATAAATGTCTCAATAGCTCAAGTAAAATCTTCATCTCACGGAATGTGGAGTTTAATGAAATGGAATTTCCTTTATCTGTAGCTCTTTCCATCTAACTTCTTAAAGTTAGATAGCTCTTCAACAGCAACTCTGCCTTCATCCTTTCTAGCAAATAATTCTCTTGAACATCATACTATCTCAGCCTCCTCACAAGAAAATGCAGATGTCTCTTCTTCTTCACAGCTTACAACAGATACATCTACAATATCTTTTTCCATTCCTATCTTACCTCACACAACTACACAGTCTGCTCAACCTCACTGTACTAATACTCATTCTCTGTTAATTAGGTCCAAAGCTAAAAATTCTCTTCCTTCTACTAGTCTAATTATGAAATCACCTCATGTCTTAACTGCTTTTCTTGAACCAACAACAATAAAGGTAGCTCTTTAAGATAAGAGATGGTTTGCTGCAATGAAGAAAGAATTTGATGCTCTTTAACTTAACAACACATGGACACTTGTCCCTTACACAGATGACATGAGTTTAGTGGGTTGCAAGTGGGTTTTTCGAACTAAATATAAACCAGATGGCTTAATTCTAAAGTTGAAAGCTAGACTTGTAGCTAAAGGATTCCACCAAACCCCCGGTATAAATTCCTTTGACACTTACAGCCTTGTAATTAAAGCCTCCACCATTAGAGTAATTTTCTCTTTGGTAGTCTCTTATGAATGGCCACTCCAATCATCCTTACCATATGTGCAAGCTAAACAAGACTCTTCATGCACTACAAGAAAATGCCTGGTATGGTTGGGTATCCATACCGAACAGCAAGCCAGACGTGCTTGTTGCCGGTATGGATATTCAAATATCGGTATGAATATCCATACTGAACGGGTCCTTGGTATGGATAATCCTTATCCATACCGGGTTATGGGCATAACCCGGTATGGATAAAGGAAATAGCGAGGACCAACATGGGTCGACCCGCTATATCCATATCGGGCGGCCCGGATTGGATACTCATTATCTGTTCCGGGCTTTGCCCGGTATGGATATTTAATATCTAAACCGGGTTTCTGCCCGATATGGATATTAGTAATCCAAACCAGTTACCGACTCGATTTGGATAATTTATCCATACCGGGTACCGCTAGGTTTGGATAATTGTATCCATACCGGATGGGTGCCCGGTATGGATATTATTAACAATAAAAAATATATATATTTTATAGATTTTTTTTTTTTGTTACAATAAAACTAAAACCGTCTAGAAATGTTAATAAAATTATATATTATTTAATATATTAACAACATTTAAATTACATAATCTAAAGTTAAACATACATAATCTAAAGTTAAATGTTATAATAAAACCTCAGTATATAATATACTAAGATACAATATATTTTGCTGACTTAGCAATCATTGAATTTACTGCATCTTTTAAAGTTAGTAGCTCACTGGTAGGTCGAGGTAGCGAAACACTAACCAATTCTTTTTCACGGAAATGCGCCAAAAATCTGGACCAAGCTCGAGGTGATGAACTTTAGCATAAGGGTCTTGTGAGTTAATTTTCGCTTCTGCGATGACAATTCCTTTTCCCATCTAGTCTAATAATTTGTATTGGTTTTGGTTTGATCCACCAACTTGGCTCGAGAAACCTCGTGATAATGACTATTTGTACAAGAATTTAAATATTTATTGTTAGAAAAAAATGTAAATGCTTACATATATATATGAAATTAAATTGAAACAATAAAAAATATAAATACAACACATATTTTACCTTAGCTCAAGGCTCAACATATCCTATACTTTTACTAGATCCCATAGCATTTGAGCCACTTGAATATTGTGTTTACGAAAACAAATATCATTGTAATTAGCAAACATGGAAATCAAGGAAACAAAAATTATATTTACCCTAGAATTTCAATCGTCAGGCAACAAACACAATATATAAAACATTTTCATATCAAATCGATCAACTTTTTTAAAAAGTTGATAGAGTTTCCCATGTTTTCCTTACTTACCACAAATTTAATTCCCCTGCAATCTATCAAACTTCTCAAATCCTTGACAATCAATCAAACCATCACAATATTTTTCAATAAAATGTCACACATACAATATAGATATATATTTATTTACAAACACAGACATAACAAACAATATTGAAAAAAATGCTTACATCCATTTGTGAGAAATGATTGAGACGAAAAAAAATATATATATATGGAGACACACTAAGTATCAAAAAATATATGTAAACAAATTATCAATGGTTTGAGTCGTTTACCGGGTGCGTGGGAGGCATTCATGCCAAAACTTGAGCTTGATCTATGTTTGGCAAATGAGTCATAAGCAAGTTTGTTAAATTAGTAATTGTCTGTTTCATGGTTGCCATCTCACCATCGACATGTTGATATTGTGCAAAACTTTGTTTACGAACCACAGATGCTTATTCAATAGATGGTGTTACACCATGACCTATTCCTCGAACTCTACCTCGATGCTCCTTACCCATAACTTGTGAGACAGCATCATCTCTAAGTGAATGTTGGGTTTCTTGATGTAGTACCTCCATCTGTGCCTATAAATGATGTCACATGATATTAACATTAAAACAACTTGCACTATTAAATACTACAATATAAACAATAGTTGATAAAAATACAGTAACATACTATTTTATCAACAATGTCCTCATTCACCACGCTTCCATCTTTATGCTTATTGGCTATCCAAATGTCAACTCTATCGACTTTGGGATCTTCATTCGCAGTCACTTTTTTCGCTCTTTAACATTGATATTGATATATACAAAAATATATTTACATTTTTTAAAACAAAAAACTATATACATGTAAGACAATCATGACAATATATTCAACTCTTACTAAATCTTCTCGTAGTCGTGTCATTTCTTTACGACTTGATGTATGTAGAGTACGATTTTTCTTTGACAACTCCCTGTAATGCTTACTAGTATCCTGAAATATTGTAAAATTCATGCAAAACACATTAAATGTTATTATTCATGCCAACTTGAGAATATGAATTATAAGATTACCATAAATTTTGGAGACAGTTGCTGATTGACAAATGCAATCCAATTCTGATCACCGATGTTAGCTAGTTTTAGCATTTCGTATCTTCTGTATGTATCAGGACAAAGAGGAATGTGTTCAATTTGTTTTGTTATTATGCCTTTATAGTGTCTCCAACTCTCATTTATTGATTTTAACATAAGAGCTTTCATAGACTCATCAGCACCAAGTCATAACTATATGTATACATTACATAAAAGTAATTAAATATGGTCATTAAAAATTAATACGTAACATTGATATTATAAATACTTGAAACCAGTATATACCTTTATATTCTCCCACACTATATCCTTTAAAGATTGTAGTACCTTATTCCAGCTACTATAGGTTATAAGTATCATCTGAGCTGCAATGACTCTACAACCTGAACTATAGATCATCGAATTTTCTCCAATTGGTTGGCCAACTTCATTAATTTGTATCCCTGTGGCTTTAACCTTAACCATTTTCTCATAATCCAAGTGGTTGGGACCTCTTCCTCTTCTTTTCCTCTCTGAACTAGAGCTACTTGAAGACGGACCAATAGATGTTCCTTCAGTCGACATCTAAAAATGTAATGGAAATAAAATATATTAGAAGCTAACACCAAATATCATTATCAATATATAAAATTATTGATATAAAGTCAATCAATTCATTTTACGAAAATTTTGACAGAGTTTCCCCTATTTTTTGACCTTACCAAAAATGAAGTTTACCTGCAATGTAAATAGTAAAGTAATTTCACAACGTATTTAATCACATCAAAAAATCTATCTCTGCACAAACATGAACACAAAGATAATCCATTTTACGAAAATTTTGACAAAGTCTCCCCTGTTTTTCGACCTTACCAAAAATGAAGTTCACCTGCAACGTGAATAGCAAAGTAATTTCACAACATTTTTAATCACATCATAGACTCTGTCTCTCCCGAAACATGAATACAAACAATATATATGCAAACATATTATAGTTAAAATTTGAAAATGAAATTATATTCATTAACATTACATGTTTACAACCAATTCCTCACAATCTATCCGAGCATAATCCTCACTATCATCTATACTAGCATCAAAATCAGACACATTTAATGGTGTAGTTTTCATAAAAGCATGCTCATCAAACTTATCTAGATCATGAAAACCTCTCGGAGGTGCTCTTATAACAACATACCAATTAGAGTTATCATTTTCCCTAGACTAAAACACTTGCGTTGCTTGTGAGGCTAAAATGAAAGGATCTTTATCCCATTTATTTCCACGTGGACTAAAATTAACTAGGATGAACCCATCTTCTTCTCTAACATCACTCGCACTACCCATCCAATCACATCTGAACAATAGAACATGAAATGCTAAGAAATCCAACAAAAGTATTTCCATTAAAACTCCATAGTAAACCATCTTCTTGATAACTTGAGTGTCGTCTCTTTCATTAAAAACAGTTTCTGCTTCAAGGGAAACACCACTATCTTGTGTAGTTTTCTCACTACTTTTTATGCAGTATCATTTCCCATTCACAACATAGCTTGAATAGTATATGACTTGCATACTTGGTCCAAGTGCTAGAAACTTTAAAGTTGGGGCCATATCCATTGTATTTGATTCATCATTGACCTACTTTCGAAGATTACAATTTAGATTTTCACTTTATTAAAAACTAAGGAAAATACATAATATTATTAACGTATAAGTTAGTGAATTTACCTTATTTCTGAACCATGTTAGAAATTCTCTAGTATGGGTCATTTGCAATAAAGTTGGTCTACTTAACAGATTTGGATCTAATTGTTAAAGCTTTTCTAGGTGCATGCTAATAAACATTTATATAAATAAAAACAATATGACCAAATAAGTATCACATTAGTAATTTTAACTAATATTTACACTATATTCAATTCGAACACCACTTACTTAATGTATGGTTCCACTAACGCACTATTCAACAGTAAATACATGTGTGCAATTCGTAGGATGTCTGTAGAAATCGTTTTTAATGTCGGTGCAGATGTGGGATGTCCTTCCACCATATTTTGAAACACAATATCTTCATTTCTATTGTGCTTCTTACCAACATTTGCTACTTGTGAAACATATCTACTACAAAATTGCATGCATTCATCGGCTAAATAGCATTCAGCTATGCAACCCTCTGGTTGTGCACGATTTCTTACATATCTTTTTAACACCTTCATAAATCTATAAAATGAATATATAAAATTAAATAAAATGTAACTATATCATTAATTGTAATTCATATGTAAAGAATAGAGTTAGATTAACCTTTCAAAAGGGTACATCCAACGATATTGAACTGGTCCACATAAACGAGCTTCTCTTGTTAGATGAATTGTAAGATGGACCATTATATTAAAGAAAGAAGGAGGGAAATAACGTTCAAGCAAACACATTGTAACTGCAACTTCATCTTCCAATGAATGTAACTTATCTTTATCTAAGACTCTTTGACAAATTGCATTAAAAAATGAACACAATCGAAATATAACAATTCTTGGCCC
Source organism: Dimocarpus longan (assembly GCA_022984855.1). Classification (NCBI taxonomy): domain Eukaryota; kingdom Viridiplantae; phylum Streptophyta; class Magnoliopsida; order Sapindales; family Sapindaceae; genus Dimocarpus; species Dimocarpus longan. The sequence goes on from CM041017.1 coordinate 19,947,013, forward strand.
TTTAGGCATGAAACCTCGTATTGTCACCAATAACAAATGTTGCATCAAAACATGATAGTCATGAGAATTAAGCCCAACTATCTTGCAGTCACTCAATGAAATGCAATTAGATATATTTGAAGCATAACCGTTAGACATCTTTAAATTGAAAAATCTCTTATAAAATTGTTATTTTTCTACCTTTGATAGAGTGTGTGGTGCTGCAGGCGAATACAATTTAGCTCCATCCTCTTTCACATGAGAGTCTTGTCTAATCCCAATGTCTTCCAGATCTCTACGAGAATTAACACCATCCTTAGTTTTTTCATGGATGTCCAACAACGTGCCAACAATACTCTCACCAATGTTTTCTTCAATGTGTATTACATCTAAATTATGACGCAAGCACAAATCCTGTAAAAAATGATGATGGTCAATTTAGTATAAGGTTAAATAAAATTGAATAAATTACATTATCCAAGGAATTAAAAATCTTACCTCCCAATATGGAAGATCAAAGAATATTGACTTCTTTTTCCATATAGGATGTCCTTATCTCTTCCTTTTTCCTTTAACTTTCTTGCCCCAATCATTTTCAACTTTCAAACATGCACATCGAACTTGTTTACCATCAAGGATCTCTGGAGGATCACCTATTTCTTCTTTCCCATTAAACCATGATTTCTTCTTTCGAAAAGCATAATTCTTTGAAAGAAATCAGCGATGACCCATATACACATGTTTATTACTATATTTCAATTTTTATGAATGTACGTTAAACCCATATATAGGACAAGCAAATTCACCTTTCACATAACATCTTGCTAAGTTTCCATAAACAGGAAAATCATTTATGGTCCACATTAAGATAGCCCTTAGGTTGAAGGTGGACTTAGTAGATGAATCATACATTTCTATGCCCGAGTGCCATAACTCATTCAAATCTTCGATTAGTGGCTGTAAGTATATATCAATATCATTCTCGGGTTTTTTTTTTCCTTGAATCAATAATGTTAACATCAAATTTTCTTTCGATATACACTTCCATGGAGGTAGATTATACGTAACTAAAACTACCAGCCAACAACTGTAGGTTTACTTAGGTTGCTATAAGGATTAAATCCATCCGCAGCCAAGCCCAACCTCAAATTGCGTGGCTCTGCAGCAAAAGATAGTCATTTCCTATCTATAGTCTTCTAGGCTTCAGAATCAATGGAATGACGCATCTTTCCATCTTGGCTTGTATGAATAAAATGTCATTTCAAGTCGGTGGCCATTTCAGTTGATGTAAACATTCTCTTAAACCGCCATATGATTAGAAAGTATCGAAGTTCTTTAGCCGGTACTCCCTTATGAATCTTTTTCGTAACTTCATTTACTTTCCATTTACAAGCGTCACATTTTGGACATTCTTCATGATGCTCCAACTTCTTTCTAAAGAGACAACAATCATCGATGCATGCATGGATTTTCTTATATCGTAAGTTAAACACTTTCAACAACTTTTTTGTTGAGTACAATGATTCGGGTGGAACATTATCTGACGGCAACATGTCTCGAACTATATTAAGAAGTTCATCAAACCCCTTATTGGATAGACCATAAGTAGTTTTATGTTTATATAAAGCTATAATAGTCGATAATTTTGTGTATTTTGAGCAACTTTCATATAAAGAAGTTTTAACATCTTCTAAAGTAGCAGTCATGTCTTCCTCTCTTACTTCATCATCAAGTTCAACAGTATAAGGAGTTTCAAGATTTACATCACTATATATTTTAAATGTATTTGGAAGTGTTTTCTATAGGTGTGGAAGTTTTCAAGGGTTCCACATTCATAAACCAAGTACTATACTGAGGATCCATCACATTAATGACTAAGTGCTTATACACTATCTTCGTATCATGATACCTCTCATTTAGACATTTTATATAAGGGCAAAGGATGAAACCAGAATTTATTGAATGTTTGTTTTGATAAACATAATTTACATATATTTATTACTCTTAAATATAAATTTATTAGTCCAATTTTATGTTGAATTTATTTTAATTAGTTGTGTTTTTGGTGAAACAGGAATAAAAGAAGATTTGTGTGTTAAATGAGGAAAATTACAATTTTGGTTAAGTCAAAATCCAAGTCAATCAAGAATTCAATTCTTGCCAAAATTATTTGTCAAACAATTAGGAAATTGATTGAAACAAGGAAATAGATCAATGTAGGAAAAAAAAATTGATTTATTTTTGAAGGGTTTGGCACATATAAAAAGGAGATTTTTGGAAGAGCCGATACAGCTTGGAGACAGAAAATATTAGAAGACAAGAGAGCAGCTTTGGTGGAGAAAAAGACAAGTCAAAAAAGGAGCAAGCTGGTAGGATTGCGTTGAATTGAGATTTGAAGCAGATTCAAACGTGGACTTAGACCAAACTTACATCAACAGTTTCGACAAGATGCTGAATTTTAACTCTTTTTCTGTTCTTGTTATTACCATGTTTGTTTAATTTTCTTTTCTGAGGTGTAGGATGAAATCATTATTAACTTTGTAATGATTTTGCTGTTTGAATATTATTATCAATTTTGTTTTTAATGCTTAATAATTCTTAGCTTCATCAATTAATAAAATAAAATTTGTTTCACCTTTAATATCAAGCATTTTTGGTTGTTACAAAATTATTTTATTAATTTGACTTTGAGTTGAAAAAGCTTAAATATAAGATTTTTGATTATGTGTTTTTCAATATTGAATATATATAATATTTAGATCTTATAAATTTCAAGTTTTGAAGTAAGAATTTACATAAAATTTATTTTTAAAGCTTAACTGATAAATCTTGAGAAAGTAACAGATTGATTTCTAAATTGTTTCTTTAATTTTTTATAATACTATGTTGGATAGCAAAACATTACAAGTTGATAATGGTAGATTCTAAATCTCAGATTCCTCGTCTATTGTTTGAATATTATAATTTAATCTTGTTTTGTTAATTTAGAATTTTATTTGCTTTAATTTTAATTAATTCTCAATTTTTAAACATTGTTAACTAGATTAGAATCAAATTTAATTTAAATTTAGATTAATATTTTCTTAATATCTGTGGATCGACCTTGTACTTACATAATTTATTTTACAATAGACTCGTGCACTTGCGAGTATTAAAATTTGCACAACAAGTTTTTTTAGGTCGTTGCCGAGGATTGTTTGAAAAATTAGTTTAGTCTAAATTATTTAATTCTTTTACTAGTTTTAATTTAGGATTATTCTAATATATTGTAACCCAAAAAAAAAAAATTGTTTTTTTTTTTTTTTACTTTTGTCAATGTCAATTTATTTTGCTTTTATTTGTGTTAGTCTACTTGTTTTTGTTTTTGTTTTTGTGTGTTTTTAATTTTATTGTTGGTGTTTTGCTTTTATTTTATTTTAATATTTTGTCATATATTTTTTTTTTTTTTTACTTAGAGACTTAATTTTCTTGGATTGCTTTAGAGTCAATTAGGACTAGAGACTTGTGGCTAGGACCTATACTAGTTTATGCGTGCTTGGAATCGTGAATTACATCAACGCTTAATTAGGATAGACATTTCAGATTTAAATATGGCAGAAAACAATGTAGCACCTGTAAGAAACAATGATGTAGTGGAAAATATAGTCCCTATAGAAAAATCTCTTAAAGAATATTTTTCACCAGTTGCAATTAATCATCCTTCTTGTATAGAGTTGCCATAGATTAGGGCGACTCACTTTGAGCTTAAACCTTCTGTGATTCAGCTTCTTCCATCATTCCATGGGTTAGAAAGTGAGGACCCTTACCTTCATGTCAAGGAATTCATAGATATATGCTCTACATTTCGTTTTCAGAATTTTTCAGATGAGTCTGTTAGGCTTAGGATGTTCCCATTTTCTTTAAAAGATAAGACAAAAGCATGATTAAACTCACTTGCTCCCAGTTCTATCACTAGTTGGGACCAATTAAATTATAAATTTTTGTCTAAATTTTTTCTCATGTCTAAAACTAATGCCCTTAGGAGAGAAATAACAGATTTTATTCAAAAAGATGATGAATAGTTTTATGTCTGTTGGGAGAGATATAAAGACTTACTCTTAAGGTGTCCCCACCATGGTTTTGAAACATGCAGACTAGTGCAATACTTCTATAATGGACTAACTATGCCTAGTCGTCAAATGATTGAATCTATGCATGGTGGAAAATTCTTAAGCCTAGGTAGTACCGATGTTTGGCAGTTCTTAGAAACTTTGTCTGAAATTCTCAACAGTGGGAGTTTTCAAATGAAATGGAGAAACCTAAGAGATGGGGGTTGTATGAGATGAGTGATAATCTAGATCTGAAAATTGCTTTAAGAAATCTCACTAGAAAAGTAGATGCTTTAGCTTTAAGTCAATCTATGAATTCAACAATGAGTTCTAGGAATGAGTTTTGTGTTTCATATGTCAATCCAACCTTTACTTTTTAAAAGAGCTATGCTGAACAAGCAAATGCACTCAATTATAAGAATTCATCAGATAGTCCATTCTCAGCCATGTACAATTCTAATTGGAGGAATCATCCAAATTTTTCATGGAGACAAAACCAGTCTCCAATAGGTTATAGAGGGCAACAAGTTATTCTTTCTAATCCTTCACATCCTCCTAGTTTTTAGTCTACTCCCCATTTTGCTGCAACTAAAAGGAAACCTTCCTTAGATGATACAATGCAACAAATGATGTAATTACAACAACAATTCATGCAGTCGACCCAATAAGCTATATTAAAACTTGAAACTCAAATAGGCTAGTTAGCCACTATCATAGGGGAGAGAGAGAAAGGGAAGTTACCTAGTCAACTAGTGCCTAACCCGAAGGGTCAGTTTGAGATAGCTTCTGTTTCTGATAGGAGTCATGATGAAGTCAAATCTATAACCACGCTTAGGTTTGGTAGAGAAATAGATAACCATGTAATTGAGCCTGAGCCTAGGAAATCTAAGGTGAAAAAAGACTCTAGTAATGGCACAGTACATGATTTACACCCGGACGAGTCATCTAAGAGATTTATAAGTCAAGAGTTGAAAGAGAGTGATGTTCCTTCCATTCCTTATGTTCCTAAGGCCCATTTCCCACAAAACTTATCCCTTTAAAGAAAAACACACCATATAATGATGTTTTGAAGGTGTTTAAGTAAGTTTGCATAAACATCCATTTTCTTGATGCTATTCAACAAGTGCCTGCCTATGCTAAATTCTTAAAAGATCTTTGCACTGTGAAAAGAAAAACAAATGTTCCTAGAACTGCATGTCTGACTGAGCAAATTAGTTCCATAATCCAAATGAAAACTACTATCAAGTATAAGGATCCTGGATGTCCTACTATTTCTTGTGTTATAGGTGAGCATGTTATCGATAGAGCCTTACTTGATCTAGGTGCGAGCGTTAATTTATTGTCATATTCTGTGTATGTGCAATTAGGATTAGGGAAACTAAAACCCACTTCTGTGACCCTTCAATTAGCTAATAGGTCTGTTAAAATTCAAAGGGGTATCATAGAAGATGTCTTGATTCAGGTTGATAAGTTTTACTTTCCAGTAGATTTTATTATCATAGATACTCAACCTATTGAAAACATTAGTGCTCAGATTCTTGTGATTCTAGGACGACCTTTCTTAGCCACCTCCAACGTGATAATTAATTGTCGCAATGGAGTCATGAAACTTTCCTTTGGAAATATGACTGTAGAGCTCAATGTGTTTAATGTTAGTCAAAAACCTCAGGATCATGATGACTTATGTGAGGTTTGTTTTATTGAGAGTGTAGTCTATGATTCCTTTAGGCACTTATCTTGTCAGGACCCATTAAAGAGATGTTTAGCTCATTTTGGTATGAACTTAGATGAGGATAGTATTGTTAGTGAGGTGAATGCTTTATTAGAATCTGCTCCATTACTAGATGCTACCAAATGGAAAGCCAAAATAGAACCTCTTCACCTTCTGAGTTTTTACCTCTTCCATTTGTGGAGAAACCACCTAAGTTAGAATTGAAACTTCTTCTTGAGTCATTAAAATATGTGTTTTTAGGACATTCTGAGACCTTTCCTGTTATCATTGCATCTGATTTAGAAAAAGAACAGGAGGATCAGCTGATTAGTGTACTTAGGGAGCATAGAGAAGCAATAGGCTGGACAATTACAGACATTAGAGGTATTAGTCTATCTGTGTGCATGCATAGGATTCATCTAAAAGACAATGTCAAACCCACTCATAAGCCTCAAATAAGACTAAACCCTAACATGAAAGAGGTTGTAAGAGCTGAAACCATTAAACTCTTAGATACAGGTGTCATTTGTCCTATCTCTGATAGTTCATGGGTAAGTCCTGTGCAGGTAGTACCTAAGAAGTTTGGCATCATGATAGTTAAGAATGATCATGATGAATTAGTTCCTACTCGAATGCAAACCGAGTGGCGTGTTTGTATTGACTACCGCAAGCTTAATGCCACCACTAGGAAAGACCATTTTCCTCTTCCTTTTATTGATCAAATGCTAGAAAGGTTAGCCAGTCATGCATTTTATTGTTTCCTTGATGGTTATTCTGGTTATAAGCAAATTCCTATAGCCCTTGAGGATAAAGAGAAAACAACTTTTACTTGTCCTTTTGACACTTTTGCCTACTATCGTATGTCATTTGGGTTGTGCAATGCTCCTGCTACTTTTCAAAGGTGTATGATGAGTATTTTCTTTGACATGGTAAAACGGTTCCTAGAGGTGTTCATGGATGATTTTTTAGTTTTTGGATCTAGTTTTGATGAGTGTCTACACCACTTGACTTTAGTGTTAGTTAGGTGTAAGGAAAAGAACTTAGTGCTTAATTGGGAAAAGTGTCACTTTATAGTTAGGAAAAGGATAGTTCTTGGACATGTTATTTCTAATAGTGGTATTAAGGTAGATAAGGCTAAAGTAGACTTAATTTTTAGTCTTCCACCTCCTAGAACAATTAAAAAGGTTAGGTCATTTTTAGGTCATGCAGGGTTTTATCATAGGTTCATAAAGGATTTTAGTAAGATTTCTAGGCCTTTGTGTAACTTAGTTGCTAAAGACACCCATTTCAACTTTGATGATGATTGTTTGAGAGCTTTTGAGAAGCTTAAGACCTTTTTGACAACTGCACCTATCATTAGGCCACCAGATTGGAGTGTTCCTTTTGAGATTATGTGTGATGTCTCCGATTATGCCATAGGGGCTATTTTAGGACAATGCATTGATAGACTACCGCATGTGATCTATTATACCAGTAAGACTATCAATGATGCATAATTTAATTATTCCACCACAGAAAAAAAGTTGTTAGCAGTAGTTTTTGCATTAGAAAAATTTAGGTCATATTTAGTTGGGTCTAAGGTAATAGTCTATTCAGATCATGCTACATTAAAATATCTTTTGTCTAAGAAAGATGCTAAACCTCGTCTAATTAGATGGATCTTGTTGTTACAAGAATTTGATCTTGAGATTAGGGATAAGAAAGGGTTAGACAATATTGTTGCTGACCACTTGTCAAGGTTAGTAGTCGAGTCTATAGATGAGCATGTGTCTATTAGAGAGTCCTTTCCTGATAAGCAACTCATGCTTGTGTCCAAATTTTCTTGGTATGCTAACATTGTTAACTATCTTATTCTTGGTCAAATGCCTACATATTGGACTAAACAAGATCGTGTGAAATTTTTAGCTAAGGTTAAGCATTATTTTTGGAATGATCTATATCTGTTTAAGTATTATCCTGACCAAATCATTAGGAGATGTGTGCCTGAGAGTGAACAATTAGATGTTATTTCTTTTTGTCATGCTCATGCTTGTGGAGGTCATTTTAGTTCCAAGAAAACCGTTGCAAAAATTTTACAATGTGGTTTTTATTGGCCAGATTTGTTTAAGGATATTCATGTGTACTGTAGTTCCTACGAAAGGTGCTAGAGATTAGGTAGTATTACTCGTAGAAATATGATGTCTTTACATCCTATTCTTATTGTTGAATTATTTGATGTTTGGGGTATTGATTTTATGAGTCCCTTTCTTAATTTTTTTGGCAATTTTTATATTCTTGTTGCTGTGAATTATGTTTCTAAATGGGTGGAAACAATTTCTTGTAAAACCAATGATCACAAGGTGATGGTTAAATTTTTGAAAGAAAATATATTTTCTCATTTTGGTACACCTCGTGCAATCATTAGTGATGGGGGAAAACACTTTTGTAATAGGCCTTTTGAGCAATTAATGAAAAAATATGGTATTACACATAAAGTTGCAACACCGTATCATCCACAAACTAGTGGACGAGTTGAGATTTCTAATAGGGAAATTAAAAATATTCTTAAAAAAACGGTTAACCCAACTAGAAAAGATTGGTCTTTGAAACTTTGTGATGCATTGTAGGCTTATCGTACTGCTTTCAAAACCCCTATTGAAATGTCTCCTTATCTATTTGTTTATGGCAAGGCATGTCACTTGCTTGTGGAGTTGGAATATAGAGCTTATTGGGCCATTAAAAATTTAAATTTTGATTTTAATAATTCAGGTAATCACAGAAGACTACAACTTAATGAGTTGGAAGAGATAAAGAATGATGCTTACGATTGTGCTAAACATTACAAGGGTCAAATGAAAGTTTTTCATGATAGAAATATTCTAAGGAAATCCTTTTCACTTGATCAAAAAGTCTTGTTATAAAATTCTTGTTTGCATTTATTTCCTGGCAAGTTGCATTCTAGATGGTCAGGTCCTTTCATTGTATGCACTGTTTTTTCTCATGGTGCTATTGAAATTGAGAATCCTAAGAATGGTGATGTGTTTAAAGTCAATGGTCAAAGATTGTAACCTTTCTTGGAGTTAAGAAGTTCAGAAGTAGAAGAAACATTATTGAAAGATCATATTTATCAGGATTGACCTTCTTTTGAGTTTAGGTTTACTTTTATTTCTTTTGTTTATTTTTTATTTTTTTATAGGGTTTGTGTTATTTTATTTTATTTTTCTTAGTATTTGGTTTTCGTTGTGTGATTTATGTTAGTTTTAGTTTTAGTTTTTTTTTTTAATTTTTTTTAATTATTAATGTATTCTAACGTGAATTCTTGATTTACGTTATTGTGTTAGATTACATGATGAAACCAACAAGGTGTGATATCTTCTTTACTATTTTATATTGTCTCTTTTTATTTCCTTACATCTTTGGATATTTGTTTGAGCAATTTTGGATAATAGATAAGGAAACATTGAGAACAATGTCTAAAACAGGTTTGGGGGTGGCGTAAAATGTTATTGTAAAAAAATTTGCAAAAATTTTCATTTATTTATTTATTTTTCATTAATTTTTTTCCTTTGTTTTTGAACTATGCTCTAATAAGTTGACTAATTACTTTGTGTTTGTTAATGGAGTCTTAATGCATGTTTTTGGTTTGATCTTTACTAGGGAATAGTCATGAACATCTTTGCATGATTTGAGACTTTTAAATGTCATGATCTTAGTTAATTGAGTGGATGAATATCATGTTTATATGAATTGTGGACTATTAGTGGAGACTATCCTTAGTGAGGATTTGAGCTTTTTAAGCGTTTATTTTTTAGGAATTTATTTGTTTTTACTCTTAAACACTCTTCACTTTGTTCTTAACAGATGATCCCTATAGGTTTTGCATTGAATACTAAAGAACAAGTCATCATTGTAGATAACATGAGTTGTTTTGATTTGAAAATTGGATCGACTTCTTAGAAGTGATATAGGTAATTTTTACTCCATAAAAGCCTACTTTCTTACTTTGAATTAAAATACATCATAAACCCTTTAAAGTCAAATACTTAAAACCTTTTTCTTTGTTTATCCTTATTAAATGACCCTATTGAGTCTTTAAATTTAGTCATACCTAATAAAGCTTGGGATCATGCTATATGGTGAAAGAAGAGAAAGGAATTGAAATATTAAGATTTATATGATATGTATATAGGCATATGTATTAAAAGAAGTGTGTTTCTAAATAGCATTGTGAAAAAAAAAAAGTGAAAATAGAGAAAAAAAAAAAAGCATGAGAATAAAAAAAAAAAAAAAAAAGAGCATGAGAATAAAAAAAAAAAAAAGTGAGAAGCACAAGTTTTATAATGCTTAGATGTACAAAGGGAGGTGAAAATAAATGGAAGAAGAAAGTATTGAATTAAAAAATTTTGTGATAAAAAAGAAAGGAGAAAAGAGAAGTTGTGATGAATTAAAGAAAATAAATGAAGTATTTTGGTATGATCCTAAGTTCTTGTTGAACTTGTACCTTAAAATTCCTATATATAAATTAACCATAGCCCAAATACAACTTCTAATAAAGCCTATTGATCTTCAAGAGGAAGTATAATTTGAGAGTTGAAGTATGTCATTATGCTCTATCAACGTTCTTAGTATTTTATTCCAATCATGAGATCTATTCACTTAAAAGTGCGGTTCTTTTTAACGTCTATATTCATATGTGATGTAAATGACGTTTGCTATGCTTTTACATAACCTCTATCACATATGATTGTATGAGTGTTTGCCTTAGAATTCTTGAGAGTTATGAGAGATGTCTTGTAATGATTAGAGTAGAGGCGAAATAAGTCCATGACATGTGAATGTGGTGTTTTGAAATGAAATTGCTTTGAGAGTTGTGTGAGATTGTTGATGATTGTGTTTTAGATCATTAGTGACTCATCTTTAGTCTTGATACAAGATCATATATGTATGAGATTTCTATTAATTTACATTTACTAAGAGGTTGATGAGTTATGGGTGAAATCTTTTAATGTTTGTGAGTATCGTTACTGGTAAACTCTCAGGAGACATAACTCCTCCTACTAGGAACACCTAGAGGTTTAAAGGCTTGTGGCATACGCTCAATGTCATCGTGTTTACTTACGAAAATGGATTGTGTTTTTATTTTCTGTGTATTTAGCTTAGGTTGTTTTAAAATTTTTAAGTTTTACTTGAAGACCAGCAAAATTTAGGTCTGGGGGTATTTGATAAACATAATTTACATATATTTATTACTCGTAAATATAGATTTATTAGTCCAATTTTATGTTGAATTTATTTTAATTAGTTGTGTTAATGGTGAAACAGGAATAAAAAAAGATTTGTGTGTTGAATGAGGAAAAATTACAATTTTAGTCAAGTCAAAATCCAAGTCAATCAAGGATTCAATTCTTGCCAAAATTATTTGTCAAACAATTAGGAAATTAATTGAAACAAAGAAATAGATCAATGTAGGAAAAAAACAAATTTGGAAAAAGTAAATTTTGATTTATTTTTGAAGGGTTTGGCACATATAAAAATGAGATTTTTAGGAGAGTCGCTGCAGCTTGGAGACATAAAATATTAGAAGATAAGAGAGCAGTTTTGGTGGAGAAGAAGACAAGTCAAAAGAGGAGCAAACTGGTAGGATTGCGTTGAACTAAGATTTGGAGTAGATTCAAACGTGGACTTAGACCAAACTTACATCAACAGTTTCGACAAGATGCTGAGTTTTAATTCTCTTTTTTTTTCTTGTTATTACTATGTTTATTTAAATTTCTTTTTTGAGGTGTAGGATGAAATCATTATTAACTTTGTAATGATTTTGCTGTTTGAATATTATTATCAATTTTGATTTTAATATTTAATAATTCTTAGGTTCATCAATTAATAAAATAAAAATTGTTTCATCTTTAATATCAAGTATTTTTTGTTGTTACAAAATTATTTTATTAAGTTGACTTTGAGTTGAAAAAGCTTAAGTATAAGATTTTTGATTATGTGTTTTTCAATATTGGATACATATAATACTTAAATCTTATAAATTTCAAGTTTAAAGTAAGAATTTACATAAGATTTATTTTTAAAGCTTAACTGATAAATCCTGAAAAAACAACAGATTGATTTCTAAGTTGTTTCTTTAATTTTTTATAATACTATGTTGAATAGTAAAACATTACAAGTTGATAATGGTGGATTCTGAATCTCAGATTTCTCGTTTATTGTTTGAATATTACAATTTAATCTTGTTTTGTTAATTTAGAATTTTATTTGCTTTAGTTTTAATTAATTCTCAATTTTCAAGCATCGTTAACTATATTATAATTAAATTTAATTTAGATTTAGATTAATATTTTCTCAATCTCCGTGGATTGATCTCGTACTTACATAATCTATTTTACAATAGACTCGTGCACTTGCGAGTATTAAAATTTGCACAACATGTTCGCGGCCTCAACAAAGTTTTTAGCTCCCTTCCTATATTCTTTTGACACTCTAAAAATTTAAAAACGATAAAAGAAATTATTAAAAAATACACCAAGGTTAAATTTTATGTCTGAATTTAATAAGTTTAGAATATTAACATTGAAAATCTTAACCACGCCTTATCCATTTGAATGCATATAACACTAAAAGATAAACACGTAACAATATAGTGTTAAACTATATTAAATTATTAAACTTTCTGTATAATGAATCAATATAAAACAATGAATAAATAATAACATCTATTTATCAATTTGTATCTATAATACCACAAAACAATTAATAACACCACAATAACTATTTATCAAATTTACTATGATATTCATTAATAACACCACAAAACAATTATATGATTTTACGACTAACTCAAATAGACAATATAAACTCTATTATAATACTCCAAAATTTCAACAATCCAAAAACTACAAGTCATACATTTTTAAAAACATTATATATAGCTCAAATTATCATCCATATTTCTACACCCTAAACTTCTGAAATAAAAATTTCAATTTCAATATATTGAAAACAATCCACCTCAATAACATCCATACCTCTTCGATAGATAAAATCAAACACTGTAATATGAAGAAATTGGCCAAGATATCGTTCTCAGAAAAGCACTTAAATAATGATTCAGCTACAAAAAACAAAATAATAATAATAAAAAAATAAAGTACAAAAATTAGAAAAAAAAATGTACTTGATGGACTGGTCCGATCGTCCACTCCAGATGAACTAGAAGAAGAAGATGAAGAAGCAGAAGATAAAGAAGAAGAAGAATAGCAGAATAATAAAGAAGAAGAAAACGTACGAAGAAGAAGAAGATGAAGAAGAAGAGGAGGAGGAGGAGAAGAACAAGAAAAAAGAAGAATACCGACGAGCAGGCGATGGAGGAAGACGGCGGCGTCGTCGGACGGCTAGTGGAGCGACGGCGAGGTGGCGGCAGCAATAGCAACTGCGGCTAGGGCCTCTAGAGAGAGAAATTGTGAGAAAGAGATAGAGAGAAAAAGGAGAGACAAACGGATCAGTCGACTAGGTTTAAAATACCCAAATTATCCATACCAGGCGGGTGGGCGCCCGGTAAGAAAACAATAACATTTTTTTAAAGGATTATCCATACCGGGCACCCGGCCCGACCGGTATGGATAATTAGATTATCCATACCGGTCTGGCTGAGTGCCCGGTATGGATAAAAAATATTATTTTTTAATTTTTTTTTAATATTATCTATACCGAGCAGCATGACACCCGGTATAGATATTAACTTATCCATATCGGGCACACAGTGCCCGATATGGTTACTTGAAAAATCAATTTTTTTTTTTTTTTGATTATCCATACCGGGTAAAGGCCCGATATGGATAATCCGGATTTGTTAGCCTGTTTTCTTGTAGTGATGGCCTTAAACAAGCCCCACGAGCCTAGTTCACAAAGCTTAAAAATGCTCTTTTGGCATGGGGATTTAAGAATTCCACATCTGATGTTTCCTTATTTTTCGAGGTTGATCATTAATGTGTCATCTACATGTTGGTGTATGTGGATGATATCCTTATTACTGGGCCTAATTCTACTCAAATTCAATAGGTTATAGCTTCTCTTAACTCGTACTTTGCTTTAAATATTCTTGGTCCTGTCAGCTATTTTCTTGTGTTTGAGGCTTTAGAGACTCTACTGGGTTGTTTCTCTCACAAGCCAAGTATACCATTGACTTGCTTACAAAAACTGGTTTGCAGCACTCCAAACCAGCACCTAGTCCAACTTCTTCAAGTGTCAAGCTCTCTAAAGACACAGGTACTACTTTTGATGATCCTACCCTCTATCGAAGCATTATTGGTGCTCTTCAATATTTGACTCATACTCGACCTGACATAGCCTATATAGTGAACAAGCTTAGTCAATTCTTAATTGCCCCTACTGATGTTCACTGGTCAGCATGTAAACGGGTTCTAAGGTACCTGAAAGGCATTATTGAGTATGGATTAAGTTTTACTCCTCATGCTTCCCCTATAAGTGAAGCCTTTAGTGATGCTGACTGGGCCAATTCCCTTGATAATCGTCGCGCTACTACTAGTTTATGTGTTTTCTTAGGAGGTAATCTCATAACTTGGTCCTCTCAAAAACAATTCGTGATTGCTAGAACAACTGAGTATCGAGACTTGGCACAAACAATTGTAGAGTTTCTTTTGTTGCAATCTCTTCTCTCTAAACTTGGTATTTCATCGTCTGCTTGTCCTGTTATTTTGGTGTGACACTAGTGCTCAGTCATTGGCTCAAAATCCTATCTTTCATGCACGCACCAAACACATCGACATTGACACTCATTTTGTTCGTGAAAAAGTTGCTTTTCATGAAGTGACTATTCAATATGTTCCAACCAATTATCAAACAGTTGATATTCTCACCAAAGGCTTGTCTCAGGATCGATTTCATTTTCTTCAAGCCAAACTGAAGTCAGTCCTATCTCTCCAGTTCAGTTTGAAGGGGGATGTTAAGCATAATGTTGAGAAAGCTATGCATTCCCATGAAGCCGCTGAAATTGACTCTACAATCTCTCTGTTTTGTCAAGAAATGCAGCTGCCAAGCTGAGTGACCAAATATAGTCAACCTGTGTTTTCAGCTAAAGGAATGGCATTAGTAATGCAAGAAGGAAGCTATTTACAACTGTGTCATAATTCTCAGTTTGACAGCAACACCAAGTTGGAGTCATCTCAGCTTTAGCTTAGTTTTAGTCAGCCTATTGAAGCCCATTAAGCAAGCAACAAGTGCTGCATTTTAATAGATAAACTCTAACAGATTAACTAGTTAGTTGATGGAAATCTTGCCATTTGGCAAGCTTATAAGAGTAGTATAAAAAGTGAGTTAAGGGTCATGAAAAAAGTATGATAATTAACAATGAAAAAATAAATAGAATTTCCAGACTTTTCTCTCTAGTTTTGCATTCAACAAAGCTTCTTGAATCTTCACAATTTGTATTAGTGGATATGCTCGTCTTAGGATGGCAAAAAGAATAGTACAAACAGAAAAAGCAAAATTTAAAATAATAATAATAATAATACAATTGGCCTACAGGCTACACAATTATCAGAAGATGGAATTTTCTAATAATTTGATAACTAATCTTTTAATATGATAAATTCGTTATCTCAATGTAGTAGATGAATTAACCGAAATATTTGAATACTAATAAGTCGTGCAGATTTTAAGCTCTCAGATCTTTATATTTTTTTATTTTATTTTTTTGAGAATATAAATTCTCAAGGTCTTGACTCTTGTGATGTGAGCATATAAATATTATAATTAATTGTCTCATCAATTAAGTAAGCATTATCAAATTTGAATCTGTAATGGAGCTGGCAGATTTCGTTACCAGTGAGAATGTGAGATGAGAATGAGTGAGGTCATTATATGAGCCAATCGACACAAACACGGTGGCTTTTATTCGCGATTATGTTATACTATAGTTGTAGAAATAGTTATTAAAATCTAATCCAAATATTTGGTATTTGACTAGTCACTCATGCGAATCAATATTTACTGACAAATGGAAAAGCTACACGTTTCATCAGCAGTGTGACATAGGAATAAGTGAGATCATTATGTGAGGTAACAGATAAGATCATTTTAATTTGCTTTCATGCTAATATATATTCTCTCTATTATTCCATAGTTATAGAAATAATTATTAGATTTTAGAAATTAATATAAAGATTAAAAAAATTGTACAACCTCCTAGCGTACGTAAGTGCACATCTTCTCATTTACTAAAATGTTGGAGGTTCCACTATAAGAAAATAACGTATTAATACCGGATTATCCATACCGGGCACTAAAGGCCTGGAATGGATAATCTAAGGTCTATTATTTAAAAAATAAAAAGTCACTTATCTATACCGGACACTGATGGTCCGGTATGAATAATACGAATTTTATTTTCTAAAAAATTTAAAATTGATTATCCATACCGGGTAATAATGGACCGGTATGGATAGTCATATATTTTTAATTTTTAAAATAGTTTTTATAATATTCATACCGGACCCATTAGAGCTCGGTATTAATATTAATTAATTATACATAAAAATAGATTTTTTATATCGGGCACCCGATCCGTCCGGTATGAATAATCTAGTTTATTCATACCGGACGAGTCGGGTGCTTGGCGTGGATAAGTAAAAAAATAAAAATTGATTATCCATACCGAACACCCTTCCTGCCCGGTATGGATAGTTAATGCTAAAAAAATAAAAAATATATTATTATTCATACCGAGTGGGTGACCCGTCCGATATGGATAATCTGAGCTTTGGGCTTGGTATTACCTGAGCCTTCCCCTCATTTTCAACATTGTTTTTCTCTCTTTATCCCTTTTTCTCATAATTACTCTCTCTAAAAACTCTAGCCGCCCCACCCAGTAGCGTCGCCGCTCTTGTTGCCGACCGACATCATCGCCGACCGCCTCCATTTTTTGACCATCGTCAGTGAGTTCTCTCTTCTTCTTCTGCTTCTTTTCTTCTTGGTCTCATTCTTCTCTTTTTCCTCTTCTTCTTCCGTCCACTGGACGGCCAAATTGCCGTCAGATCGTCAGCATGGTAGTCAACGACGATGAGGGAGAAGATGTGAGCACCAAGCTCGTCGATGTCGATGCCGTCGTCATACGGATGCGGGCCCTACTTCTCGAGATGAGAGAGAAAATCGAAGGCTTCAGAGGCAGCGTCGAAGCGTCACTTGTGGCGTTGCAGAATGGGTTGAAGCAAAGATCGGAGGTCGCTGCCGCCAGAGAGGTCCTCGAACTGTTGCTTGACACGCTTCAGATCGTGTCCAAGGTAATGACCAAGTATTGTTTTTCACTTGTTGGAGGACTCAGATCTGAGAATTTATATTTTGTATTATGAATTTGATTATGTGAATTGGTTTTGGATCTGCATATTGTGTGTAAGTTGTTGTGTTTGGACAATTGTGAGGTTTGGTTAGTGGGCTTGTCTAGAAAAAGAAAACTTGAGGTTCCATTTCAAATTTTTATGTTTGTGAGAAGGGACATACTGAAGACTTGAAAGCAATGTACAAAGAATGGCCTTTTTTTCAGTCCACAATAGATCTTATAGAGATGGTTTTAGGGAAGGCAGACATTCCCATAGCCAAGCATTCTGATGAAGTGCTTGTGTCACAGAGCAGGCAAGAGCTTGGTGCTGAGCTGAGGAGGGAGCTCTTAACAACGGAGAAGTATGTGTTGGTGGTTAGTGAGCATGAGAAGCTGTCTCAGAATAATCGCAGCTTGAGGAGGCTGATAGAGAGCAGGTTACCTTATCTCAATCCTATGAACATGTTGCAAGTAGAGGTACTGAAGAGGTTGAGACGTGACGATGATAACCACAAACTCATAGATGCATTGCTTATCACTATAAACGGCATTGCTGCTGGGATGAGGAACACATGTTAAATGAAATTGCCAAGTCTTCTGAATAAACCCAGATGTTAAATTTTACATTTATTTAATGTTTTCGGTTTGTAAAATGTTTTAACATTTTACAATATGCTTTAATTTTTGTTATGTAATTTAAATGTTGTTTATATATTAAATTATATAAATTTTTATCATTTCTATACTATCTTTGTTTTATTGTAATAAAAAAATTATATATTCTATAATTTAATTTTTTTTAAAAAAAATTTTACAAATATCCATACCGGGCATCCGTCCGGTATGGATAGCCCGGTATGGATACTTTCAATATCCATACCGGGCGCAATCACACTTGGTGGGCCGCCCGATATGGATAGTCAACCATACCAGGCATTGCCCGGTATGGTTGACTCATTTTGTTGTAGTGTTCAATTCTTATAGAATGCATTTTATAAGCCTATGCAGATTTTTTTTTTTTTTTAATTGAGAGAAAAATTATATATATCTTAATTATAGAAGTAAATATCCAAACGATATAAATAATTAATTTTGGTATGTCTTAGTAGACTTATGATCTATTTAGTATTAATATTTGAAAAAACAAAAAATAAAATAAAAAATAAAGATTAAAAAATTAAAAACTTACCTCCCGTAGGTATTTGTTAATTATATAGATTTTCTGTGGCTGTTAAACCCATTTTAATAATGCAAGTCATTCTTTAAACATATTTTTGTTTAATAAACATTAATTTTTACACATGCGTGGTTGTTAATGAGTTTAGGGTAGTTGTCATCGCTGCTATATTTTTATATTCAAATCGGCAGACGAAGAAGTACAATACCATTACTGTTGTCTTTTATGTCATAAAATGTTTGGACAGAATGGCGAATTTTTTAGCAGAAACTTTATTGAGTTTCTAAAGTTTTAGAAAATATCATTTTTTTAAACTCTTTTTAAAAAAAGTTATTTTCATCTTAACTTTTCTAAAACTCTTTAAAAAAATCTAAATCATCAGTTAACTAACAATCAACAGTAATTTTAGGTGACTTTAAACAATTTAAATTATAATTTAAATACTTAAATTTATGGGCATTTTAGACAATTTAATTTATAAATTCATTGTTTTATGATGATAATCCATTAATTTATATGCTACTAACAACCATCAAAGGAATATATATATATATATATTTTTTTTTATGTAATCCGGTAATGTTGTTTACATTTTTTTTTGAAGAGTTCTAAAAAAGTTAGGGATGAAAACAATTTTTATCATCCCTAAGTTTTTTAAAACTCTTTAAAACAGTTCAAATCATCAATTAACTAACAGTCAACAATAATTTTCGGTGAATTTAAACAATTTAAATTATAATTTAAATATTTAAATTTATGGGCATTTTAGACAATTTAATTTATAAATTCATTGTTTTATGATGATAATCCATTAATTTATATGCTACTAACAACCATCAAAGGAATATATATATATATATATATATATTTTTTTTATGTAATTCGGTAATGTTGTTTACATTTTTTTGGAAGAGTTCTAAAAAAGTTAGGGATGAAAACAATTTTTATCATCCCTAAGTTTTTTAAAACTCTTTAAAAAAGTTCAAATCATCAATTAGCTAACAGTCAACAATAATTTTAGGAGACTTTAAACAATTTAAATTATAATTTAAATACTTAAATTTATGGGCATTTTAGACAATTTAATTTATAAATTCATTGTTTTATGATGATAATCCATTTATAAATTCATTGTTTTATGATGATAATCCATTAATTTATATGCTACTAACAACCATCAAAGGAATATATATATATATATATATATATATTTATGTAATCCGGTAATGTTGTTTACATTTTTTTGGAAGAGTTCTAAAAAAGTTAGGGATGAAAACAATTTTTTTCATCCCTAAGTTTTTTAAAACTCTTGAAAAAAGTTCAAATCATCAATTAACTAACAGTCAACAATAATTTTAGGTGACTTTAAACAATTTAAATTATAATTTAAATACTTAAATTATATGCTACTAACAACCATCAAAGGTAATTTTTTTTTTTTTTTTAATGTATTCCGTTAATATTGTTTACATTTTTTTTTTTAAGAATTCTAAAAAAGTTAGGGATGAAAACAATTCTTTTCATATCTAAGTTTTTTAAAACTTTTTAAAAAAGTTCAAATTAATCGTTAGTTAACTAACAGTCAATAATGATTTTAGGCGACTTTAAACAATTTAAATTATAATTTAAATACTTAAAATTCAAGGGCATAGATAATTTAACTTATAAATTCATTGTTTTACGATGATAATCCATTTAACTTATGTGCTACAAATAACCATCAAAAGTAAAAATATTTTTGAATGCATTCTGTTAATGTTATTTTGATTTTTCTAAAGAGTTTTTAAAAAGTTAGAGATGAAAAGAGTTATTTTCAAAATAATTTTAAAAAATTGATATTTTTCGAAACCTCCGTGACTAAAATAAAGTTTTTCAATTTTTTATTATACTTTCAAGAAATTATTTGATAGGAAAAAATATGAAAATCCACCTAAAGTGAAAAATAATATTACCAAATCCTATTTTTGAATATAAAAAATGAGTGGTTTTATATTAGTTTCATTTTCAAATGGTATTTTAATAATATATCTATTTGATATATATGGACCACCAAGAAGAGATCTAATATGGATCCAAGAAAATTTTCTCTTTTTGTAAATGCATGAATCACATTAGAGTTCTCGTAGAATACATAACATAAAGATAATGTTCATATAACAGTAATCTTAATTAGGGAATTAATGATTTTTCATATATCTTTAATCCTTCAACCCAGGCAAAAGCTTTTAAAGGTGATTCCTATTAAAAAGCATAATTTATATTATTATTTACACCAATATCTAAAAATTTAAAGTTTTGGATTTAATGTCAAACCTTCCCATATGTTTAGTTCCTATACAATTTCTATTATTCTATATAATTACAAGAGATGATTTTTTTGAGTTTTTATTTTATTTTGTTAAATTTTCAAACCCTCCGGTTTTATAAACTATTGGATTACAATTCAATGAGTATCCATCAATATCAATTTGTACTGTAACATGACTCATTTGTTATATTCTAGCATTATTCAACTGATCATATATAACACAACAATAACAGAATTGCAAAAGCTGCACGCTATCTTTATTATACAATAGAAGTAGATAAAATACAGAAATCTAACAA